>OY282644.1:1718551-2263551 GCA_958299015.1 Tetanocera ferruginea
TCCATCTCCATCTCCATCTCCATCTCCATCTCCATCTCCATCTCCATCTCCATCTCCATCTCCATCTCCATCTCCATCTCCATCTCCTTCTTAACATCACTTAATCTTTTTACTTCTTCACATCGTCATCTTTTCATCTACATACATCTATTCATCTCTTCATCTTCTTTTTTATATTCATAGGTCTTGAAGTTACATATTTGTTTTATCTCTTCTGCTTTTTTGTAATTTGTTTTGCAGCTTCTGCTGAAGCACTTTATCAGCAAGGATTAATCTTGGATCGACTTGGCACAATAATTGCAACATTTTCAAAATATTTTGTCCTTTCTCGTTACTAATCTTTACTGCCTGCTATCAATACTATTCAATACATTGCGCTTATCTGCAATCCAAGTTCTTAAGCCTGACAACTCTTGATCACTAATCTTCAGCAGAAAAAAAATTCTTACAACTCCTCATATAAAATTCTTCCAAAACATTGAGTTCACTGTGGCAAAGGCAGGCAAAAAAAAGGATCTATTTGGGCGAATTTGAAAAATATTTAGATTGATCTGCACTGATATTGCCGAGATTAAGATTGCAATCGTTGATGTTGTCAAAACTGAAAAGCGAGCCCAAAGGATTATTTATGCTATAAAAAGTACAAGAGTACTATGCATTGCTTTTGTACTGAATAATAGTTGAATTTTCTAAGCGTCTTCAAATTACCTTCTCAGCTTTAGATCTACATCTGCTATGATTAGCATCTGTCTGTTTTTGAAGCTAAGTAGCTGATGCTAAAGTGAGCCATAGTTGAGTTGATCTGATACTCTGGTTGACCATTAGTGCTTGATTAGCTGCTTTAGATATGAAGGAGCTGTAAGATTTCATTAGCAAAAATTAGATATTTGATCATATCAAAATTAGTTCATCAGCTCAAAATTAGGCAGTCACAGTTTGTGCTGCTTTTTCTTTGGAAATATGGCATGCATTGGCAGCAAGATCTTAACTTTGCTGATTATATCATAAAGATTAAATATTATTCATATCCTAATTTTTTGAGTAATCTTGTGAATTAGAGATAACTTTATCTTGGATTTTTATGTCTTTTGCTGGTTTTCTGCTGTTATTTGATATTTATGAATATGTGTTTATTAAGAAATACGCTTTATAAGTATATAATTTGGTCTTTTTTCACTCTTAACATTGTTTTTATGATTGAAATGATGAATCTTTGTTCGATTTTGAGTGTATTTTGATATCTATTAAAGCAGGCAATGCTTTATTTCTTTACATTTTCTAAGTCATATCCTTGATTTTTTATGAAGATTTCCCTAGAAGTGGCGTGGGCGACTAGATTTAAATGCCCACTGTATGTCTTAAGATACAACAATTAGAAAGCCTCCACTCAGAAAAAAGAGTCTCGGAATATGATAAGAAAGGCATCATATTTAGAGAAAAATGGTATAGACTTTGCTCCAGAGAATGCTATTCTCTAATTGCGATACTAAAAATTCTCTAAAAATGATAAAAAGCTTTCATGAAATAGAAAAATATATCGTTTTTGGAGAAAAATACTTTTTTTTTTAAAAAATATTTGTTGTTATTGAAGAAAATACTTCTCATAGTGAATTTTTTCTCAAAATATAAGAAATGTTTTTCCTTTTTTAATAAAATTTCTCTATAAATGAGAAATTTTTTGTGCGAGAAAAATACTTATCATTATTAGAGACATTGAAATATTTCCATTTCCTAGAAGTAAAGAAATATTTCTTCGGAAATGTGATAATTTATTCTAATTGAAGAAAATTTTATTTGAAAAAGAGAAAATTGCTTTTATCAAAAATAGAGAAATTTTTTACCGGAGCAAGATATGTGTGTTTTTCTCAGTGTGTAGAAAGTTATGAAATATAAATTGTTGGAAGTCGGAAAACTCTTAACTGAAAAAATGTATGAACATTTTATAAACAAGCGAAACAATATTTCTTTGTGAAATTGGGGTACATGTAAGTCAACCTCACAGCATCTATTACCTAGTATAACTTCAAAGATACATTCACTTTTCTATATAAAACATTTCAAAAAACTTTTTTTAAAAACTGTATGAGAAAACCATTCTCAGATCATTCTGTTTTACTCAATATATCAACATCATAAGCATTTAAGGAATAATTGGTTGAGCACTTAATTATTTAATTAATATTAGTTGAAGGGTACAAGGTTCCTAACCAGAGAGATTTTAGTATATTTTTAAATTTTTTAATTGCGTGATTGTTTAATATTGTTTTGTTTTTTTTTTTTAAATTTGTTGAGAATTTAATCTACATTTTTTTTCATATGATATAAAGTGTTGAAACTTATGCTATGTTTACTTAATGCTGAAAAAAATTAAATTTCATATTAAAAAAATGGTAAAAGGTGTAGATTGGCAAAGCATTGTAAGAAATCTTAATTTGAATTTTTTTTCAAATTGTTGAATTGAACCGATTTTTTCTTAAATTATCGTGTTATTTATACTTTGACTAGACTTCAGAAGGTTTAACGCACGGCTGTGTGGATTAAAACTTAAGGCGTTAATTATTCTAAAAATATTTTTTAACATACCATACCAGTTGTATCAACACAGCTGGCATCATCAGCATTAATTAACTGAAATCTATTTATGCCAATATTTTAATCCTTCAGCTAGGTTTGTGCGAAGTTCTGAATGTAAATCCAGCTTAAAAGTTGCTTAGCTCAAATCAGCTGCATGAATTATAAAATTCCATTAATCATTTATTCAAAAGCAACACCAAATAATGACATTTCAAATGTCAATTTATAAATGATGTTATTTTAGGAAAATTTCGAAATGTTATTTTAATAAAAATGTCAAGATTAAAATGAAAAATTATATATTTATATGAAAACAGTACCAAACATAACTAAAGCAAATAAGAAAAACTAACAAAATCATTTTCCAAAATAAACACAACAAAACGAGCATACTTAGGTAGAATTGCTGATGTATGGGTTACAGAACAGCTTAAAAATATTTGCTGCCACCAACAGCATCTCACATACACATTTCTTCACACTTGCGCAGAACTACAATGTGTGGTTTGTTTACACATGCTTGCCTAGATGTCGCCCATAGAACGCCTTTATTCAAAAATAAAACACACACACATACTCACCAAAACAGCCACAATGAAACATGAGGTTGACCATAACAACCAAAGAAGTTGTTTTAAAAATCCGTGCCTTACAAAAGCCAGTCAGCCCGGCCATGCTATTGAATTGTTACGCAGGATCATCTTCGGATTCATGCTTGAATTGCACTCATTTGTTTGCTGGTTTTTGTTCGAAAAAAGAAAAAAAAATTAATATTTGCTGCTTATTTATTGTTAACTTAAAATAACATTGAAAATCTCTTCAATGGCGAAACCTTTTTTGCTCAATATTTTCTTAACTTAAGTAGTTTCTTTTTTGCTGCTTTTTGAGTTTCGGCTTTAGAAATATTAAATTCTATTGAGTTGTTCAATTCTATGGAATTGCATACAATTTTTGTGCTCTAGACAAAATCTTTAGCTTTTTGATAAGATCTTAATTTGATGCCACTTTTTCTGTGCCAAGACTTAAGCAAATGCATGCTTGGGATTGAATGAATGATGTTGGATTTAAAGTGTTTTTTTGGAGAAACCTTGCGAAACCTTTAATTTTTCAAAATAAGGAAGTTTTGAACTTGGGTTTTTTTAACAAAAATTTTAACAAAAAAATCAACCTTCAAGAGTACTCAGTCGAAAATATATTGTATGTAAAGGTAAGGGACTAAATTTTATATATATTTGTTAGCTGCGAATTTTCTAGAGGAGTAGCTAAGAACATAAAAAATATAAAGTATGATCCAGCATTTGATTTCATAATATTTTGACTTTATAAATATAAATATATCCATGTTGCTATTTTTCCAATATATAAAAACAAAATGGCGGACTTCTAAAATAAGTCAAAAATCAGTCTATTTGTTCCTAAAACTTATGCTTTAAAGTCAGAAATTCTTAGTTATCTCACTACATGTGAGAGCCAATCATGTATTAACAAAACAAATTCCACGTCAAACCATAATAAATGTTCAACCGTATTGGTTGTGTAGAATTTTGACAGTATCCATAACAAACCATACAAATTCGTAGAGCAAAATGTATTTTAAGTTTTGCAGGATCAAATCCTCATTAATTTTATCCATCTTTACAGAGGACGTTCCATATGTATTTACGGATGGACGCGCATATAATGTGGCAAGCAGACAAAATAAATGACGCTGATCAAAATAATATGTATCCTTATTCACATTACTTCATGTTGACGTTACAAACCTAAGCCAAAAGTTAATTTATGACTTGATAAAAAAACGTTGTAATTCAAAAGTCACACTATTTCGCACTTTGAGTTCTCTCTAACTGTAATTTCATTAAATTCTGCATATGGGCATTTCCGCAGAAAAGTCTACCGTGACCAAAAAAATTAAAAATTAACTTACATTCTTCTGTTACTTGTATTATTAAAGAGAAATATTCAAAATTAATTTAATTAAAGAGTTCAAATTTTTGCCATGTTGCGATGGCAAGATATCGGGCTACCAAGTCAAAGTTAAAGTTTTGGTCAGTTTTGTTTATTTCTATGAGCATTTCTCTTTACAATTTCCATTTCTGGGAGTAATTGTTCAATTGCACTCTTATGCAAAACTTTTTCTACAACAACAACTACAAAAAAAAAAAAACAAATTGGCCATTTCAGCCCTTGAAAAGACTTTGACCGAGCTTCTAATGTTCAATTATGTTGTGTGTGTTATTAAATGTTTGAACACAATTGACCGAGAACTGGACCTACATGTTTTATGCCGACTCCGAACGGCTAAAGTTCATGTTCTCAAGAAGCTTTACATGGCATTATTTACTCTCTGAGGTTTGCCATTGTGTGCAGAGAGGTGGTGACCGATCAGAAAAATTTTTTATTGAAAAAACTTTTCGCCGCGGCTGGGGATCGAACCCGGGCTCCGAGCATGCTAAGCCACACACTTAACCTGCATGCCACGGTCACCACACAACAACAACTAACCGCAAAATAAATTCAAAAGAGCAAACAAATATCGCTAAAATTTTGATTTGCTTTTAATGATATTTTGAGGTAACGTCACGCCAGACAAAAAACATTTAGTTCTATTTTTTCTACGCTGACTTTCAGAAGTACGTGAAATTTTGCATTTTAATAAATTTTAATAAAGTTAAGTAAATTCTATAAAAAAATTGTTAAGAAAAAAAACCATTAATTTTATATTAAATTTGAAAAGTGAGTAACGTCACGCCTCGAAGTTTGCCTGATTTCGTTACTGAATTTGGTAGCAGATATTTTAGTAGAATTTTTTTTCAACTTCTCATGGTCGATGGGTTCAGAATTAAGAAAATATAATATATAATAGCTAAACTTTGTGTTTTATTTACGTCAAATATTTTTTTTAAAAAAATTTAAACTTGAAATTTTCCGACGGAAATTTAAGTAACGTAACGCCAGTAACGTCACGCCAGTAACGTCACGCCAGATGTCATAATAAAAAAAAAACTGAGAAAAGTTTTTTTGAATTTGATAACTACACTGAGAAAAAAACACATACCTTGCTCCGGTAAAAAATTTCTCTATATTTGATAATAGCAATTTTCTCTTTTTCAAATAAAATTTTCTTCAATTAGAATAAATTTTCACATTTTCGTAGAAATATTTCTTTACTTCTAGGAAATGGAAACATTTCAATGTCTCTAATAATGATAAGTATTTTTCTCGCACAAAAAATTTCTCATTTATAGAGAAATTTTATTGAAAATGAAAAACTTTTCTTATATTTTGATAAAAAGTTCACTATGAGAAGTATTTTCTTCAATAAAAACAAATATTTTCTCAAAAAAAAAAAGTATTTTTTCTAAAAATGATATATTTTTCTATTTCATGTTAAATTTTTATCATTTTTAGAGAATTTTTAGTATCGCAATTAGAGAATAGCATTCTCTGGAGCAAAGTCTATACCATTTTTCTCTAAATATGATGCCTTTTTATCATATTCCGAGACACTTTTTTCTGAGTGTAGCGAAATAAACTTATATTATTTTAAATTCTTCCAAATAAAGTTTTGTATAAAAAGTCTTGCCCCATTCGCAGAGTTTTGCAAATTTTCTAATCTAAGTCTAAAACCATTTCTGTTTATTGTAACGTCACGCCAGTGCATATTTTTGCTTATATTTTTTAATTCTTAGAGTCGATTGTTATAGTTTTTTTACTTAATATAGTGCTGCTTAATTACTACGCAAATATAAAAAAAAAATTTTAAAACTTAGACTTCTTCATTCTTTTTTTTATTTTTTTTCGTACAAAACGTACATAACGCCAGTTTGGAAATGCCCCTGTAACACCAAAGTTTCTTAAGAACTACTCAAGAACCCTCAGAATACATAATCCAATAAACTTTATAAAACAATTGTTATACTTGGTAAACTACTAATTTTCAACAATTCAAAAAAAAAACGCAATTAATTTATATTTTCATACGTTTAACACTAACTTTTATTTTTTAAATTATTTTGTAGTCTGTGTGTTTTAAACAATCATATAACAATCACACCCGCCTATTTTCTTTACTACATTGATCTTAGCTTATTTTGGAAAAGAGCAACTTTTACCTCTATTTAACGCTTTATGGCCTGATAAAAAGAATTTATTAAAGAAAGAACAAATCATAACTAAATAATAACTTCAATGAATCAATCATAATTTATTATGTTCTTGAAATCATATCCTTTCACCCAACTCTTTGCAAGCAAGGCTGACAAAATTCAGGAACTCCCTAAAAGTAGACATCAGTTATAAACAGACATTATTCTTAGCATTTGTTGGCCTCAACTGCTTATTGCAAAGAACAGATAGATACACAATATTTTCTTACTGCTTCATGCTTCTACTTCATATTCGTTGCATATCTTTAGGTGCTGCCAGCAATTTCTTAACATTTTCAGTAAGCAAAACATTGTTTCCTACCTATTATTTAACCGACTTTAAAAAAGGAGGAGGTTCTCAAGTTGGTTGGTTTCTCTGGTTTTTTTTTTTTCTATTTTTATTTCCTTTTTTCGAAAAAGCTAGAAGCAAAAATATGTTAGTGACATACATATTTTAAAATTTATTAGAATATAAAATAATAATAAAATTAAAAAATGTCATGAATTTAGAAATCTTAAAATCAAAATTATTGTTATTTTAAAAATGTATTACATATGTTAAAAAATGTACATCAAATTTAATAATTTAAGTAAAAATTTCAAAATTATATAACAATTTCATCATATATTTAGAAAAACTAACACAAAGTCATATTTAGTAATAATGTTTCATAAATTTCAAAGACATATATATTTTGTCTAACTGCTTTGTGAAATGCACACGAGCCTTTTGCCCAGCAGGTTATCAAAAGTGAAGCTTAACACAGCGGTGCGTGCTGAATATCGCGCCAAAATATGTTAGTCAATAACACACACACACACTTAAAAGAATTACTTTAAAGATAAATGATCTCGCTGATGCTTAAACGCTGTTGCTCAGTATTGTGTGTGTTTATTTTAGAAAGTTTTTGATTATCTTCTGTGGCTCCCTGCAACGTGCTCTAGCTGTGGCCACGCAGATTTGGCCAATTCATGTCGTCGCCTTTTAAGGTAACTGGTGTTAATCATAATTGAAAGGATCTCCTCTTATCATGGCTCTAGTCTTATAATTTTAGCTGTTACTCCGATGCACGCTTGTTCTTTGGTTTTTAGTTTATATTTCAAGGATTATGGCTTTTTTCTGTCTTTTTTTGTTCCACGTTTTTTTGACAGCATTAATTCTCTGCCTTTATTTTGTACTTATTAGGCTTTTCATGTTGCTGCATCGAGTAGACTGCTAACAATCATGTTGCGTCTGATATAATAGTTATCCTGTTGTGTAATTATATTGTCTCAGTTACAGCCAATCTTCTGTTGTCGTCCTTATTTATTTTTTTTTTTTTTTTTTTGTCAGCATTTTTCTTTTCTTAGCTGGCTTGTCTATAATTTTGGTTTCCCTCGTAAACCTACAAAATCGATTGGCGTGGTTGTTGTCTGTCTCATCTTTAGAATTTCTTTGGAACATACAAAATATTTGGTATTTGTTGTCCTCTTGTGTGTACAAACAAAAGCCTTAGAAATGATCTTGTGTTGCTGTAGCCATTGTTGCCATATATGACGGCAAGAAATAAGGATTAGCTTGTCTAGCTCAACGTGCCGCAACACAAGAAAATCTCATTTAATTGTATTTGTTATTGGCAATAATTCAATGCGCTGGTTTACCTTTGTTTGATAGTCGGTTAAAATTACAAAAATACACGCTGCTCGATTTTCAGAGCAATAAGTTGTTGCAACGACAATCTGCATTGCTTATTGCTCTATTGTTTTTGTTGTTATTGGCTTTGTTGGCACTCAGCTCAAAATGACGCTGACGTGTGCAACATATGTTGTAAATATTTCGACGTATATCCTGACGATCTGATAGCATAGTTCCAATTACAGCACATCAATAAACAATCAATAAGCAGACAAAAAGGATCTTTTATGTGTAAACAGACAATTATTGAATTTTTGTTTCCCGCTGTGTGGTGTTTAAATTCACTTCGATTCCTTGAATATCCTTTTACAATTCTACGTATTTTAATTGAAACGAATTTTTTACTGATCTACTCTGGCTTTATTTGCTGATAAAGATTTTGATATTCGGTTTATTTCTTTTGATTGATCGTTTTATATGCTTGGTTAAGGCAAAGGGATGACTCATTCAGGGATAATCTTGCGTGACAAAATGTAGTTATTTTGAAATTGGTTCATTTAATGGCACAATCAGGGTTAATTTCAGGGTTAATTTTGATAGTGGCAAAAAATTAAACGTACAGTTGTAGTTGAAGCTGATTGCATTTCAGAGGATGCTGCAATTATTTTCATGAGAGTTTTATAGAGTGGTTATGTTATGATAGGAAGTGAGTGTTAGCAAACTCACTCTAAACTCACAAAACAAAATATAGTAACAATTTTTTTTCAATGATTTACTTATTGGAAAACAAAAAAATTACATAAAGATAATGTCCGATTATCTTCATTTAGTTTGAGTTAATATGATTTTTCACTTTAAACTAAATTTAACTTAAAACTTCTAAATGTGGATCTTTGACATATTTGGGGCATATTTTTGTAAAACATTTTAACCCTCTAATGCCCTGTTCTTAGGTTCTTTTTTGACCCTTTCCAAAATAGTAGCCCAAAAAATGACCAAAATGTTCCTTGTCAAAATTCACTATAAGTCACTTTGGACAAGATTTGAATTCATCAGATATTTATGAAGAAAGTTTGTATATTTTTAATATTTTATTGTAAAATGTTCAGAATTTGAATAAATTTACTATCCATACTTTTAGGCACTTTTAATATTGTTGAATATTTTAGCATTCTAATGCTATGTCTACACAGAGAGTTAAGTTAATTTTAACTAACATTTAACCGAAGTTGTTCACACAGAGATACCGTAGCAGAATTGAGTTAAATTTGCCGACAATGCTGCTGGTGTCTCTGCGTGCACATGCGTTTTTTACTTGCTATACGAAAGCTCTGCCCATATTTGGATGAAAACTACTTTCCCCACTATTGCCCTAATCCTTTTCGAAGTTCTTTTAGTCATTTTTTTTAAGAAAATAACAACATATAGTTAAAAAAATAAATTGTATAATTAACGAATCAGCTGTTCTATTTTGACAGTTCTTGTAAAAAAAAGTTTTTTTCATGAAAAATACCACTGAAAATAAACATTTATATTATTTTGTAGTGTACTTTTAGGCACTTTTTACATTGAGTCATAAAAACTCGGAATATATAATGAGTTAAGTTGAGTTAAACCGTACATTTTTGTACTAGTAACGCAAGAGTTTATTTCTCGTTAAATGGGAAAACTCAGCTTTTGTACTGGTAACTCAAACTTAACTCTCTGTGTAGACATAACATAAAGCAACTTTTAAATGTAATTTATGAACAATATCTTTTAGGAAAAAAAAGACCAATTAAAAAAGTACGCTAAAGATTCAAACCATTGCACAAAAATACTCATCATGAAATTTGGAGTTAATTTTGAGAAAAAATAATTCTAACATGCAGGACATGACTAGGTATTCTTTTTACAACTAGATACTAGCTGTAGTATATTTTAAGCTTTGCACGGAAGTCTTAAACTGACTTTCAAGACATTCGTTATAAAACGAGTGGTTGTTATGTTACTTTCGTTGCGAACGAATCAAATCCAAATCAAGCAAATGCCGAATCAAATGAATGAATGTTTTGCAAAAACGAATACATCATAAATACAGGATTCAAATGTTATGTACCATAACTCGGCTGATTCCATGGAGCATTTGGCCACGGATCAGTCATTAGAACTTTTATGGATTCCATAGATCCTTTCAAAACCGTATAATTTGGTTATTTTTGGCCTATTCTGATCCTAATATTTATATTTTTTAAATATTTTTGGTGTAATATTTTGGTATACTGTGACCCTCTTCAAACGTATCTCGATAATTCCATAACCTTTAGAAAATCGTTAAAAGTTGTTATTGTTGGCCTATTTTGTGCTGTTTTAAAGCTATCCCATTTTTTTAAATTTTTTAAATATTTTGGTATAGTGTGATCCCTCAACTTACGCGTCTCGACAATTTCGACCCTCTGTGACGCTTATTAAAAGTGGTTATTTTTAGTGGTGACCGTGGCATGCAGGTTAAGTGTGTGGCCTGGCATGCTCGGAGCCCGGGTTCGATCCCCAGCCGCGGCGAAAAGTTTTTTTCAATAAAAATTTTTCTGATCGGTCACCACCTCTCTGCAGACAATGGCAAACCTCAGAGAGTAAACAATGCCATGAGAACATGAACTTTAGCCGTTCGGAGTCGGCATTAAACATGTAGGTCCAGTTCTCGGTCAATTGTGTGCAAACATTTAATAACACACACAACACAATTGATCATAAGAAGCTCGGTCAAAGTCCTTTCAAGGGCTGAAATGGCCAATTTGTTTGTTTTTTGTTTTTATTTTTAGCCTATTTCGCTCCATTTTTGAGGTATCCCTTTTTTTATATTTTTTTAATATTTTTAGTGTAATATTATTGTATAGTTTGACCTTCTACATAAGCATCTCGATAATTCCATCCCCCTTAGGAAACCGTAAATATTTTGGTATAGTGTGATCCCTCTTCCTACGCGTCGCGATTATTTCGACAGCCTTTGACGGTCATTGAAAGTGTTTATTTAAGCCTATTTCACTCCCTTTTCGAAGTATGCTGTTTTTTCTTTTTTTTTTAATTTTGCTGTATTATTTTGGTTAATTATGATCCATTTTCTATGCATATCGATAATTTTATTCTAAGGGTATAAAATTATCGAGATGCATAGAAACACGCATTTAAAGTGTTTATTTTTGACTAAGATATAAATTTTTGGATGAAGATATCCCGTTTTTTTCTTTTTTCTTAATATTTTGGTATAGTGTAACTCCTCTACCATCGCGTCTCGATAATTTCATTTACCTTTAATATACACAAAAAGTGATTATTTTTGGCCTCCGTTTTCGAAGTATCCCGTTTTTTCTATTTTTTTTTTTTAATTTTTTTGTATTATTTTGGGTCTTTTTTTCTGCATATCGATAATTCCATCGCCTTAAGAAACACATTAAAAGTTGTCATTTTTGGCTAAGATATAAATTTTTGGATGAAGATATTCTATTTTTTATATATTTTGTGTAATATTTTGGTATAGTGAGACCCTCTATCTACGCATTTCGGTTATACTAACGAATGCTCTGTTGTTGTGGCAGAAAGAGTGCGCCCATGCTTGCCGTGAGCAACCCTGACCCTTCCATCACATTTCTTGGACTGCAGTGATATCAGCTTTATATCTTCCAAGATATCAATACATTGGATTTTGGTACCATCCCAATTTTGGGCTCGGACTTTCCGGGTGCACATCCGTATGGGTTAATGTAAGAGCTTACAGAATTGTCAATTCTGAACTTCACATCTTTTTTTTTAATGCGCAAATTTTTGGTAGCGGACTACCCAAACGCCTAGAAAACAATTTTTGATAACGTTTCGTGCCCAAAAACCTCACAAACAACATTATAAGAAGCTATTCTGTTGACAACAAATTATAAAAAAAAGGCGAATAAGAAAAAGTGTCAACTTTTTCGCCTTTCTTCCATCGTAGTCAACCTACAGTAACAAGCAAAGTCCTCCCTTCAGTAGCAGCATAAAAAAATCCCTTCTCAGCCAATTCCAATTGTGAAATGCTCACTGAAGCAGCATTAAAAAAAAAAATTCTTTGAATGCCACTCAACCTCGACGACCACGTTATTTTGGCCAACAAAACTAAACCTTAGAAAAACTTTCTCAATACTTAATTTCTTAAGAATTATTGTATCTACTCTGCCATTAAATAACATAATTCACTCATAATGGCTGAACCCAAGTATCAAACGGCAAAGTAGTTTCTTTTGCTTGTTGCTTTTATATACCTTGCTTATTGTTCTGTGCTAGATATGCTGCTATAGAAGCAGAAGAGCAAATTTTCAACAATTTAAAAGATTATTATATTAGTTGCCTCGTTTTTTTTTGTCGAAGTTTAACAAAAGCAAAATTCAATTTCAAAAGTTGCATTGTTTGGTGCTGTCTGTGCAGGCATTCATGACAGGACATCTTCAGTAGAACGAGCTAATGAGTGAATTGAGTTGAAATTGTGTCGGACTGTATCGGATGGTTAAAAACATAAAGGTTGCTTGTAGAAATGCCTTTTCGTAGCCTCTGGGCGAGTTGATCCTTTGTGCTATATATCCTTTTATTTGTATGCATTTTTATTTTTGGCATTTATGCTGTCAGCATTGCTGATGAAGTATTGCTTGCTTTTGTCAGGATATGTTTTTAATCTCTTTTTGTGAATACAAGGAAATCTTTTTGTTGCAATCTTTATGTAGCATCTAGATTATTGTTAAATTTTCTAAAGAATATTTTTTGAACGATTTACCTGGTAATTGTTGCGAATAGATGTGAAACTACAGTGGGATAATTTGGAAAATTAAAGTTATAAATTCGAAAGCCATAGGAAAAAAAAACGACCAACTGATGGGTTGGTGTAGCGGTTAACGCAACAGCTGTCTAGCCCAACTGGTCTGTGGTATGAAAATCTTTGATTTTGTAGCGATGTGTAACTTAATGAAATATTTGACATTAAGCTAAAAATATATATTTTAAAAAAATTTCATAAATTTGATACAAGAAATATAAAAAAAGAAAGTTTTATTTGTTTTATATTTTTAATTTGTTTATTTTATTAGTTTATAAAATTCACAATTTTAACGCTTTTCGTACAATTTTCGTTATGTGTGACCACTTTAATTTTTTCTTATTTTTCATGCACTTTGATCCACTGTAGACCTGCATACAAACACTTCTACGAGTACAAACAACTAGTCATGATTAGTGCTTCGTTAAAAAAGCAATATTCAATTATATAAAAATTTCAAAGAAACTATTATTCTGACAAAATCTCATGCTAACACAAAAATCCTGTGATGGAACATGTTTCAACATGTTTCCAACATTTTTAAGACCTAATAAGATATTGTCAGCAGTGACAACGAGCGAGACACTTTGACGTCTAGTTTTTGTTGCTATGCCAGCAATTGTCTTGGAAAACTAGCATTCAAGTCATGCGTGCGGGGAGCCAGTTACAAGGACTTACCTTGCCTAGCGGGAAACAGAATGTGCCAAACAATGTGTAGGTTTTGGACTTGTTTACAAATGTTTTTGGCACAATATTGTCAAAGCCAGGCTACAAATATTGACACAAAAGCATACAAACTCAACGCTATTCAAACGTAGTCCAGGACTATAGATTGAATTTTCTATGTTTTTTATGGTTCAAATGATTTAATTTTTGTTCTTTTAGGGAATGATTTTTTTTACTTCTATGCTATTTTCCAAAAGAAATAAATTCGCATTGTCACTAGGATGTGACAAAATTCAAAATTTTGCTTGCTTCACTTTGCAGCGTTTGCTCTGTCGATTTAATATAAAACGTTTAAAGGACCTCATTCATTATGGTGTTGAATTGAAGATATTCTTGGTGTCATGTTTGCTTATTTCTATGAAAGTAGTTTGTTAAATCAATTTGCTGCTGTCATTTGGTTACGATTTCAGGGTGTCCTTGGTGATTTCAAGTCAACCTTGATGCCAATATTGAAAATTTTTTACTGTAGTTTGTTAAGATATTTCACAATAAGGACATATTAGAATAGACTAAAATCATCAGAAATTTTAATGATGTGTTTTATAGTTACCGTAATATAGAAAGGCTTTATCTCGATTTTTTTGTTTATATGATTTATAAGACAATTTTTAAGAGAAGCAAAATACATGATAAAATGCTTAGATCTACAATTTCTACATTAAAAAACTTCTACGTCAGTTTTTATTGAAAAAATATGTTTAAAAAAATTCGAAACTTCATAGCTTAATTTATTTATTAAGAGTTTTCTTTTTCTTTATTTATTGAGTAAGGTTTCTTTTATATAAAAGTAACAATAACTGTATTAAATATTATCTCAGTTTTTATTATATTTCATCGAAGACTAACTACTGTCACATATCCTTAGAGTTTGTTTTATCTTAAAGAAACATCATTACTTTATTCTATATGAAGTTAGTACTTACAATATGTCTTTAAATGAGGAGATTTTGGTAATCCGCATCTAATTTTTGCGTTTTTTTGACTAGTTTTTCCAAGCTACATCAAAGAGTCTATTGCGAAAAAATTTTGGAAATAAGCATCTTTCCCAAATTTTTTAAAGTTATTTCTAAAAAAAATTAATTAATTTTTATAAAAACTATTTGCTTGCGTAAAAATAAATGCTAATAGAACAAAATAAAAAATTTCCCTTAAAGGGATATTTTTGGGAAATTTTTTAAAGCAGTTGATTTGTGCTCGCACGACACTTAAAAGAGTCTATTCCGAAAACATTTCGAAAATAAGCGAATTTCCCACATTTTCAATAATACTTTCTAACAAAAATTATGAAATAGTCTTTTCCGAAAAAATTTCGGAAATAAGCAGCTTTCCCAAATTTTTGAAAGTAATTTTTTAAAAAAATTACTTTATTTTCATAAAAACCAGTTGTTTTGGTGAAAATTATTCATAATCTAACAAAATAAAAAATTTCCCTTAAAGGGATATTTTTGGGAAATTTTTAAAAACAGTTTAATTTTGCTCGCACACCACATGCAAATTTCCATTCCGAAAAATTTAACGGAAATAAGCAAATTTCCCAAATTTGTGAAAATAGTTTTTTAAAAAAATGACTTTATTTTCATAAAAACCAGTTGTTTGGGTAAAAATTATTCATAATCTAACAAAATAAAAAGTTTCCCTAAAAGGGATATTTTTAAAAACAGTTGAATTGTGCTCGCACGCAACATGAAAATGTTTATTTCAAAAAAATTTTCGGAATGAGCAAATTTCCAATAATTTTCTACAGTAATTTCTAACAAAAATTACTTATTAACATCAGAACGATTGGTTTGGGTAAAAAGAAACGTAATATAACAAAATTAAAATTTTCCTAAAAGGGATATTTTTGGGAAATTTTAAAAACAGTTGAACTGACCTCGCGCATCAAATGGAAGAATTATTTCCGAAATTTTTTCAAATTTCAATTTCACTTATTCTTAGTATATGTCCTTATAGAAGTCTTCAATAACCAATTCGCCCTTACCATTTTTTTTTACGGTTTTATGAAAAAAAAATATCTGCTCTCTAAAACGGTATTAGCATCAAATTTAGTTTTAATAGTTTTCGTGCTAGAACTTTAATTATGCCCATCCCCTCTTTAAGAAACTTTCTCTAACAACACTTCAAACATATCGAAAGCAGGTGCCATCTTACCAGCTCGGCATATCTGTCAACATCTTCTACGCCTTTCTAGCATAGCTGACATAAGACCCGTCTCCCCTGACGGGAATGAGACACTCACTCCACTGTTATAACAAGTGTTTCATCTGTTCGAACATCTCCAACCACACCCTGTACCATGTTTGTTTTTTGCCTTTTTATTTTTCTTTTTTATCATATGACAAACCTTGTCAACTGACACTGACAGCAGAGGATCGTTTAGAGTACAACAACAATAAAAAGGGCAAAAACAACAAATATGTGTGATATATGCGTGTTGATGGCCCCAGAGAATATGCTTGAACACACACAAAACTGTGTGGCAGGGAATTTGAGCTGCTTAGCAGAACCAACAAGATCACAAACAATACAACAACAACAACGACGAAATATCTCAAACAACGCATGAGACACTAAATGTAGTTTTATTCAAGCAGAACTGAAAATTTATTCAAATTTTAAATATTTTTGGGGGTAGGGGGGGAAAGAGTATACATGCGCTCAAGTGGTAGCTGTTAACTAATGATTCCACATGTCCCTGTGAGTTGAATTGTTGTTGTATGATTTTTGGTCTATTTATTTAAGGAATGAAGTGAATATTAAGTGAATGAACCTGCGTGTTCAACATCCATATATGTCCTGCTGAAAGGCTTCGAAGTGAAGAGAAGTAAAGAGAACGTCACGACTGCTTTTTAGGCAAATAATTTTAAATGCTGTTAATTTTTTTGTGTTAAAATCTTAAGGAGCGTTGTTTATTATCAGCATATTAAGACACATCTTTTTTTTAAAAAAATTATATATTCCGACAGAAACTCCACTTGAGAGCTAATTAAGAGTCGCTTAACATTGCTTCAAAAATAACCAAGGATTACAAAATATTTACTGAATTTAATAATTTCAGTCAGTTGATAGTAGCTAAACAAAATTTAAGACGAAAAAAAAATCACAATTTCCACTATAAGAGAGAAAGAAAATAATTAACTAAGAGTGAAGTAGTGTCAATTATTTAAAATTTTTTTTCTAACATTTTTCATTTTTTAACATTTGTTGATACATAAAGATGCAATATAAATATAAATATAAATATATAGGTACAGTTATGATATAGTGATAGCTCTGGGAATATATTGTAAGTTTAGTGCAAATCTGTTCTAAGGAGTTCTTCCAAGAATCTTGAGATTCGCGGAATGAGCTTGTTTTGACGTGCTGCTTGATTCTTAACAACTCCACAGAACGTTTCAGGTGCTGTGATTATGCTCCCTGTTTGGTTAGAGGGTTGGGGTCAAAGTTACCCAGATGGAAAAGTCCGTGCAAGCTGAGCTTTGCTCCATCTTAAAGTGAATGTGAATTGGTGTAAGTCCTTAGATGCCATTGAGGTTCGCTAAGGGAATGGACTTGATACAGCCTGTCACTATCCTAGCCGCATCATGGTGGACTATTCTAGAGTTTTCGACTATCACAATACAGACGCATACCTGCGGAGAATGCAGAGTCAATTGCCCTTATGTGACCGATTCTCTAACAGCTCATATAAAACCTTTCACAGGATATGTTTTGGTCCAACGATCAACATGTAGAGATTGTATATCATCTTCAGCGCTTATTGTTCAGTTCTTACCACGAATTCTTCTACGAGTACACAAAAAGGCTGTGTATCTGCTAATAATGCAGTGTATGTGAAAGTTCTAGAACAGTTTTGTGTGCAGGACTTCTCCAAGATACTTTGCTGAACTCAAAAAAATCTACTTTCAGCCCAAAGAGTTCAAAGTAAGAAAGATGAAGCTAAAAAAGGCATAATAACTGTCTTCTTGAGTGTACAGAGAGGTCCCCGCTTAAACACCATCTCCGGACTGTGTTCAGTGCTGCTTTCAGAACGTCAGACACTGCACTTTTAGAGCTCCTTCGAATGATGGCTGCTACGTCATCGGCATACCTAACCACATTTATCCCAGTTTCTTTGTGTTCAACTAGGAGACTATCTCCAACTAGAGACCGAAATAATGATGATAGGATGCCATCTTGTTTCTATTATTTTTTCAGGTTTTTATGTATTTTTTTACCATGCAAGATATTTAAAATTTTGGAAAATTTATTTTTTCAGTATAACTTAATAACTTTTTTAAATACTCATAACTACAGTTTTTTGTTACTTTTTTTTTAATTGAAAAATTCTTAAATATTTGATTATCTATGAAATCTTTTAAGTAGTCTGCGAGTAGTCGAGAAGGTTTTCAAGTAATTTGGCTCGAATTAAGTCTACTCTACTTTTGAAAGCTACTAATTCTTTTGAGAGCTTTCACTTATCAATAATACCTAGTAGAATATTAATTTATCTAAACGAAGAGTTGGTCATAAATCGATCAAAATTAGAAATTTCTGAAATTTTGACAGCAGATTCGTATTAAGCGACGCATTTTTATATAGTGTTCACCCCAACACCGAATTTCTAAAAAAAGAGACAACAACTCTATCCACCATCTTAGATTTTAAAGTTCTAACTCGAAATGTTTTTTGTTTATTGGTTAAGTTTCTAATAATATTTGTTCCACCATTCGTCGATTTATTGGAAGTTTCAAGTTTTTTTCTAATTTATTTTTTTTCTATTTTTATTTTTTGTACTCTTTGTGTCCCAACATCAACCAAACACGCGCTCAACCAAGCATAAGGCTGTATCAAGTGATTTTATTTGATGTCCTTAAAATTGAATTTAATGCAATGCATAAAAAATATTCTTGTGTTGATCATTAAAATTTGAAATAAAAAAACTATTATGGAGCCCTGCAAGTAAAATGCATTATCAAGTCCAAAGACGAACGCTGAAGAAACAAGTTTGGAGTTGAAAATAAATATAAAAACTTAAGTAGCAAAAAAGAGTAAAAACTATAAGAAATGCAGCACGTTAAAAAAATACAGTGTGTTGCAGCAAAAAAAAAGTTTCAAATTGATGGCATAAAACTGACAAAAAATAAGCCAACACCCTGTTTTGAGCTCACTTTGGTGAGGAGTTTTAAAAAAAATCACTTCAATTTAAGACAGCTCAGCGTAAACTAACCTAAGGGTCACATTTATAAGTATGTATGTGTTGTAATAAGGCCCAACGCTAAACAACAACAACAACAACAACAGCGATAAGAAAATAAATACTCAGTTTGGTTTGTTTTCGAAGCACTCCGGTTACTTCGGTTATCCAACGCAGCCGATGAAGCGACCAAAGCAATGAGGTCGATTTTTATCTCTACGATAAAAAAGCAGAAAAAGGTTGCTTCTTTTTTTATTTTCCTATTTAATCTTTTGCTCCTTGTTCTCTACTCTTGCTCCTCGTTATTGTTTTTGTTGTTGCTGACCCTAGAGCGGTTTTAATTTACAACAGAATCGTTTGAAACGTTGTCGAGGTTTTGTGAACACGTGTGCAACAGTCGAGCCGAATATTTGTGATTCTTGGCGTTGTTTGTGTTTTTTTTTTCCTGCCTTCGTATTGGCATGCATTCCTTTTAGGTATCTTACCCCTGTGAGCGTCTCTACTTTTTTTAGGCTCCCTACAGCGTTTCTGGTGTTGGAAAAAAATATATTTTAAATGGTTTTTTTGATACAAAGTCCTGTCGAGCTGGCGAGTTTTTCTAGTTAATTCTTTTGGGTTAGAATATCTTTTCGAAATGCTTAACGGAACTCGACGCTATTACTGTGTAGTTATAGCTAAATGATTAATCTACGAAATTAATGTTAGCTGATTTGGTGTAAATTTGTTGGCGCTGAATTTTATATTATTTTGCTCAAAAAATTATATTTTAAGCAAAGTAGGCGTTTTCTTAATGCCTTCTACATAAAATTCATATCATAGTCCAATTTCTATGAATTTGGTTCAATTTTTGTTCTAATTTATTGTTAGCACACATTTGTTGACTTTGCGGCTTCAACAGATCCTTAGCTGATCTAGTTAATTATACAGTTCGCAGAAGGATCAAACACATGTTGCTGTAATTTGGTAGCCGCAGCATGAAATTCTGTGTGGATTTTAACAACTTCCTTTAAAACACTAAAGTTCTAATTATATGCTTTCTCATAAACAGACTTTGCTGTATGTAATATTTTATAATCATCCAGCCTTTTGACATTAAAAATGCCTATATCCTTTAATTTTTATACAATTTAGTTGTGTTATCTGCCCA
Organism: Tetanocera ferruginea; assembly: GCA_958299015.1. Classification (NCBI taxonomy): domain Eukaryota; kingdom Metazoa; phylum Arthropoda; class Insecta; order Diptera; family Sciomyzidae; genus Tetanocera; species Tetanocera ferruginea. Next base: position 1,738,754 of record OY282644.1, read on the forward strand.
CTAAAATAGAGCATCTATACTTTATCCTTATAATTAGGTAACAAAACCTTAGCTGCCAATGAACATATAAACAACCAACCGTATAACTCTTTTAAAATTGTTTTTTAAGATACAAAAGGATATCAGCTTCTATGCACTGCTTTCAACTAATGGGTTATGCGTGTTAATGCGCTCAACCCTGCACCCTGCATTGACATCAAAACCTCGCGCCATGAAGATTAGAAATACAAAAAAAGTGTTGCTGTTCTGGCAGCGTTCACAGAAAGGATAACAATCAGAGTTAGTCGTTGTCTATTTTTCTGACTTTAAGTGGCAATTTCCGACAGTTAAAAAGAACAAACTCTTTATCCTTGCCGCCATGTCTTTAGAAATTGATGTATGTCCTTCGGAGGCAAATGCTTAGATAAAGGTGTATCTTAAGTATAGCACAGGTTCTCTGTAGGCGCATCATATCCTTTTATAGACACACCCTAATGAGCATCCAATTATGATAATTTGTGCTGACTTTCACATTTTTTTTTTTCTGAAACCCAAAAATATATTTTGAAGCTTATGTTTTAAACTCGAAAACAGAAAAAGTTGTTCTTGTGTTGCAGTCTCTCCCAATGTGTCGTTACTGATAAATATCAAATAAATTTTCTATGCATACTTTCAGGCGGACAATTCATATATTAAAGGCACTGTTATAGCAAGAATGAACAGTTTGAGTGATATTAGGTGCGGAATAAAATAGTTCTGCAATTTATAAAAATTACAAGAATAAGATTCAGAACAGTACATTTAATAGATCCTTTTAGTCACATTTGGATATTTGATTATTGGATACATATTTATATGGAACAAATTCATTTTTTGTGAAGATATATCAGAAAATTCTTTTGTAGGAATTGAAAATAAACCTTTGGGTATCTAAAAACAGGACATTTTGTATGAAAAAAAGGGTGTTTATTAGAGCGGGTCAAATATAAATGGGCAAAATTATGAATTTTTTGTCTTTGGTGCGCGTTCATTTTCTAAAAATTTGAATCCTTATAAAAAAAAAATGCTCATATATTCGATGTGTCGAAAGAAGCGGCTTAGCGCCTTGGTTTTTTAAAACGGTGCAAAAAATACTTCACTCCAACTGATCTTTGCATGATCTACACCTCATATATAAGGCCGAAAATGGAGTACAATTCGCACATTTGGGCAGGGGTTTCAAGATCATATTTGGAACTCCTGGACCGAATTTAACGTCGTGCGATATATCTGATAGGGGATGAAACTATTTCTTCCTCTCTCAACTCTCTTGGACATCGACGCAATGTTGGTTGCCTGAGCCTTCTGTATAGGTACTACCATGAAAAGTGCTCAAGGGAAATTCATGACCTGACGCCACCAGCTCGTGTGTTTTCTAGGTCCACTCGGGCAGCTCTTCAAGCCCATTCGTATACAATTGCTTCGATGCCCAATAGAACATCGCATTACCGGGTCAATTCGTTCTTCGGTTGCTCTGTAAAATTGTGGAATAATCCTCCTGGTAATTTCGAGCTGTGCAAATTTGAAACAAATCTTCACGGACACTACTCTACTTTCCCACCCTCCCACTAAACTATCACCCTTCTTCCGAATTAACACAATGCTTTCGCATTTATAGGGGGCATCCCCTGAGCGTTGGTTCAGTCTAAAAAAAAAAAAAATTTCGCAAATCGTTTAGGGTCGTTTTGATTATTGACTTAAGCCATTTTGAATGATGTGATGTATAACCGAAACACACATAGAAAATATTTTGACAGAAAATCATTTTTAATCATCCAAGCTTTTTTTTTAATTTTAAAGAACATACATGTGAACATTTTGGTGAAATTTTGAACAGGCAGTTCAAAAGAATTCAGTTTTGAACTCTTAGCAAATATTATGTTTTTCATCATCAATATTTTTTTATAATTTTGTTGCAGCACCTTTATTTTTGTAATTTTGTATTTTTGAGCAAAGTGTAAGCTTTCTAGCAGTATAACACATAGTACATTTTTGTGACCATTACATACTAAAAACAAACAACAAAACCTAATAAAAACTTATATTTTTAATATAAAAACATTCGTATAAAAATCGTTGATAAAAACATAAAAAGTTATATTAAAAACAAAATATGCGAAATACCAAGTTATTGTAGTATTTTTACATATTTTGCATGTTTTTGTCCACAAAATGTACCATATGTTATATCGCCTAAAACTATAAGCTTTTGAAAAAAATACAAAATTAAAAATATAAAGTTGTTCGAGCAAAATAATAAAAAATTCTATGTATTTGCTGAGGATTAAATTATATGTTAAAAATTACGGCAAACAAGATGCAATGTAAGCCTATGAAAACAAAATTTTGGGGCATGATAACTGCATAATATTTCTATCTATACCAAAAAAAAATTAATTTACATTGTGTGACTTTTTCAGAGTGAAAACTCCAATAGAGTCACTGTTTCACGGTTTGGAATCATTTACATTAAAAATACGACAAAAAATTAATTATAATTAAAAGTATGCATAATTTTTATGTATCATATATATTTTCTGTGCATACTTTCAGGCTGAACATTTTTGTCAAATAGTATAAGTTAAAGAGTTTGAAAAGCTCTATAAAAGCAAAAAATAACTACAGTTTGAGCGATATTGGATGCGGAGCATGACGCTTGGCTTTTATGGGTTAAAGAGTGACTGACACGCTTGAAAAGAAATAAAGAACTAGATTTAAAACATTTCTTGAAAAATACTTTAATACTTTTATGTTTTATTTTTAAAATTTTTATAATATTTTCCGTAAATGAATGCAATGGAAGGAATATCGTGTAGGTTGAAACGCCGTGTAAGTTGGGACAGCTAATTTTTTGGAATTATGTTTGTAAAGTAAATAATGTAAGTTGTAGGCTTTCAGGCTAAAAATTTTTGTCAGATAGTAAGTTTGAAAGCCAACCTTTTAAGTTTCATTAGAATGTAGAACACGTGTCGATTAAGTCTATTACACAAGGCGTAAATTGTCGTATAGAAAAGATATTTTCTATAGTTTTTGCGTGTTCATAATTTGCCAAATTTAAATTCATTCTTGCTAGCTAGTGTGTTTTATGCATTTAGTATGCAGTATACTTTCATTGTGTGGAAGATTAATTGAATTGTAGTGTTGGGAAAATTAATTTGTTGGCTTTCATGAATAGCTAACTTTGTAGAGATCGGAACACTCATCTCCATTATTCTGGAACAATTTAACAAACAAATCCAGTAAGAGTGCAGCTAGCACACAACTACCTTGAATCTGAAATATCTGCTTGATTTTTTGTGCGATTTTTCGCCTGAACAAGAAAAAATTGAAAATTGAAATGAAATGAAAAAAAAAATATATTATCGAATCTTAGAAAAAAATTAGATTTCTCAAATCAAATTTTTAATCAAGTTTCTGGCAAAACATCACTAGAATTATAAGAATTTATCACTTTTTTAACAATTCTGAATTTGACTGATTGACCAACTTTACAGTTCTGAAATTTTAAAATATTTAATTTTTTGTTTTTTTTTTTTATTTTTAGTGAAAAATTCCTAATTTTTAAATAATATTCTAAATTTAAATTAAAATTTATTTATCAATTTTCAAAATATTTTTATTTTACATATTTTTTCTTTTTTTTATTTGAACCATATCTCAAGTCAAAAATTTGTATTCGCTGGCAAAGGATACCAAATAAAAGCTTGTTTCATATCAAACCACAATGTTATATATTATTATTTTATTTAAATTTCTCAAAAAAAGAAAACTACTAACAAGCAAACATTTTACGTGAGCTCTTAAACATGCCTTGTGTTTGTTTTATGCTTAAAATGTACTTAAATTAAATTCTTCAAATTTTTATAAATTGAGCAACGCCCTCTTAAAACTAAATCATGCACATCCTGCGCTTATCGGTAAGAACATATTTGCCATCAAGCATTTATGAACGTTTCTGCTTAAGTGGAATGCGACAAAAAGGACATCAATTGATATGCTTTAAACGCATTTTTATGTGGCGATAAGACAGTTCCTTCTACAAGAAACAATTTTCTTGTCGTAAAATCAATAATTTATCTTTTTCAACTTCAATGAGAGGTAATTCCAAAACCGTTATCTTAAAGTAAAATCAATTTCGAAAAGTGGGGGCGTTGCTGCTGCGTATTTAGCAAACTGAAATGACAAAAATTTGTTCCACGCCATGCTATGCCGACAATGAACATTTTAACGCCGTTCTTCTGCTTCAAGATATCAGCTCAGATTACAAACATACAAACAACATGAATTCAGCATGGTTGGCGCGTTAGCAGCAACACTTGACAATTAAAACACAAACTGACAGCCGACAAGCAGTTTTTAAAAAATTTTCCAATTTAAATGAAATTCGATATTTGTAAAAAAAAAACATAAAAAAGGAGGCACACTAAAATGTTCTTAATACTCAACATCATCTGCTCTAAGTAAACAAAAACCATGAAAATTGAGTGAATTTAAAAAATTGGTGCACTTATAAGGATCATGGTTAATTATTAACTATAGACGACAACATATGGTGATGATTAGTTTTAAAATTAAATTTAATATGAGTTGAAAGATATTAATGTTGCCTAGGAAAATGCAAATCATGCATGCGGTAGGTGGATGGCAGCAGTAAAGAAAATTTTTTAGATGATAGTTCAGATATATAGAGAAAATATTTTCAAAAGTAGAGATTGGCTGTGGATGTAAATAACCGTTCTTATAAACAGCTTTAGAAAATATTTTCAACAGAGAAATGCTTGGTTAAAACACCTGTATAGAAATGCCAAAAGCCAAATGTTTAACCCAGCAGCTAAAAGAGTGCTAAGTGCCTCGAAAATGACCCTTTTAACATATTTAAGTATATGTAAAGTGTTTTTGCTTAAAAACTCTTCAAAATTCAATTTAATTAGATACAAACGAGTGACGCGCCCAGATAAAATATCTAAATTGGAAACTCATTAGGATTAAATTTAAGCATGACTAATGAATAAGACTCGGTTGAGGTTAAATATTGTTAAAAGGTTTTCCAGCGTTGCATTGGCGGCAACAACAGAAGGACCTCAATAATAAGGCAAACCAATTAATTGTTGGTTGAAACGCTATCGGAAATTGCCACTAACTGAAGATAGTAAGATAGACTGCTGCTTTGATGTGCTCACGGCACACATTCTTCTTTATACTGACAGGTCTAGGGCATAGCATCCTTTTTCAGAAATCTTTTCTGGTTTGTTTTTTATATCGTAAATTAATGATAAACATTGAATTTAGTTTCATCTTAAATAGACGGTATTTGATGCATGTGTAGAATTTAAATATCATTGAATGATTTTAAATTCAAAGATATAAAAAACTATATATTTTATAAGAATAGAATAAAGTATATATAAAGTATAAACAATAAACAGAAAACATAATTTATGGAGTTTTTTGCAAAATGGTTTGGCTCACTGACGGATGTTGGTATAGCCAAAATATTTTGGCAAAGTTCATAGAATACATCAAGGTTCATTTTAAAATGGGTACAAATGGAACTTTTTTTCTTCATACAATTCGGGGCACCTTAATAAACATATATATTTTTATATACTTATACCAGGCTTTTAAGATCTTATCTTGTTTTTTGTCAATTCCCAAGGACTTCCCAGAATTTGGTATTGTTTCGACTAGCTGTCACAAGGTAACACCATCAGTTCAAAATATCATAAAAAAAAATACGAACTTACAGTAAAACTATAACGACAAAGTGACAAGTGTGAAAATTCACACAGACGCAAGGTGCAAGGTGCAGCACCCAACATTCGCTGAGGAGAAAAATCGCCAAATTCAACACAATAGCATACAAAAGAAGAACCTGCTACAAATATGCGCTGGCGCCATATCCTGCGGCGTATTCTTTGTCAACCTGTCTGGCTTAAAGATGCTTGAACAATAAAGGCTGTGCGCCCAAGCATTGTTTGCAATTTTCTTAACGCACCGCAGGATAGCGCCAGCATCTAGCGTGAAAATGTAGAGAGATTCGGCTTAGTTGCAACTATATAAACAACTTCTATTGTTTATATTTGTGCACAACAGTAATGCAGGGAAATTTTTTTGAAAAATATCTTAAATGTTTATATTTTTCTATTGTTCAGCTGAAGTGCCGCTGAGTTAATTAAATTTTGAAAACAAAAAAATACATACTTCAAACAAAGAAACAAATTTTAGTGCTTCTTTGTTCTAAAGAAACGACGCCAGTCTCGAAAGGATTTTTGACTATTTTCTTATGGGTTTGTAAAACTCAGATATGGTTCTGAAATTCTTTAACAGCTTTGCTAAAGAATTCCTGGCTTTGGCAGTATTATGCATTATAAATGTTATATATCAAGATTTGAAGACATAAGCTAGCAAATCTGCTGTTTGTTTTGCAAATTAATATTTTGTGTCAAGGTTAAAGTTGTTTTGAAACCTTAGAACGCCAAATTTCCAAAAAAAAAAAAAAAACATTATAAGGACCACACATTAAAGTTTGACATACTTTCAGCAGAAACTTAATAGCTTCAAAAAATTTAAACGCACATATGTTGTTATGACCAAGTTGAAGGTAAGCATTGAAAATTTACTTTAAATTTTGTGCTGACCTTGAGAAAAAAAAATTTATATAATTTTACTTATTTTCTTCTTTTAGTATTTTTAATGAACAGATGCTTATTGCGGTATATTCAAAATAACAAATATAGAATACAAATATTTAATATATTTATTTGTTTTTATTCGGTTAAATTTAATTTAAAAATATGAAACAACCATTTGACTTATCTATTACACCGCTCTTGAACTATTCTAAAACAACCAAAGAAAAAAATTATTGTCTATCGAATTGAATTTGAGCTTTTCAGAAAGTTAAAAAAGTAATTCTATTCCACATATTCTATTTCAAGAAGTCAATTTTCGCGATTTGAACCTTCTACTGTGAAACTTCTCAAACTCGATATTCTCTGTAACTCAGAGTAGTATTCGAGCTTTCTCGATGCATTTTTTCAGTTTTTGACCTTTATTACTCGAATTTTCTGTAACTTGAAGCAAAATATTGTTCCCTTGACACTTTGAGTTAGGGAAGTTTCACTGTTATTGTATTTAACAGAACCTTTTACATTCTTTTCCTGAGCGTTACACCTACACCTACTATTTTTTTTCTCAAAAGTACATTTTTTTTTTATTCTTCATTATGCGTTCCTCATCAGGCATCTAGAGAATTTTGAGCAATCCTTAAACTAGAACCATGTAAAATTCTATTATTTTTACTGTTATTTTGATTGCAAAAATCGGAAAAAAATTTTTATATTTTTTGAAAAAGTACTTGCATTTTTCATATAATACAAAAATTTTAAAAATTTTAGCTGTTATAGAACCTCAGTCAAGCCTACAACTATTAAATTTTATCATTAAAGACAAACCGTTTCAAAAAATTTTATAGCGTACACTACAATCTTACACTGAACCAAAAACGTACACAATAATTATGAATTTTTACATAATCTGCATTAATCGTATTCAAGAATTTTGGTCCAGTAACCAGTCACTTGAATTATTCATGATATCAATGTACAAAATACACTAAAGCAAAAACACTAGAATATGTTTATTTCTTAAGTCTTGTGTTTACAGTTCATAAAGTATGTGTATAAGATACATGAATCAATCAAAAAGTTCATTAATTCCAGGATTCAAAGATATCAATGTACAAAATACACTAAAGCAAAAACACTAGAACATGTTTATTTCTTAAGTCTTGTGTTTACAGTTCATAAAGTATGTGTATAAGATACATGAATCAATCAAGAAGTTCATTAATTCCATGAAAAAATACAAGGGGAACATGAAAGACTCAAGTTTTTTGAGAATTAAATTAATTAAATTTAGTTACAAATACGAGGAGAAACAGAACAGTTCATGAGATAACTGAAAAATATTCATCAATCTCATGTTCATATGCAAGGGTAACGTGAACTACTTTATGAGTTTAACGACCGAAATTCATAACATCCATGCAAAAATTGAAGGGCAGCAAGAATAGTTCATAATAAAAGAATAAAAAATGCATGAATCCCATGTACATATACAACGGTAACGTGAACTATTTACGAGTTTAGTGATAGAAATTCATACACAGAGGGAAAAACCTATGGACTCAATACATAAATTTATGTACTCATCGCATAGTTTTCTGCACACAAAAATTTTACATTTTTCATGTATTGAGTACATGTTGAAATCTATATTGACTACATAATGGTTTTAAGCGGTTATGTAGTCAATAAAGAATTTTATGTACTCAACGCATAAATATGTGTCGTGAATTCATGGATGTATGTGGTGAGTACATGCTCACTGTACTCATCGCAAACTGTTACAAATAATTTTATGTAATGAGTAAAGTTGTTATGTATCTATTACATAGATTATTGACTCATTACATAAAGTCATGTAGAACAGAATGTTAGAACTATTTGCATGTTCTCAGTACATAAATAATTTACTCATTACATATTTGGAGTACATAATTTTATGCAATGAGTACATACATTATTTACTCATTACATATTTTAAATGCATAATTTTATATAATGAGTACATACATAATTTACTCATTACATATTTTTAGTGCATACTTTTATATAATGAGTACATACATAATTTACTCATTACATAATTTTATGCAATTTAAATTTATATGTATTCATTATATATTTTTTGTTCATAATTTCAATATATACACAATTCATGTCTCTCTCTCACCCTCTTAACATATGCAATAACTGACTTAATAAAGAAATGACTAGATTTCACTTAATAATTGGCAATTACTTATAAAACCCAGCCATTTATTTCTTATCCAATCATCGCTTTTTTGCTAGAGTACTAAAAGTAGAGTACTAAAGTTGAATGAGTAGGATAAACTCATTCCCGCTCTGATTTTCTAGAGGCTTTAGAGGTGATGCTTATTAGAAAATCAAGAAATGAATGACATAAAACAGCAAAATCGTGTGCCGATGTGCAACAGATACGTGTACTGAGTCCATATGTTATGTACTGAATAAATGTCTCACTTCAATCGTATAAGGGGGACGTGTACTGAGTCTATATTTTATGTATTGAGTAAAGTTTTTGTAAAAAATTACATAACACGTTGATTGAGTACACGTTGCTTGTATCTATTGAAGTCTGCTATGTACTCAACACATAACATGATGTATTGAATACATTTTTTATTCATTTTAAAAAGTGAATAAATTGATATGTAGTCAGTACACGCTCCCTTTACTCAGTAAATACTGCTCTCGTTGCATTCTCATACAAGTTGCAGTGCATAGATTTTACATAGCTGTCTCTGTACTGACTACATAACTTTTTCCCTTAGTGTACAATCCATGTGCAAATACAAGTACTCATGTACTTATAACTACTTAGCTCATGTACGTGAACTCTTTATGCATTTAGTGACCAATATTAATATATCCTATAACCCTAGGACGAGTTGGTCTTCACACCAAAAAAAACTAATAAACTGTTTGAAAATTATGACATAAAAGCCGCAGAACACTAGTTGAGTCAAATTCTTACTTGGTTATTGTTATTAAACCACTTTCTCGAGCGGAAAAATAATTTTACTTATACTGTTTTATTATTTATTTTTGTATTATTATTTTATATTTTTTTTATAATTTAATTTTTTTTTATTATTTTATATGTAAAATTTCATATAAGCAAATATTTAAAAAGCAAATTGCACACCATATATTTTAACATCATCACTACGAATCGAACCACGGACCCATCGCATAAGAGTCGATTGCTCTAACGTCGTGACGTTTTTCTACTGGGCCATGAATAAACAAAACGCAAACAAGGCACAAGCAATCGAATATTTCAGGTTTCAATATCATTAACTGAAATTTAATTGTTAGAATCAAACCATGTTTTGTTCGTTCCCTCATTATATTTGCAGAAAATTATATTTTCTACGACCCATATTTTATATAGAATGAAAATTTTTATTCATTGGTTCGACAGTTATCGATTCGCAGAATTTTTTAAGACTGTTTTAAATTTTGTTCTTATTAGATATGGATTGCTTTGAAATCGAAAAACCTGGCTATTCCCATCAGAGTTAAGCGAGGATTTCAGGTATCACAGCTATTCAGTCATGCTAACCTCAGTTCGAAAATGGGGGTGATAGACAGACGGATGTAGGTTGATGTGCTATGTGTGACAGAGAGCTCTGTCAACATAAGAATTTGTATCTGAGGCAAGTGTTATGCCTCTTTCTCAGTCAATTCATGCTATCAACCCATTAAATCCACCATCAAAATTCTCCACCACCAACTTTAACATAAAAAGTCGTGTATATTTAAGAATTTTTAATTTCAGTTTAGAAATGTGGAAAATATATAAAAAGTTTAACCCCTGGATTGGCAGTTGAGCATTTTTACCACTAAACTAGCTACCGAGGCAAAAAATAATTTTACAACTTAATTCATGAGAGAATTTTAATTTTATTTTCTTTAAGCGTGTGTTGAATTCTGGGTGGCCTTTAATAAAATATTGCAAATGTGTGTTTGTTGTTGTTTATTTTAACCAAGCAAAATTCACACTCAAGTGTGAATTACAACAAATTGCAGAAGAACCTGTGCCAACATAAAAATATGCCTAAAATTACAAACTGTGCATTAGTGACGCTCGTCCTTAAGAGACGTTAAAAGTCATAAATGTTATTCTTGAAATATCAAGCCTAAAAAAATAATGGAATAGAAAATAGAACCTGTTGGTTCAACAATATTTTCTTAATTTATGCAGACAAGCGTTGTGAAATGTTGGTGGTCCATGTTGCACGTCACATAATTTTGCAGCATTTAAAACAAATAAATAAATAAATGAAAGTGAAGAGACGACACTTAAAAACATTATGAAAAGGACAACATGAAAGAAATTTGAAAGTATTACAAATAAGGGGAAGACATTTAAAATGTTGATGTGATGATATATTTTAAAATTAATAGTAAAAAAAAACAATATTGTTCAATTTCCAACTATGAAGTTTTTTTCTAAAATAAAATGTAGAAAAATATTGTTCATTTGATAATAATATGTTACCAACGTATTTTTAAAATTTCTGTTAAACTTTCTGTCAGTCAAAAATTATGTCTTTCACTTTATTCTAAAAAAAAAGCATACTTTTCTTTGGCTGCTGTACCTAATACCTTCTCGCATCACATCAGCTTATTAAGTATGGACAAATTTTCTTCACAACTCTTAATGTCGCTTCAACAAAAACTAGTTCTAAACGCTTCAGCTGAATTGAAACATCTTATAAAAAATTTGAAGTGAAGCCTTCAAAAAAATGTTAACCTTGAAAACTACCTCAACTCATTTTAATAAAATATAATTACTACAAAAGAAGCAGCACAGAGCTCTTTCAAGCCCGCTTGACAGCAGCTCTTTCGCTCATATATCAATCAAAGCAATCAATAGAATCAATACAATCCACGAAAATCAATCAAGCACACTAACCAAATTTATAACCCGCACACTTAGACTCTAAAAATGCAACTCATTCCACTTCGTAGCAAAATATAAGTCCATAAAGGCCTGCGGACATGCTTAAACCAAAAAAATTACTTGAATTTTTTGTATGCTTAAAAAGAGACGCTAGATTTTGGTTACAAATATTACAATACTTTTCTTCATAGACACGATTTGATCCCTTTTTTATATTCCTCCTTCAAGCCAAACAATGACTAACAATTTCTTTTAAATTTCAAAATTATTGTCATGTCATGCCGTGCATGCATTCAACTTCACGTTCACGTCCTCGTCGTCTTTGATCGATTAAGCATGCTTCCCTCTAACGTTTTCATATCTTTTTTGCTCTCTTAACATCATTTAATTTGAAGAGATCAAACATTGTGATAAGCAATGCGTTGGGTCCAGTGCAAGAACCTTTTTTTTTTCTTTAATATTAAACAGGCTTTGTATATCCTTTTTTAAGCCTTATTATATTTTGCTATCGTAGCATTTTCCTTTTTGAGTTTGAAATTCAATAACTTATAAAAACATTCAGCACGAAATATGCCAAACAAGCCGGACGCAGTCTAAATCAGGTAGCAGGTCACAAATTTTTAACCTTGCTTAATCCGCTCGTCTGCGCACTCTTAACATGCTGTATGATGTCGATCTAGATGTTAGAATCGTCGCAATGTCGCGTCGTGTTATAATTATTGAGCTACCTTTTTGTGAGGCTTAAAGTTTTTTTGCCTAACTGACGCGTCATTGTGTCGGATTTGCTTTTCAGCGTTACCAATTTTTTTGTGCGATACAGTCACAACTCATTTCGATATAGTTTTTAAGATAAGCATGCATTTCTTACACAAATTTTATTTTGCTGGTTTGTAAATTTTGGCATTAAATTTACATTTTCAGAAACAGGGTGATTCAGTATATATTAAATTTAACATTTTCTTTTGGTCTACATTTTTATGAAGCACCAAAAAATATCCCTGTAATGAAGAGGATATTTATGAAAAGCTTTATTGAAAGTGGTGACCATGGCGTGCAGGTTAAGTGTGTGGCCAAGCACGCTCGGAGCCCGAGTTCGATCCCCAGTCGCGGTGAAAAGTTTTTTCAATAAAAAAAAATTTTTCTGATCTGCAGACAATGGCAAGCCTCAGAGAGTAAATAATGCCATGTAAAGCTTCTTGAGAAGATGAGCCGTTCGGAGTTGGCATAAAACATGTAGGTGCAGTTCTCGGTTAATTGGGTGCAAACATTTAGTAACACACACACAACACAATTGATCATAAAAAGCTCGGTCAAAGTCCTTTCAAGGGCTGAAATGGCCAATTTGTTTTTTTTTTTATATTGAACGTAGGGTGATTCAACAAAAGAAATATTTATTTTCATGTTTACGAAAGATTTCAAGCCTGATATAGAAAAGTTTAATTCACTCTAAAAAAAATTAAGCAAAAGTTAAAGTAAAAACAATCAGCAAACTTCCTGAAGGAAATAAATTCAAAAATATTTCATTAAGAATGGATTTATATGAATATATATATATTAAATAATGGATTAATATGGTTTAAAAAAAAATCTAATTTTCGAAACGTTTGTGATTTATTTTAAGTAAAAGACTTAAAAACGAACCTGTTCCGAGTTAAACGCCTTTTAACGAAAGACTTAAGAAACAAACTTGTTCTGGTAAATTATTAAACATTACAAATTTTTATTTTTATGTTTTGTAAAAAAATGAGAAAACCGAAAAAAAAATATTTTTTTACCTTCGTTACCTCTTTTATGTTCTCCAAGGACTAAAGATACGAACCTGTTCCGAGTTAAACGGTTTTTAACGAAAGTCTTAAGAAACAAACTTGATTTTATAAATAATGAAATTTTAAAAATTTTTATTTTTATATTTTGTAAAAAAACATTAAAAAACCTATAATTATATGATTTCTTTACTTATTTACCTCTTTTATGTAATCTAAAGACGTAAAAAACGAACCTGTTCTAAGTTAACCGCTTTTAAAGGAAAGACTTAAGAAACAAACTTGCTCAAGTCAACTTACAAAAAATTCAAAATTTTTATTTTATGATTTAAAAAAAAACATATAAGATTACCTGAAACTATATGTTATCGTAACCTTTGCTACCTCTTTTAAGTCGACAGACTTAAGATACGAACTTCTTCTAATTTAAATCTATTTAAGAGAAAGACTTGCTCTAAGCAAATAAAAATTACAAATTTTTATTTTTATAATTTGTAAAAACAAAGAAATATGGTAAAAATATATATTTTCAAAACCGTTTACCTTTTATATGTAATTTAAAGACTTAATTTACGAACCTGTTCTAAGTTCTTAGTATTTAAACAAAAGACTTAAGATACAAACTTGCTCAAACGAATTACATTAAATTTAATATATATTATAAGGCAGTAGAGAAAATTGATACCATTTTACACCTACAACAGTTTAAAATTTTTTACCGAGTCAAAATGAAATATTTTAATATCCTTAGAAACACCCTGTTTCAAAAGATAATTGCTCAACTTAGCCAAGCTATTACAGCGTTCAATTTTATTTATGCCGCCATTGTCGAAGATATAAATAAATTCAAATAAATTCTTTGCCCATATTTTCAAGGCAAAAAAAAAAACAACAACAATCAAATTCATGTCAAAATACAAACAATGCGCAAGGAACTTTCGTTTCTTTTATCACTCTGGCATGAAAGGCATAAAAATTTAATGTAGTTTTTTCGACACTAAAAAAGGTTTTAAAATGCATCAAAATTCAATGCGAACACGTGCAAGGGTCAATTTTTGAGTCAAGCAGGTAGATAAAAATACCAACCAACCACTTTGTTATGGTCCAGCATTGTCGGGCAGGACAGCACAAGAGAAGAGATCATTAAAAAATCAAATAAGACTGTGCAAAGAAAGATTAGAGTAGAAAACTTAGTCGAAAGACACATAAAACAGGAAATAGATGCATTAGGACTGGTACGTGAAAAATCCTTGAAAAAATACGTTACTTCAGCTTAACGCATATTTTTGTGTTGTTGTTGTCGTTATTGTTATTGCCAATGATGCATTGAAGTAGACTGAGACGTTGATTTAAGCGTTACAAATTGAAGAGCCTCTTCGGGAAAGAAGAGGGAAGGTCTTTTTGTAAGGAAGCAAGCAAAAATACGTTACTTTTTGCTATGGTTTCATGTTGTTTTGTATGCATGTCCTTTTTTTTGTCTGTAAGGCAAAAATATTGTAGGTGTGGATTTTAAGAATTTTGTAGAAAATACGTTACTTTTTGAGATAACATGTTTTGATTAGCAAAAATACGTTACATTTTTTGTTTGGTTTGACATATTCAACAGCTAACTGTGTATTAGTGTTCCGATGTAGCAAAAAGTACTTCAAAATTTTTAAGATTTATTTTGTAATATTTAACATTTTATAATAAAAATTTATTCATAAGAAAATTAAACAAAATATGTGAAAATTTGTTTAAAATATGTATTTAAAAATTTTATTTTAATTTGAAAATTTTTATAATTCAATATAAAATTTTGTTTTGATTATTGTAACTTGACTAAATTTAAATAAATAGTTTCAAGAAATTTCTTGTTTCTTAGTAAAATAAATTTCGTTTCTTAATGGAAGCTTTATTGTGCTTCCGGCTCTGATTGGAAAGCAGTGTTCCTAGAAATTTCTTGTTTCTTAGCAAAATAAATGTCGTTTCTTTATAGAACCTTTCTTGTAGTTCCGACCCTGTAGTTGACCTTTTTTAAATTGTTTAATTTTTTTATGTAATAAAATTGCATTTTAATACATACATGAATGTAGGTTAAGGTTTGCAATATTTAATGACTTTGTTTAAGTAGTCAGAAAGTTAGAGTCCAGCCTAAAGCCACTCCTCAGATTCACCTCAACACTTTTCTAGATTTTAATTTAAGTCTTATAACTTGAACATTTTTCTCTTCGTACCGAACGTCTTTCATTTTATATGCTCACCACAAACAACTGGCAACCATAGCTTAGCAACAAGCAATTTTTACGCTTAAACAGCATAATTTTAATGCACCGCAGTAGCGATTATTAAGTAAACGCCTTAATAAAAGCAGCTTAGTTGAATGTACTGCTGTATCCTTAAAAATTTTCTAAAGCGAGCACTTGACAATGCTCTGGGAAAACCACCAGCACCGCATATAACCAGCAACGCCCTCAATTGCTGTGGGTCTCATAAAAAATTACCTGTTGCTAAGCGCTTCACTTGCCTTATCTTATTTTTGAAACATAAAGTATGACGAACAAATAGTTTAATAGTGAATTTTATACGCTTTTGTATTGTTTTGCTGCAACGTCAGCAGCAATTTTTATTTTCTTTTCATAAGGGCAGAAATAAAAAATTGTCTCAATTCTGTAAGCAACGCCTTCCGTTTTTTATTGCGTGGCATTTAAAAGAATTTTCTTCATTCGCAATAAAAGCAGAGCTAATGATTTTTTCCTGATTCCGTCAAGGATAAGATAAGTAGTCTTTTTATTTATTGCCTTAACTTTTCTATGCTTATCTTTTTGATATAGTTTCGTTTTCAATTTTGATTTCAATAAATCTTCTTTGAACCTTTTTTCTAATATTTCTTTGTTTATCTTATCTTTCCAATGTTCCTTGATATCAGTCGATTTTTCATCGAGCATCATCACACGATTTGCGATAGCACTGAAAATTCACTTTGTTATGGTTCCGAGGCTGCTGTCTAACTTGTGTGTTCTAATTTTGAGTTTTTTTTGTATTTTTTTGCTCGTTATCATTAATTTTAAGCAAATAATCAATTTTGTTTGCTTTGGTTGCTTGATAAATGGCTGATGAAACTGGCTTAATTAGTGAGTTTTTCCAGAAGAAATTAACTTGGAATTTCGAGAAATTTTATGCTGGGTGTTCTGAAGATATTGAAACACAAGACATAAATGAAAAGATTTATGGCGGGGAGTTTAAACAATTTTTAGCGATTATGGCGAGGGTGTTTCAACAATTTCAGTTGCATGGTTTGAACTATTTTTTAACAAATTTTACTGAGAAACACACACGATAGTAAGAAGTTCCTTAAGAATTTTATTAGTTAACATTTGCTTTTTTAACTGTTTTTTATAATCATATTGATTTTTTTAGTATATTCTTAAATTTTACATTGAAATAACTCTATATTTCAGCTGTAGCCTAAAGATAAACGACTTCCTAAAACATATTTTAAAATACTTAAATTGTTGTTTTATTTTTGTACGGTTATATTTCGTTTTCCAGACATGTAGGCGCACATGCGCCACCCAGTTTTTTTTGTTTATATAATTTAAAACCAAATAATTGACTCTTGGTTCTAAAGACCTCACCATATGTCGACTTATTCTACCTTAATTCCTTCTAATCGAAAACAGTCACGTTTTTTAACCCAAACTTTTCCTGTCTTTAGCTAAAAATTAAATAAATCCAGCCATATAACTACAATTGTGGTACTATCTTAAAGTTAAACACAAAAATTTTCACAAGCAACAGATGGAAGTTTGAATTTTGTAAGAATATCACGTTCGGGTTATATCCTTTTTTTTCTCTAATTGATAAAATCTTAAGGTTTTTCCTTCATTTGAAACTTGTCACAACGTGTTGCTTATATTGCAGGTTACGGTATTCATTCATTGTTTGAAATGAAAATTATATGCCTTGCATGTTAAAGTGTAACATTGCTTATTTTGCTGTGTGCGTGCTGTTAGCAGGTTCTTGCAATTGGAAAAACCTTACAAGATTCTCAGACTCATTCCCATAACATGTTCGAACATGTTAGAGGCCGAAAAATTTTCTTTAGATCCCAGTGCGGAGTGTTTCAATGGTTTTTGTTTTTATTGTTCTTTGCATGAGCTAGTTTCTTTCATTAATTGTTTTCATTATGATGCAATAATGCTTTGTACGCAATGTTGGTTATGAAAAAACTATAATAAAAATATTTTTAAGAAAAACTTATTGATTTCTATAGGCTTCTGAATTTTTTTATATTTTTCAGAACAATAATTCTCACAAAAATGCTTGCGAATATTGTCCCGTATTTATATTTAATACTGATTGTTGACCAAATTATACAAGATTTGTAATATTTTCAAACTATAACTAATCTTCAAATTCAAAATTCTTTATATTCACATATGACTTTAATGTCTTAAGACATGTATGCTTAACACGGTTCGAGGTGACAAAATTTCATTTTTATAATAATTATATCCGCACACTCATGTGCCTCATATATCTCCCGGCTCGAGTTGAGAAAATTTCAATTTCATTATTATTATATTCTCACACTCATTTGCCTCATATGTCTCCCCTGCTCATATTTGTGTTGCCCTTAGCTTGAAATTCCTCTTGTGTCTGAAGTGTGGCTCAATAGTGTTGAAGACTTCCTTTACTTCCTGCCTTTTAGTTCCTTTTAAGGGGTGTCATGCTCACTGACCCTGTCTTAACGCCGCATATCGTTCCGCTGCTGCTCCTGTTTGAGTCCTTTTAGTGTGTGTTGCCTTTGGCTTTGTTCAAATTTCAATTATCACAGGTTGATTTTTATTTTACTTCCGTAAAAGTACGCGTGTTTGAAGCGCGTTGCTGTGCGCACTTCAACATTTGGAACCCCTGATAATATTACCATTTGTTGTTGTTCTTTATTTTTTTGCCACTTGTTTGATTAGTTTTGATTAAGCACCAAAAAGCATAAAATTGAGTTTTAATGCTTCAATTTGATGTGTATTTTTGGTAGGGGGCTGAAAAATTTCACAAATGTTTTATGACGGACTCTTTAAAGCATATTTATATCGATAAAGCGATTACAACATTTTTTGGTATTACAAAAATTTATTAAATTTGACTTGAAAAGAATATAAATAAATTCTTTAAAAAAAACACTAGCTGATTGAACAGCTGTATATTTATAAATTTAAATTAAATTGCAAAGAATTTTAAATATACTTAAAAACAAAAAAAAATAATTTAAATGCAATTTTTTACATTTAATTGTATTTAAATATTTTTAAAAACTTTTAAAAGTTGTTTCAATATTTTTCTTTCTTGTGTGCCCAACACAAGTTTTACATTTTTACTGCCACATAAAACTGGTTACCGGCAAAGTTTTATATACTCAAGTAACACATAAAACAGGCAAGCTTCTATATATAACGTCAGCAGAATATAAGCAAAAAATATCTATGGACGGCACAACATTAACTCGTGCGCGCACAAGCATTGTTTAAGCAGCTCACAACGCAAAGAACATCAACTAAGACCAAAGATAGCAAGACTCAACGCTCAAAGCACGCTTTTGAATGCAGCAAAAAAACACACAAAATAAATCAATGACACGGCATAAACCACATTAAACAAAAACAAAAACAACAAATCAAGTAGAGCTTCCTTAGTTAGAGTCTTAAAAAGACAGACGAAGTACAGACAGACAGGCAGCGAAACTTCAGCAAACTTCATTTATTTGCTGCGTTCTTTTTTTTGCTTAAACTTCTTTTTGCTTCTTTTTTTAAAGACATCGAATGCTATAAGCATAAAAATACAGACATTTAGTTTCCACAACACCGACAGACAAAAAAGGCGTTGTTGTTAACGTGGCGCAGTTTTTGAAACTAGATCAGTTTCCTTCTGCAAGAAAATATGTGGTTTTTTCTAATATTTGTTTTGCTTTTCAAGTTTTTCTGAAGCATTTTTTTTCTCGCTCGTACACGAAAAAGCGAGTTTCTTAGCTATATTCGTGCAGCCCAACAAATACGAGTTTAAAACAAAATAAACAAAATGCTTAGCTATCTAGAGCACTCAATGAAGAGTTGAGTTCCTTTTGGAGCCAACAAATAAACTAGTATATTAAGGAAGGCAAAAGAGAAAAGTAGATAAGGTACAATAAAAAAGTCACGGTTCCAGCACAATACTAAAGATACTAGGAATAAATATAACAAAGCTGTGAATATAAGAGAAATTTTACTTTAGTCTAAAAATGCTCGAAAATGCCTTTAATTTGTTTTTTTAAATCTTAAGCATTTCTTGTATTTGTCATCTATTTTTATGCTTTTCACTGTTTTTGTGAACATTTAAAAGCAATAGTTATTTCTTTTTGTTACTCTTTTGAAGTCAGTTCAAATTTTAAGCAATCAAATACAAAAGACTTAAGACACGAACTTCTCAATGACTCTTAAAACAAACTTACTTTATTAATATTGTCATTATTTCATATAAAAGCAATTTTACGGCATATATTTACACTCAATTTATATTCTTCAGGCTTTATTGCTCTAACTTGTTGGTAACATTTATGCACTACATGCAGCAGCTATGCCAGTAATGCGATTCTTTGCAGTCTTTATGTCTACACATCAGTTGGCAATACATAGCAAATCGTTATTTTTTTATTTTACCTCTTTTATGCTTCAGCTTACACATCTTCATGTGCTGCACTTTTTTTATTTTTGTCTTCTGCTCCCCATCGGTACTCGTACTTGGCTGCTGCAAAAGCAGCTACAGCATCCAGGCTTCTTACAAATCACGTCAAAATGATGATACTTGTGCACCTGCTGCTTGTAAATTATATAAATCAGCATTAAAGTTTTCATATTTTTTTTTTATGTTGATCTTAAGTTTGCTGCTGTTGTTGCACTTATATGTTTGTGTTGCGTATTTTAATGCTCGATACACCACATTTGTACTGCAATTTTCCTCTCTAAATTCAAAGGCTTCGTGACCGTAATTTGTACACGTAGTTCACGTCTGAAGTTCAAGGTAATTTAAATGGCGTAAGCAAGACTGGTAAGCAGTAGCTTTAACGCTGAAAAGAGTAGCGTAAGCGTTGAATGATTCAACTGGCTACTGCTTTTTATTTGAGAAAGTAACGTACGCATGATGGTTGGTTCCGCATAAGATTTACTGCTGCGTTTAATTGAAAAATTTTTATGGGATTTTTTATTAAATTTCGCTTATATAGTAGAACATAATTTGCATACCAAGCTTGTTTGTTAAATCTGCTGTTTTATTGTTCAAAATGAATTTAAGTACAGTTTTTCATTTTATATGTGGTACTTGACATTTGACACCAAAGACCTGATACCTAACACCTGACATTTGACATCTGACACCTGACACCTGACACCTGACACCTGACACCTGACACCTGACACCTGACACCTGACACCTGACACCTGACACCTGACACCTGACACCTGACACCTGACACCTGACACCTGACACCTGACACCTGATACCTGACACCTGACACCTGACACCTGACACCTGACACCTGACACCTGACACCTGACACCTGACACCTGACACCTGACACCTGACACCTGACACCTGACACCTGACACCTGACACCTGACACCTGACACCTGACACCTGACACCTGACACCTGACACCTGACACCTGACACCTGACACCTGACACCTGACACCTGACACCTGACACCTGACACCTGACACCTGACACCTGACACCTGACACCTGACACCTGACACCTGACACCTGACACCTGACACCTGACACCTGATACCTGACACCTGACACCTGACACCTGACACCTGACACCTGACACCTGACACCTGACACCTGACACCTGACACCTGGCACCTGACACCTGACACCTGACACCTGACACCTAAAACCTGACAGGTGTCTACTTCTACCTTCTACCTTCTAACTTCTACCTTTAACCTTCTGCCTTCTACCTTCTAACTTCTACCTTCTACCTTCTACCTTCTGCCTTCTACCTTCTACCTTCTACCTTCTACCTTCTACCTTCTACCTTCTACCTTCTACCTTCTACCTTCTACCTTCTACCTTCTACCTTCTACCTTCTACCTTCTACCTTCTACCTTCTACCTTCTACCTTCTACCTTCTACCTTCTACCTTCTACCTTCTACCTTCTACCTTCTACCTTCTACCTTCTACCTTCTACCTTCTACCTTCTACCTTCTACCTTCTACCTTCTACCTTCTACCTTCTACCTTCTACCTTCTACCTTCTACCTTCTACCTTCTACCTTCTACCTTCTACCTTCTACCTTCTACCTTCTACCTTCTACCTTCTACCTTCTACCTTCTACCTTCTACCTTCTACCTTCTACCTTCTACCTTCTACCTTCTACCTTCTACCTTCTACCTTCTACCTTCTACCTTCTACCTTCTACCCTTCTACCTTCCACCTTCTACCTTCTACCTTCTACCTTCTACCTTCTACCTTCTACCTTCTACCATCTACCTTCTACCTTCTACCTTCTACCTTCTACCTTCTTCCTTCTACCTTCTACCTTTTACCTTCTACCTTCTACCATCTACCTTCTACCTACTACCTACTACCTTCTACCTTCTACCTCATACCTCATACCTCGTACC
The DNA here is from genome assembly GCA_958299015.1 of Tetanocera ferruginea. Lineage (NCBI taxonomy): Eukaryota > Metazoa > Arthropoda > Insecta > Diptera > Sciomyzidae > Tetanocera > Tetanocera ferruginea. The sequence continues at coordinate 1,760,734 of OY282644.1, forward strand.
TCCTACCTCCTACCTTCTACCTTCTACCATCTACCATCACCTGCAGCCTTCTACCTTCTACTTTCTTACTTCTACCTTTTACCTTAAACCTTATTCCTTCTACCTTCCACCTTATACCTTAAATTTTGTTGATTTTGGTTCTTAGATAATATATTTCGCATTTTAGATTTAGGTTCCAAAATCATAGCTTTATTGGCTTCAACACAAAACACTAATCGAGTTTGTTTCTTGAGTCTTTTGTTCTATGGGGCAATTTTTAATGAAAATGTGATTTTAATAATTGAATATGACAATTTATTTATTTGTATCCTTTATTCTTTATTTGTTAAAATTAAATTGTTTTCCTTCACAGAGTGTCATCGAGTTCGTTTCTTAAGTCTTTCGTTACTAATGAGAAATATTACAGTGAAGTTCATATTGAAAACCATAATTTAAGGCTAAAAATGTTGTATTTTTAAATTCAGTATTTATATCTGAGCATAAAAAATTATGTAATTTTTTTTGAAAAACAGTATTTCAATATTTCAATTAAAAAAAAAAAGTTACAAAAGCAAACTGCATACAATTACATATCATAGATTTCGCTACGTTTTATGGCTCTTAAATATTCCAAAGATGACTGTTGGGTCAAACATTTAACTGACTTATAGCCAAAGTTCAATGTTTAAACATCAAGTTTTCAACTTTAATTGCAATGTTGACCACTGTATTGCATGTGCTACAACTTTTTTGTTAGAGGCAAAAACAAGTTTTGCAACATTGCAGCGACAAAAGTTTTATAGCAGAGCAATGGACCAGACCACGCCAAGATATTGCTTGAAGATAAAAATCAAAATAACAAATAGTTTTAAATGTATTTTTCCAGACTATTTAACTAAATCACTACTTTACGGTGAATACTTACCATGGACTGCAAGTGTTTATTTTAAAACTGCAAGTTGTTGAATTTTGTCTGCGCAGCACATTGCGTCAATATTATTTATAATTAACATTTTCAAACAAAGTTAGCAAGCATTCTTAGCTAAAGCAAACACACACACATTTGTGTTTAAATATTTTTAAAATTCATTGAAACTCTGCTAGCCGCTGAGTTCCTGACGCTACATGTTGTCAGTTAAACACTGACTCTACATAAATCTCGAAAGTCTTGGAAATACAAAGAAAAGAAACAAAACAAAATGCATTTGCGCTAACTGCACTATCTTGTACAACGGCAGCAAATATGTTCAACAGGTTCCTTTTCATTACTTCCTTCGATATAAATCTTCAAAACAGCCAAACATCACGTGCTTGACATAAAAACCAGCCAACAATATTTAACAAAATTTCCATAAAATTCTCGGGAAAAACCTCGCCAAAGCAGCAAAGTCTAACACAGTGTAAACGGTACAGGTAAAAATGCACTTTACACTTAGCGTCATATTTAATGCATGCGCGTCACGCTTAATTTGTGAGATTTTTTTTTTTTCTTTTTGTATATTTCGCTTCATTTGCTTAAAATGCAAGTAAGAAATTTTCAAAGTAGTTTAAAAGGACCTGCCAGAAAATGTAGAATAAATATAAATTAAGTAACCTTCAACTCATAACCAAAACAACAACAATATTACTTGGGTTTGTAACGTATTTTATCTTTGCTTCACTTTTGTATTAAAATCAACAATAGCTGAAAAGCAAGGATATTTGCTCTTATCCTTGTTGTGCAGTGTGACGAATTTTAAAATTTCGGTAAAGGCAAGGGTGTGCGGGGATTTACGTGCATGTTTAAACATGTTACATTGCGAAATAAGAACTTGTGCGTTGGAATTTTTTCGCATCAGGTAGCTAAATCAGGTCTAAAGGAACCAGAAAACTACCTGCTTGAGCCTGAAACTAAAATAACACAAAAAAGAGAGAGCATTGCTTAGTACTCTGTTATGAGTACAGTTTGCGTAAAATATATGAGATGATTCTAGTTGGTGTTGCAAGTGTTGCATTTTGTTGCATAGCAAAGGGAGATTTTTCGGCACAATATTTTTAAAGTATGTCTGATAAACTCAATACAAATAAATATAAGGCGGATGTTGAAGAATACGGGAGGAGAATTTCTAATCGAAAGTAAAAACATTTCATCTTGAGATATAATATTTTTTGCATTTAAAAAAGAACATAGATATTTTTTGAAAATTTGCAGGCATTGTTTTTGGTCTTCCAAGGTTCATAATACATTTTACAGTGACAATAATACCACCTTAAATTCATTCATTCCTTACTTCATTACCTTATTTTACTGAACATTAGCAAGTTCGTGTCTTAAGTCTTTTGTATTGCTTTGTATATAAACAGATGCGTGCTTTATTGCTTGTTTTTCTAATATTAATTTTGTGTTGGATCCGAAAAATAATTTTTAATTTTTTATTTATTGTTTACTTTGTGTTTTTTAGACGATTTTTTTTTAACTCAAAATTCAACACTTTTTTACTTTATGTTTAGTTTTTTCTCAATGTTTAACTCAATGATTTAACTCAATGATTTAACTCAATGATTCAACTCAATGTTTAGTTTTCTTTGAAAAAAAAATTATATATAAATTTCTACAGAAATCTACAAAATTTTTTTAAATTATTAATTTCATAAATAAATAAAATAAAAACAAATAAAAATAATTTATTATTATGTTTAGATATCTTTAAAAAAAGAAATTATTTTCAAATTTTTACAGAAATGTACCAAAATTCTTAAATCATGTTTTCAATTTATTTTTAAATAAAAAATTATAAAAAATATAATACAAAAATGTTGATTAAAAAGTTAATTTTTTAGCTCTCTTTAAAAAAAAGAAATTATTTTCAAATTTCTACAGAAATCTATCAAATTTTTTAAATTATGTTTTCAGTTTATTTTTAAATAAAAAATACTAAAAAATAATATACGAAAAGTTAAATAAAAAAATTGAAAATTATTTTTTATTTAGTCAAACTGTTAATTTAAACTGTTTTCTTCTCTGAATTTATTTTTTTAAATACTCAATTAAATTTTCTTCTAAAAATTGAAAACAAAGTTTGCATCTTAAGTCTTTCATTTTAATATTGCTTTTTTACTCAAGTTTATATTAAATAATTTTAAACATTTCTTTATATATTAGAGATTTTTTTATATATTTGCAGGGTAAAATTTTTCCCTTAAAAACAGCCACAACCATATTTTCGCCAGCACCAAGCATTGCCTCGCACACGTGCACCAAAACCAACAAGCGTGCTAAGCAGCACTCGTATCTTGCGCTCAAAAAGTTACGCATGTCCACCAGAGCTCGACTCGATCTTAGCAGCAGGTAGACTAAAGTCGTCTCTAAAATCAAGTTAGTGCTGTTTGAGCATCATTTGAATTTCCTACTAGAGTGCCATTGAGAGTCGCTGTAGCAAATAGAGGCGATCATGTAGCCGAGAGAATAATTAAAATGCAGCTGCCTGTGTTCAGCACGCTGATTGGTTCGCAGCACAGAGAGTGCCGCATGTCTGTGAAAATTTCATGTGAGCGCGTATAAAAGGCAAGTTGAGAGCGCAGAGCTCAACAGAAACAAACTAACTAACGTAGTGTCAAGACACATATTTTGCAAAGTTTTTCCGAAAAATCTCATTCATAGCAAATCAACGTAATTTTGATCAAAGAATGTCATTTCTAACACGCGAGTATAAATTCGATCAAACTTCAAGCGATATGCATAAAAAACAACAGCACGTTATGGCCATGCGCAGCCTTAAGAAGCTGGTAAAGCCGCTGTTGCGTCTGATCAAGAAGAAACAACTGCAGAAGAAAACGCTCGCTGAGATACAACAACAGAATGCATACAATTCCTCGCTGGAGGATATGCGCAAAGATCCTGTTGCTCAGGTGGCCAACGATGACAATCTGGCCAATGAAGCACTCGAGAAACGCATTTACTCCGAAATTCGCAACTGCGCCGATGGAGCTGCAGTCGTAGTGCGCCAAGGCACACAACAACGCTTAATGCCAGTGCAACGAGAGCAGAGCTATATACCGGTACATTTTGCACGCACCACCAACGGCACCTTCTTCTGGACCTCCATGGATGTGGCAGCACGCCAACAAGAACTCCAGCTACGCACACAACTCGATCGTTGGGGTCAAGCTTAAGCGCTGCTTAGATGCTTGCACGGCACGTAGGCGACCGTGCTACTACTAAGGTGACCAGCTTTAATTTTGCAGTCTTCGTTGCAGTATTTTAAACAATATTGTTCGACGTCAAGTTGCTGTTTTGATAAGTTTTAATATTTTAAATTGTTTTTTTGGTGATATTAGACTTTAGTTAGTTTCTCTAACCAAGCTTAATTGATATTCAATTATTTGCGAATTATTGTTTTTGTGAATTTGTGTCAAATTATTTTCATATTTTATAGTTAAAATAATTGCGTCTAAAAAGCGTTTTCATAAAAATTTACTGTAATTTATATGTGATTTTAGAATTTAGCTAGATATTTTTATATATAAAGAAAAAAGATATTTATTTGGTTTTTTTTTTTAATTATAAACGATCATTGTCTTCCTAGTATAAGTTAAGCGTATGTCTTCCATGTTTTATTTTAAGGGTTCATTAGTGTAAGAGTACAAAATTTTGTAATAATATAACAGAAAATATTTCAATATCTCGAAAAATAGTTATAAGCAAAATGAAATAACAAATAAATAAAGATATATTAATAAGAATCATAAATCAAATTTTTTATTGTGATAGAAACATAAAGTTAAAAAAAAGGTGAGTTGTGATGAAAACAATTTAAATGGTTATTCTATGTTTTCTAAAAATGTTCAGTTTCTTTAAGACAGAAATGCTTAAAGATGCATTTATTTAAAAAAATATAAAAAACTATATTTACTTTCAGCTTTAAGGTTAACAAAAAATGAGTAAAAGTTTGGAAAAGTTGTTCGTTTCCAACTAAAATTGCAAGATGAGTAGTGAATTTCAATGCCGCGTTATCAGAGAACAATCGATTTTATGTTTTCGCACCACTTTCATACACCTTCTTTTGGCAAGTTTTTTGACAATACATTTAATTTTTAAAAACAATTTCAAAACATAATTTTATTTTGTCACGTTTATAGTCGAGATTTATTTCTCGATTTGGTGTCATTTCATTCTCAATCGCTTGATTTGACTTGAAATAAATTTTTTTTTTTAGATATATTGTGATGTTTGTGAAGTAACTCAATGAATTTCAAATATTTCAGATTCTATACTAGCGCGAATATATAAAATTTCACGTTTGTCAAAATTTGCGAACAAAAGACTCTACTTGAAGACTCTTTTGACATAATGTACACTAGAATGGACCTTAGAGTTAAAAAGGCACGAAGAAGGAACTCCCACTTTTCTAATTAAAACAAAAATCGTATAAAAATTTTAGCAACATCGGCTGCAATTAACCATACCACAGAAAGGTTAAAGTTTTCACTAGCAACTTCCATTAGAATAAGAAAAAAAAAAATTAAAATTGTTACCAACCCAACATTTTTCGATTTAATTTATTTATTTATTTATTTATTTATTTAATCAACTATTAACAATTATTGTTATACAGTTACAATAAGTTCATAAATTAAACGTAAGTACATAAAATTAATTCAACATGACTTCGTTCTTAAATGCTACCCTATTTTGGGTGATCTCAATCGAGTTGCAGATAGTGTTGAAGGTCTTAGTCACATTGTAAACTGGGTCGCATCTGCCATAATTTGTCCTTTTGTATGGTATATAGAACAATTGCCTTTGCCTAAAATTTCTTTCAGGTGCATACAATTTGAAAAGAGCTAGAAGTGGAGCACAATCAATGTGATTCATCACTACATCCCGGGCAAATAAGGCGAGAAAGTACTATCGCCGGAACTCCAAAGATTTAAGTCCAAGAAGAGCACATCGCGCTTCATAGGAAGGCATAAAATCCCAGTGGAGCTTGCGAATTGCTAACCTAGTGAATCGCCTTTGAATATTTTCAATTCTTTTAATATTTATAGAATATTGAGGGTCCCAGACAACACAGTTGTATTCTAAAACCGATCTGACAATTGAAAAGAAAATGGTCCTCACGGTATAAGGATCAGAGAACTCCCTAGTATTGCGCGATAGAAATCCCATCATCGCATTCGCTTTTGATATAATAGCATCAACATGTTTGGCAAAGCTTAACTTACGCTCAAATAAAACCCCCAAATCTTTCTTCAATTCGACTCTCTCGAGTAATACCGAATTAATAGCATATGACCCTTCGAAAAGTTGGTTCTTCATAGAAAAAGACATAACATTACATTTAGATACATTTAGAAGCAATTTATTGGTCTTGCACCAAAATTGGAGACTATCCATGTCACGTTGAAGCAATAGAAAGTCTTCGTGAGAGTCCACACATCTAAAGATCTTAACATCATCAGCATACATCAGACACTCAGAAAAGCTAACATAATTCGGAAGATCGTTGATGAACAGAACAAACAACAAGGGACCTAGGTGGCTACCTTGGGGTACCCCTGAATAATTTTCAATGTATTTAGACGCATTTTTACCAATCTGAACATACTGCTGACGACCAACAAGGTAGCTCTCTAACCACAGTAGTAACGAGGAATGAAATCCGAGGTTACTTAGTTTATTAATCAAAACAGAGTGTTGAACTCTATCGAAAGCCTTCGCGAAATCCGTGAATATAACATCTATTTGATGACCTTTTTCCATATTATTGGACAGAAAGTGTGTAAAAAGGGTAAGATTAGTAGAGGTAGATTTACCAGACACAAATCCGTGCTGCTTCTCAGACAATCTGTTTTTAATGGAGTTATAAATTTTGTTTTTTACCAGCGATTCAAAAATTTTTGGAATAAGTGGTAGTTTAGCTATCGGTCGATAATTTGCAATATCTTGCCTTGATCCGGATTTAAAGATTGGAGTAATTGCCGATATCTTCCAGACATCTAAAAATTTTCCTTCACGGAGTGACATATTGAAAATATGAGTCAACGGCTTACACATGGCAAAAGCACAGTTTTTAAGAAATATGGGAGGAATATTATCCGGCCCACAATTCTTTTTAACATCAAGACTTACTAAAGCGTCAAAGACATCATACTCCGAAAAGGTGATGGAGCCAAGGTCGGTTATTGGTATCACATCGGGTGCAATACGTCCATGATTGGAAGATGTATTATCACAAACATAGTTTGATTGAAAAAAGGAAGCAAATAACTCACTAATATCTTGGAGGTTGTCTGAACATTTATCTTGATAAACCATATTTTTCGGAAGGCCCCTAGTATTTCTTTTATTATTCAGAAAAGTCCAAAATGATTTAGGATTACTTTTTATATTTGATTCTAACGCAAGTAAATGACTTTTATATAAAAACTTTTTAAGACTCTCATAATTTTTGCGTGCCTGGCAATATTCGTGATAGAATATATTATTTGTTTTGAATTTCTTATGTTTTTTATTCATAATATTTTTGAGATTAGCAAGACGCCTATTATACCAACTAGGTTTACTGCTCATGTGGACTTTTTTCAATGGTACAAATTTGTGAAACGTCTCATTAATGATATTAATTAATAAATCAAAATTTCTGTTTAGACAATTACCAAAGATTGTGCACCAATTCATACTACTTAAATAATCCGATATTACAATATAATTAGCCTTCGCAAATGCATATTCAAAAATACTATCACCATAAAGTGGATTGTTTAAAGCTAGGATATCAAATTGAACTAAAAGAGCAGTGTGATGAACGCTGTTATTAGACAAAGGACAAATAGCATCAGCACAGCACACATTAAACTCTAAGTCAGAAAAAACTAAATCTAATATATTATTTAAGGCATTTCGAACAGAATTAATTTGATACAACCCAATAGATAGAATTGAATCTAAGAATTCTACTTCAGGCCCATTTGCTGTTATATTTGGAGTTAAAGCTGGAAAATTGTCAGAATAGGTCCAGTTAACTTTGCTTAGATTGAAATCACCCAATAATAATGGATACTCATTATCTTTAAAGCGCTCAACAATCTTAAATATGTTAAAGAAATGCAATGAGTAAATATCATTAGTAGAATTAGGCGGTATATATGAGCAGAAAATATAAAAACTTATTAATTTGGAGCTTGTGCCCCAATCCGATGGCACTGGAATATCAACTTTAACACATAACTGCTCTACGATCCCTGTGGTTTGCAGCAATGGAACTTCTTGGCAAGAATATGATGAGCGAACGGCTATTAATGTACCACCACCACGATCAAAGCCAGTGGAAATGGGACAACGATCACGGCGAAAAACTACATACCGACTATCAAAGAACTCAGATGAAAATATGTCCTTATGCAGCCAGGTTTCAGTCAAGGCGATGACATCGAACGAGCTATCCGATACAGCAGCATTAAACGTGGATGATTTAGTGCGCATGCCTCCAACATTCTGATAGTAAACAGCGAATTTATTTATTGTCGGAATCAGAGCATTTAATGCAGTCTCTGAGCCGACGGTTCTAGCAGGTTTTTTGAATTATCCACAAATGGTCTCAAACGAACACCCAATGGCCAAAAATCAGAATTATATACAACTTTGGTAAGCTGAGGTGGAATCGCAATTTTGAAGTTACATGAGTTCGCTGTATTTATATCTTTTTTGTTTAAGCGAAAACATGCAATTGATGATACGTCAACGTTGGCTTTAGTAGCAATATAGTTTTTGATATCCTGATACGTAGTTGATGATTTAAATCTAGATACATGAAACCATTTTCTACGCACGAGAACATCAAGAACGTCATTTTCATTATGTATTCTACCAGTTATAAATCGCGTTCTCTTAATTTTATCGCCACAATTTTGTACAGCGTTATTTAAAGTCAGCACTTCGGAGGATGAGTTATTACCAGTGGGTGTTACAGCAATGTTTACAGCATTAGAAGCCGCAGCTACAGATGAATATAAAAGCTTTGAATTCATATTATTGCTCAAGTCAACCGCATTCTTTGCTGCAGAGCTTTCAATAACAGCTTTATTAGCAGAGATACCATCGCCAGAAAAAACTTCATTTGATGCGTTAGACTTAACAGCAATAATTGGAGTTGAAACATTTCTCTTAGAATTTTCAGAGCGTGCTTTGTCAGCCAGCGTAGAAGAGTTTGAGTTACATAAAGGTACGCAGTTAATGACAAAAAAAATATTTTGTCCCCCTAAGTGATTCTAGTAATTTGTAGTGAATACCAAGAATAATAAGCAAAAAACAAAATTTTATACGAATTGTTTTTCATCAATTAGAATATTTAATGCAATGGAACAATCAATGCTTCATGGAGCGCTGAGAAATATTCCCATATAAATAAGGTCCATTTTGGCTCCTAGAAGTGCCAGACAACATTTTGTTTTAAATGTTCACTTATTTCTGGCGTCAAGTTGAGTTAAAAGCTAGTATATTCAAAAAATGATAGCAGAATTTAATGACAAACACTTATATGGGACAGTTTAACCCGTTATATCTCTGTTCAATGGGTATTTTTTTTTTTGCATTTTTCACAAAGGTACAAAAAATACCCATACATTGAAAATGTTCCTTGACCATTTACCAAATTCACTGTATCGAAATTCACCTTCAGAAATTACACTTTTACAAAATTCACCTTGATAATGTCCTCCTTGAATGAAATCTTACTTTAGAAAATTTATAAAATTTTAATTTTTTAAAATTTTCTTATAATGAAATTTTGTTTGTAAAATACATAAAAACTGAAAAAGTAACCGAATTTTATCAGAGGCAACATATTGTTTTTTTTTAATTTTTTTTATTTATGTCGGATTTTGTGAAGATAAATTTTTTAAAGAAGAATTTTGTTAAGGCGAATTTTTTGAAGAATAAATTTTAAAGAATTTTTTAATGGAAAATTTCAAATAGATGAATTTTGAAAAGGGGAATTTTGTAAAAATAATTTTGTATTAGAGGAATTTTAAACCCAAGCCATATAACACAAATGTGTCAAACACATGATATGCAAAGGTCTCATTGTATCCAATGCCGATTAACCATAAGAATGTGTAAAAAAAGAGCAAACTTTACTCCTAACCCCTAAAATATAACTTTTTATTAGACGTACACTTTCAAAACACCAATAGACGTTAATTTTTTGGCTACACTCTGACAAAATACGTTGTCGTCACCTGATTATATTTTTATGTTGAACATTATTATTATAAGTAACTCCATTAAAGCAATAGATATATCTTCCTCACAGACGATTTGAAACATATTTTACCGCAACCAGCATCCGTGAACCAATTTTTAAAATATTTATATGATAATAGGCTAGCATGAGCTAGATTGTGACATTTCTGTAAAAAAAAATAATTAAAAAATTTTGACTTTTCGGTTAATTATGTCGAAGTTTTTCTTGAAAAAAATGTTGGCTTTTGTAATATGGCGGATTTGTTTAGGATTTTGCCCAGAAAAGTGTTTTAAAGAAACATTACAAAACAAGAAACAAAAATATATGAACAAAAGATCTTTTAAATTGTATTAAAACTGTATAGAATAGAACATATTTGATATTTAGCTTCCGCATAAGACACACGAGACATCTGAGACAACAAAAGAAATCATAATATTAATTTTTAAGACTATTATTATAATTCCATGTATCTAAATGATGACAACAAAATAATGATAAATCAAAATTTGGCGTTTGTCCACCAGTTTTAGACTTTCATGGTTCGAAAAATATCGTTCGAAATCTTAATACAAACCCAATACATAACAGTTTCTTTAAATCCTATCACAAAAGCCATAGAGCTGATCTTAAATAAAATCAACCTGTTATGTGGAAAATTGAGAAAAAAAATCAAAATCTTACATCAATAGACTTCATTTATAAGCATAAGTATTTACATCGTTAGCGACATTAACGAAACAAAGCAAGTCGTTCGAATTTAAATTCCAATCAGAGCCAGAAAATTTACATATTTATGGTTTGAATTAATTAATGCATACATAAAAATGACAGTAAAGAACCTGCTTTTGAACATAAATAATAAGCATACATATGTGTATAAAAAAAAAATAAAAATCCAGATAAGTTAAGAAAAATTATGTATGTATGTAATAAGCTTAACACTGAGGCTAATAGGCTCAGTTAGAGCGAGCATGTAAAGAAACTACCCAGTGAGCCAAAAGTTGAAGTACTGAAATTTTATATTTCTGTTTTCAGAACTACAAAATGAATATTGTTATAATTTACTCCAAGTACACGATTTTCAAAAACAATATTTTTTATTTATAAATATCCGACTTAAATGCTTTTTAAAAGCGGCTCTGTTTTTCTTACAATTAGTTCACCAAAGTAACAAAATAGATCTTGTATAGCAGCAACCTTCAAAAAACTTTTTTGCTGGCAACCGAGCAAGTAGTTAATGTTTAACTTTTAAATGTAAATTTTCAAAACTGGTTAATTAACACTATTTATCTCTAAATATATACAAATATGTTCAAAATAATACGAAAAATCAAAGTGATAATGAAGATATCAACTATATTACATTGAGAGATCGATAGAATAACCAGGCTTTGATTAAATGGGCAACCATTCAAGGGAGATATTGATGGAAATGTTGCAGAAGAGCTAAAACTGTTTGCAAAAATAAGTCATTTGACACATACCACACTTTCGTAGTTAAGATGATTTTTAATAAAAGTTATATTAAGTCATAAAATGGTATAAAACAATTATAAAAAAATATGCAATTGCTAGAAATTGAACCCAATGTAATACAGGACCGCTGTACTACCCATTCTTTTAATAAAAATTATTATCCTTTTTGTTTTTGTGCGAAGTTCTATTTGTTGATACATCATAAGTAGTGTCCGACCGAATATTCGGTTTCGGTTTCGGTTTCGGCCAGTTTCGGCCCTTTTAGTCAGTTTCGGCTATTCGTCATCAATATGGCCGAAACCGAAACCGAAACCGAATAACTCTAAACACTAAAAAGTTCCTTAAAGTGGTATTAAAAATTATCTCTTTATTTATTATTTTAAAGTTGAACTTTAATATTCAAAGAATATTAATCGTATGTATACGTTATTATTATCTGTTTGAATTGTTTTGTTTTTGAAAGCTTTTAATAAAATTTTAAAAAAAATAAAATGTTTTTAAAAACAAATTTGTATGTAGACTTTCAGTTTCGGTTTCGGTTTCGATTTCGGCCGAATATTACAAAAATGGCCGAAATTCGGTTTCGGTTTCGGTTTCGGCCAAAATTTTGGTTTCGGTCGGACACTAATCATAAGTGACCTCCAATCTGAAAAAATACCAAAGAAACAACAGCCGAAAACATTCGCAAAACAATTTCTTTTCGCCCAACCGTTTCTTGCGGTTCAGTGGGTTGTCTTAAGAAAGGCAGCGAAAATGCTGAGCAAAACAAAAAGCTTAAAAAACACTTTGTTTTCTTTTTAACAGTCTTTAAATCTTTAAATAAAGCGGTATGAAGAAAGAGGTAAAAAATTATCGAAGTATAGCATGACGAAGGTAAACAGATACCATGAGTTGTTGTTATACAGCTACATGAATAAATAAAAAAAAATGTTTTATAAAAACCACAGATAAAAAATTATACAAAAACATGACGTTAAGCATAAAACGAAGAAGCTCGAAAAAGCTGTTTCATAGCAGCCGCAGCTAAAATTACACTTAATGACATTTTTTATATCTTTTTTTTATATTTAGTGTTGATTTTTCTCAATTACAAATGCTAGAAAACTCAGTTTCTGTATGTTTTGCTATCGACTTATAATGAGCTGTGGCTGTTTGGCCTCTTTTCCAAATGTTTTATATCTTTTTGTTAGTCATTTACACAAATGACGCTGTCAACAGTTCGTCTCTGCCATACAACAAAATATCAGGCTATATAAATATTACAGTTAAATTACTTTTTTTCCGTCCAATCAATTATATTTCTTAAGCAAATATTACTGTGGTCGTTGCTGCTGTCTACAAAACTAGCAGAGCTGGGCAATAACCATATTTTGATGTTGCTACAAAATATTTTCAACAAAACCTGGTGAAGGTAATCGTCGTTTTGAGTCATGATATAAACTACTATACTCGAGTCAATCAATACGATTTGCCCACCTCTGTTGGAACTTAATGTTGTTTTTCTGTAACTAGCTCAAAAGAATATTTTTTCGACCAGATTTAAGCTACCGCTGAGCTCATTAATGCACTTGGTGACTGCTTTAGGCGTTGCGTGGGGCGGCATAAGTTTCACATCAACTGAAAATGTGTAACATGTAGGTCAAAATCTGAGATACTACGGTGGGGTTGACTAAAGAATACCACGACTTCGAATACATGGCAAAAAACAAGAAAATAATAATTTTAAATTGTGAAATGTGAAATGTAAAATGTGAAATGTGAAATGTGAAATGCGAAATGTGAAATATGAAATGTGAAATGTGAAATGTGAAATGTGAAATGTGAAATGTGAAATGTGAAATGTGAAATGTGAAATGTGAAATGTGAAATGTGAAATGTGAAATGTGAAATGTGAAATGTGAAATGTGAAATGTGAAATGTGAAATGTGAAATGTGAAATGTGAAATGTGAAATGTGAAATGTGAAATGTGAAATGTGAAATGTGAAATGTGAAATGTGAAATGTGAAATGTGAAATGTGAAATGTGAAATGTGAAATGTGAAATGTGAAATGTGAAATGTGAAATGTGAAATGTGAAATGTGAAATGTGAAATGTGAAATGTGAAATGTGAAATGTGAAATGTGAAATGTGAAATGTGAAATGTGAAATGTGAAATGTGAAATGTGAAATGTGAAATGTGAAATGTGAAATGTGAAATGTGAAATGTGAAATGTGAAATGTGAAATGTGAAATGTGAAATGTGAAATGTGAAATATGAAATGTGAAATGTGAAATGTGAAATATGAAATGTGAAATGTGAAATGTGAAATGTGAAATGTAAAATGTGAAGTGTGAAATGTGAAATGTGAAATGTAAAATGTGAAATGTGAAATGTGAAATGTGAAATGTAAAATGTGAAGTGTGAAATGTGAAATAAAAAATGTAAAATCTAAAATGTGAAATGTGAAATATGAAATATGATATATGAAATATGAAACATGAAATATGAAATATGAAATATGAAATATGAAATATGAAATATGAAATATGAAATAAAAAATGTAAAATCTAAAATGTGAAATGTGAAATGTGAAATGTGAAATGTGAAATGTGAAATGTGAAATGTGAAATGTGAAATGTGAAATGTGAAATGTGAAATGTGAAATGTGAAATGTGAAATGTGAAATGTGAAATGTGAAATGTGAAATGTGAAATGTGAAATGTGGAATGTGAAATGTGAAATGTGAAATGTGAAATGTGAAATGTGAAATGTGAAATATGAAATGTGAAATGTGAGATATAACTATATAATGCGAAATTTATGTACTTGTACTAATTATGTAAACGCTATGTTTCAAATATGGTATGTTATGTATAGTAAGATAATAATTTGAGTTCACTTACATCTACAATTTCTTTCAGTATACATTCAACAATAGTTTTATATTGCTTATCTCACTGTTTACTACTGTCGTCATGCCTCCAGCAAAGAATCATTGGAAATGCATTTGCTGCTTAAATTTCTAGACAGAAATCATAAATTTAAATAATTGAATTTTAAATGCCTACGATACAAAAAAAAAAAAAGTCACGTTTCAAAACAATTCCGAACAATCACAAAATCAACATTCAAAGAAACAGAAAAAACCAACAAAATTTTGAAGTGCATGAAGACAGCTCGAAATGCTTCAAACAGCTACTCGCTGACGCTGCAGCGATTTTATCGGGTGCCCCTATCGTATATGAGGGGTCATTTAAGTGCAGCTACAACGCGACGTGGCTGGAGGTTGATGAAAATCAATGCAATACAAAGAATAATAAATGAGTAAGTTTGTCACTTGAAAACATTAGCTATGCAAGCATAAATAAATCTAGACGCTAGAGGCACAGCGATGCATAGGGTGGGTAGCACAACTAATGGCCACAATAATAAGTTAAAAAGTAAGCGACAATATGTTGCTATATAAATTGTAGTGTATTCGTTCTACAAACATTTCAGCGCACTTAATTTGTCAAAGAATTTTATTTAACGGTTTTTAATGTAAATTAAAATTAAAAAAAAATTTAAATTAAATTTAAATAACATATAAAAAATTATCAAAAATTCCAAAAACCAATTTAGTCAAGCAACCAGTTAGCAAACCCATGTCGAACAGAGAAACTGTACCACAAAAAAGCAACTTCAAAATGTATGCAAAAAATATTGGAAAAAAACACACAAGCATTAAATAATGTCATTGTTAAATATTTCATAATAAAACGAGAGACCCTCGTACGAAACCCCAAATGAACAGCAGGTAGTCAAGTCAGCGCATTAAATCTGAAGCCTATGAAAACAAAAAAGCATAAAAAAGGACGCCTAAGTGGAGACACAGAGAGACAAAAAAATAAGCGGCATAAAGAAGAATTGAAAAAGTATATAAAAAAATCACATAACAACAAAGACCCTTTTACAAGCAGGTAGCAAAAATCAAAAACTGCCTTATTGGAAATACTAAACAGAAAAGAGATGCCACCAACAATCAGCTAAAAGTGTGCAAAACTGAGTGAGAGCAAAAAAGGATCGCATATCCTGGACCAGTATAAATAGAGCAACTTGGCATCAACTAAGCAACAGACAACGTTTTGGCTTCACAGCGCACACAGCTCGTAGAGTTATTAAAAGTAATTTTGTTAAATATTTTAAATAAGCAAACGACAACATAAAAATGGCACCAACCTCAACAATTAGCCGCAGCAGCAACAACATGCTGAGCATTGCCAATAAGAAACCCGTTTTCACACCCAGCGAGAGCATCAAGAAGTTACTTAAAACTGTTGGCAGAATTTTTAGAAAAAGCACAGCAACAAAAAAACAAGCAAAGAAAGAAGCAGCCATTACCATCCTCGCCCACTGCATGACCGAGGAAGAGCATCAAAACTGGCTGAATGAACAGCGCGAAGCTGCGTGAATAGACAGGGTTCGACTGGGTATAAAAGAGAAATCGTAGCCTAGCAAAATATATTTTGTGATTCTTCCAACTGTGATGTTGCTGCACTGTACATGGAGACGACAGCCAGCCAGCCGCTGAATATGGCACCGCAATGGTTAGCGAGAACAGCAAGCAGCAGCGATGGGCAATGCATGTCCACTTTTGTGATAGCAGTAGAGCTTTAATATATATTTTTTTTTTTTGTTATCTTTACTTAAATTGCATTTTTATTGACTTTTAAACATATGTCTTCCAATAATGTTTAAGAAATTTTTATAAACATTTTATTAAAATTCAAAAATTAAATAAAAATTATATTAAAAAGAAAAAAAACTACTTTTAATTTCAACATTGAATTTGGTGCTTATTTTAAATTTTGAAAATAGTATATTTAACAATCAGGAGCCGGATCCTCTACTTTATTTCTAATTTACTCATGATAAAGATGTTTTACTTTGACGTAGTGCGATGCAGTTTGATAGTTCGATTAGGATCAATAAAATATATAAAGTTTCAAAATAATTTATCACCAACAAATTCTTAATATTAACATGAAAGTAAGCCGCACGACTTGTATTTTAAGTGAAGAAACATTTCTTCTAAAATTTGTTGTCTTGAAGATATGACCAGTTTTATGTGATCTTTAACGTTACAACAAACAAAATTATTCACTTATGTTATGGTTTATGAATTGCTTTCTCGTACATTTTATTCAATAGCAATTATCATATTCAATTCACTTATAATATCGTGAGCGGGAGAAATTTCTCCTTCGTTGACGAATCGTTCTTATAATCTTTATATTTCAAATAAGCAGTTCGTTAACAAATCGTCCAATTAAAATAAGCAATTAATGGAAATATAAATTTTGGGAAGGCTAAAAGTATCTTATATGCTATTTAACAAAGCAATTTTAAACGGTGCTTTCTTTAAGCATCCAGCCAACCTCTGTTGAGACAAAACCAAACTATTCGAAAATAATACGAAAAAACTTTTTACAAGCGATTCGTCAACGAATCACCCTCGCCACAATGTTTATTGGGGTTACATTTGCTGGAAGTGACTTTTAAGGTGTGTTTTATGTAAAAACCCTTCTTTCTAACTTTTGTTTGTTGTTTTGAAGATATAACCAGTATCATGTGGTCTTTAACGTTACATCTGCTGGAAATGATTTTCAATGTAGGTCTGCATTCTAAAAAAATGGACTAAATTGGCAATTAAAAAACCTAAATTAAAGAAATATATCCCAAAAGAGGCATCAAATAAACGCAAAATCCAATTTTCACTAGCTTTATAAAATAATTAAATCTAAAACGAAGTTTTTTGAGAAGAAGGAATATTAAATTCGATAAATAAACAAGAGTCGAAACCACAATTTCTACATACATATATTGGAAATTCATTGAACTGCTTTTTATATATGTGCGAATGTCTTATGTTGAACGAATGATGACCAAATTCATGTAATATTTTCAATAATAAGAAAACAAGTCAATATAATACTTTTAAAATTTTAATCCTTATGACGACTTCTAAGCTGCAGAACTTCGATGGCTTACAAGGTCAAAATATATTAATTGGAAAAATAATATTTTTTGGGCCCATTATATTGAGGTACTAATTTTGTATATCTAAGGATTATGTGAGGACTTTATTAGGAATTATATAAGCATATACAAGTATATGTCCTGTGATGGATTATAAATATTGCAAAACAATTAAGGCATAAAAATATTAAAATATTTTCAAATTATGAATATGGAAATGGAAATTATTGTTATCCCAGTTAAGAGGCTAAATTAACAAACGTCTTACTTTTTTGCACAAAGAAGGATTTAAAGTAAGAAACTGTCAAGAAATGCAATAAAAGAAAGGACAGCCAATAACAGTGTGTGTATGTCAGGGATTTTGCTGACATGAAACACAATAAATGTCAAAGTATTATAAGAAATTATTTTTGGGTTGCCACTGTCTAGGGCTGCTTAAGTAATAAGGGATCAAAATATGAAAAATAATATTAAGAAATAAATTGCGCTAAAAAAATTGTGAGGATTATATTTTTTGTATTAAATTTGAGTTGACATGATATTTGAGAATAATTAATATATTTTAAGTTGATATTTTAAAACAATACCTTAAGAAACCAATGTAGACGTTTCAAAATATAAATAAATATAGGATATGAAAAAATAGATTTTTGAAAAAAATCTCTTAATTTTTTTCTAATAATAAAAATTTCAAAAAACTGCTCGATTTTTTCCGAAAAAATTCAATTTATGACAAGTGAAAAAGATATTTCTATAAAATTTCAACTACTCCGGGTCATTTGTGGTGTACTTTTCTGCATAGAATGTAAACCTTAAGATGTAAGGATTTTAGGTTACCTACCTGTAAAAGGTAGTTTTGGGCTATGTTATGTACAACAGCTTTTATAATTTGTTTCTGCCAACTTCATCATTTATTACTAGTTCCTTGTTACCCTTTAAAAAAAGCGGTCGTATCGACCTTGGTCATCTTTTTAAGGGCACCTCTAGTGTGAACGCCTAGAAAACAAACAATTTTCGTGTATTTTTTAAAGAAAAATTACTGCATGGAATATTTTATTGTTTTTTGGATACATTTAAATAATATAATAAACACATTATATAATTTCTGAATAAACATATTGAAAGTTCATTGAGTTTTTCGAAATCTTCTATGGCTCAAAAAAAAGTCTCGCCATTGCTGTAGTGATAGTGATCTTAGCAGTGACTGAAATAAATAAAAGAAACAAAAAGTTTATTAAACAAGAAGGTATTGGTCAGACTATGAATCTCAATCGAGAAAAAATAAATTTAAATTTCAAAATTACGCATTAGTGGTGTCCCTTAAGACTATACACAGTGGTTTTAAAGTGGAATTCAGGGTCCATTACAGTTTTTTCAAAGAAAAAAACCCTACATTAAAAATTTTATTGTAAGGTAACCATTCATTTATTTTAGGTAAGTTTTGTTTTTGTACTATAATTATATAATGTTTTAAGAAAAATTTGAAAAAAAAACAATAATTATTTTTGTTCCTCTTAAACTTTTTGGAGCTTTTAATCGAAGGTTTTAGAAAAATACTGATTTTTACGAGAAGGGTAACAAACCGGTTAAAAAACCGATTTTTGACTAAAATATTAATTTATTCTAGGTTATAAAAAAAGAAACATTTCTCTAAAATAAAAATCGAACGATTAAAAGTAGGAATGGTATTCGCTTTACAAGTGAAAAAGTTGGTAGCGATCCTTACAAAAGTTTTTGATTAAAGCTGTCCACCGGTTTAAGACAGCACTTTTCGAGAAAAAGCATTTAAATTTTAAGATATTTAAGAAGTCCCTACAACAATTGTAATTCAATTGACTGTAGATTTTCTGAGAATATTGTTACAATGTTATGCAATCGAAAAATGTAAAAAAAATAAAATTTAGTTTCGGTCGTCAAAAACTTTAATGTGCCCTTAAATCATTTTTCCATGTGGAAATTTGTTTGTACTTTTTTAATATATATAATTTATATATAAGAAAGAAATATATTTTTCTAAATTTATGTGCACTTAAATAGGCGCGGTTGTCGGAGCATTTTAAAATTTTTTGAATTTGTTCGAATAAAGCTTATTCCACGTACTTGGTCTACGAAGACCATTGATTGTATGGGATGAAACGACTGTGATTCATATGAAGTTCAAAACCTAGCACTAAAACTGTCGAGTTATTTTTGAATAGAAATCTGCTTTAATAGAATAAAATTTGCATGCGTTCTGTGAAAAATAAAAAGTAACAAGCAAAAAACATGTTTTTTTTACCAAAAAGGAGCTTCAGTGGAATCAAAATTGCTTCGGCGGTTTTTCTTCGATTTGAAAAAAAAAGTATGTAGAAATCATTTAAATGAGATTCTCTAACTTTTGATACCCCGACCGGTTGACATTTTTTGTATCCATATAAGAATGACCCGGCCTATTCAGATTTCACATTTTTCTAAATAGTTAATTCCATTTGTTCGATTCACTGGCATATTCGTCATAATATTTTTTTTTTTGGAACGTGCTAAAAGAATGTTTTTATTTACTTAATGTGAAAATCATAACATCCACAGGATTGTGTGAAATTTCTTAGACACACAGTTTGCTTCTTTAAACATTAATGCCTTAATTGTAAGCAACAAACTCGTAGCAAACTAAAAAGTGATGAACAAAAGAACTGTTTCGTAGAAGTTGACAATGTTTGCAGTAAACAATGCAAGCGGCTAGTTGCTAAAGGCGGGTTTTGTCATTTCAAAGGCAATGAGGCGGCAATAGAAGAAATATAAGATCTGCAGTGAAAATAAAATTTTAAACAAGGAGTTTGCAGTTCATGAAGTTATGAAAATAAAAATCAATAGAAAACTATATTCATAAAATATGCAAAAAAGAGTCAACACATTATAAATTTGCAATCATTTTTATTTGTTCTGTATGTATGCTCATTCATGGCTCTCACGTGCCCTGCATATTTAAGGCACAAGAAAAAATCCCACATCATAAATATAAACAACACATGCGCCACATTCCCGTTTAACGTTTAGCATGTTGATCATATGTGTTGAGCTCACATTTAACACACTCGACCTCTGAAGTAGTAAAATTTTAGAGAACAATTGTTTGTAAACAAAAGTTTGACTCTAGAGATTTTGACTGTAAGTAATTTCAATAGTCATAAAACACGCATATGTGTAATTCTCACATATGCTTAGGGGAAAATTCTAATTGCATTTCCAAAGCAATGCATGTAATTAAAAACAATCCGTAGCGGATAGATGCAGAAATCATCTCTCCGGGCTGTCTAAAATTGAGTAAGCGCTGAGAGTTGTGGAAATATGCTTGACTCCTCTTTTACATATGTATGCTTAAAGTCCAAATTTCAAGAACCTTCAAGAATATTTTAAAAAAAAAACTAAAAAATATTAATATTTATTTTATAACCGTTAATATATGAGCGTTTAAAAAACCGTATTCTTGTGAACTCGTACATATTTTTTAAGTGTTAAAGTCGTCGAAATAAGTATTCAAAATTGTTTTTACTGTTATTTTGATTATATTTTTCAATTCACTTGTATTTTATATTGTTTCTATTTTTTCCTCAACAAAAATGAAACTGGCCCATAATCAGACACAATAATTTTCCAAACATTTTATTTTCACTGCATTAATTTTCATCAAAATAGCTTCTTTCTAAGATGCTCATCCCATATAAATCCTGCCTTAATGCTTCGCTACCTTTGAAGTTATTCTTGTCTGTTGGCATTGTTTGTGACAATTTTTGTCAACTTCTACGAAATAGTTTTTTTTTTTTGCTTAGCACGTGTTAGTTTCTATAGAAGTAATGAGGTTTTTTATCTGTTGTCTTTGTAAAGCATGTCCAAAAATTTCACACATAAATAAAGGAAAATGTTTTTAAGCACGTACCAATTAAATTCAAGAATTACCAAAAAATGTATAACTCGTTTTGTAATAAATGGTACAAAAGTACTAAAAAACTTTATATGCGACAACTTCAAACGTATACCAGAATCTAATATAAAGCAATATAAGCAAAATTTATGTAAATATTTTCGTCAGGCAATTTTTTTTAAATCACAAAAAATTTTACGAAGATGCATGTTTAGGAAAATGCATTGAAGTTTTCTCAGCAAAAATTTAACGCAGTCAAAATTTTGTTTAGAATTCAAAAGATGTCCTTAGAACTTCAAGTTCAACTTAATTTTTATTACCGCACTTACCGCCTAGACTTTGCCACAAACCACACATAATCGCGCAAACATTATCGCTCATATGATTCCAAATTAACCCTCTGTATTAAATGTGCTTCAATGACCTGCCATTACAACTACTTCTTTAATCATAGCCTTAAAAGTGAAAATCCAGCGACAACATATGTTTAACGAGGGTCTAACACGTTTATTAAAGGCACTCAAATGAAATCTAAAATCCTGAAAAATTATAAATTATCACCATGAATTAGAATTTCTATGCCAACAACACTATGCATGAATTTCAATCAACTTAGTTGATAGAGAAAAGGTTAGTTTGGGCTAAACAATGAAAGCAACAGCAACAACAACAGCGCATAAATGCAGCTCAAATTACTTTTCTAATAAATTCTGACAAAAAAAACCTAGAATCTCTAAACAAAACAGCACATATAACAGTCACGCAGCACGTCAAATAAAATTATTTTACTTTCCCACGATTTGAGAACGTTCGAAAAAGGACCTTTTTTGGAATTACCAAAAACATATCAATGCTACAGGTAGTGCGGGGCAAACCTAAAAGAACCTTACACAAGCTAGTGTTTGTTGTACAAAAACAAAAATAAATAAAAAACAAAAACAAAGCCCAACACAACGAATCCTGACGCACACGTGCACGCAATGCTAAGGAATTTTGTATGTTTTTTAAAAAAAAAATACAACCAAACTACCTGCAACAAAACGTCTCACACCACATCAGTATTCCACAACAGTGATTCATACCAAATTAGAACTAACGACCGAAGAGTCGACAAAGACAATATTACCCAAAAAAAAACTGCACCTGCCTAGCTATGACGTCGTTGATTGGCTGCGCAAACGCACAAGCAACAAGGGTGCCTCTGGGCCAAACGTATAAAAGTGCGTCAGCAACGCAGAGTTTATCATTCAAACCTCAACGTTTGCAGCAACAAGTCTTCTTTTGCCACACAAAATACTCACTTCAATACTCAGTCTTAAAAATGGCCTACGAAACACTCGTCAACGCAAGCAACAGCGTCAAGCCAGCCAACAAGCCAAACTATACACCAAGCAAATCCTTCAAAAAGGCTTTGAAAGTGCTGAGAAAACTCTTCAAGAAATCATCACCAAAACATCAAAAATTCCTCAATGAATCCATTTTCGAGACAAGCATGCTGCAGCCAGCTGAGTTCGCTGCTGACAGCGATGAAGAGTGCGATAACATGGCCAACGAGCGTCGTGAAGCTGCTTCAACCGCAATTAACAACAACTAACTCTGCCAATGTACGAGTGGGGGGCAGCTTACGCTGCACCCAGGTATTCAAATCAAGGACCATGGGCGTCTCTAAAAGCACCCAAGAAGCTTTAAGATGTTAGCTTTAGCTGAGAACAGCCGTTAACTGTGAGCAACAAGCACCAGCGAGAAATATGCTGCTAACAGCGCTTACTGACAGCTTTAATTTTTCTATATTTTATATAAAATATTTACACTATGCAACAAAATTTATAAATAAATAATAATAATATTATATAAAAACACAACATTGATTTATCTTTTGGAAAATTAAGACTCTTGCAGCTCTTCTACAATTGGTAAAAAAATTCTTTAAAGATTTTCAATTTCTGCTTTTCAAAATTCACAATTGTCCTCATTTTAAAAGTTATGCTAGCATGAAAGTGTTGTGTCATAAATTCCAGTTTAAGTTTTCATATCGGATTTAATACTTTTACTGCTTTGCTTGACTTGTTTTCGAATTTTTTTGTTTTAGGTTTTTTTTCTAAATTTTCTGATAAGTTTTCATCAATTATTTTATTTATCAATTATTTCTGATTTTTATTTCTATTATTGATTTTCTATTTTGAAAAACTTTTTAGTATTTATTGTGTATCGAGATTTCTGTATTCCAATATGATTATTTCAATTTTGGCTATTCTCCGTTAGATGGTGCTAGTCTTCGGTTTCCTTGAATAAGACTACATTAGATTCATTTTCAACTTCTGATTTAAAATCCATTCATGGGTCAGCCTTACCCTTGTGATATAAGCAAAATTTCATTATTTCGTTACAGAACACGTTTCATCTGGCCAGGGTTTTCCTCGCAGAAGAGTTTTGATAACAAACATTACTATAACATAATTCCGTAAAATGTGAGTGTGGAACGCTTGATTTTTTGAAAAATTTCATAGCATATTTTTAGGCATTTTTTATTTTGTGATTTATTGAAACTTCAAAAACTTTTTGTGTTTTTATTTTGAAATTTTCAGTTTTACAAAAAATTTTTAAACTAATTTCGTCGTGCCTACTATAGTTTCCGTTTTTAATTAGAGGTATTTTATAAATATTTGGAACTAAAAAATTGTTATTTGCACAATTTAAAATAGAACATGTGACCATCGAAGCAATATTTCATGTTTTTTTCTTTATTAAAACCGGGCCCTTCATTTTTGACGGGAAAGAACTAGCATACATATAATTACTTAAAAAGACGTTATAAATCAGTTTGCACAGCAAATAAGGAATTTTTTTAAATTGTTTTTTGATGTGCAATTTTCTTTATATGACCATAAAAGATATGGAATTTTTTGAATTGGTTTTTAATGTGGATATTTTTCATATGACCATAAAAAGATCGCCAAGAGTAATTAAATTTTGTAACCCATTTTCAACCGCGTTGAATAAAATTTGTTTTTTTTTAAATTTAAAAATTGTCCAAACTTAGAGGAGCAGAAGGGTCGTGTTAATTTTTTTTTTGTAGAATATCCATCTATCAAAGTAACAAAACTATCTTCTTATTATCATTTCAAATTATTGGAAATGAAAAATTTCATGTTCAATGAATCAAACACCGATTGGAAATCGGTTAAAGAGGTATTTTCGAAATACCGAGTATTGAAAAAGCTGACAGTTTTGATTTTTTCCCATAGAATCTTGCAAAATAATATGAATAGAACGTTACAAAAAATATGAATCAACATCTTTACACAGGGTTTTGGTGAATGGTTATGGTTCTAACAACTTTCATAGTTTTTGGCGAGGACTATTCTTTCTGAAGAACAGAATACAGTTCCTTTCAAAACTTTGCCTCAAGGTAAACTGTTCACCGTTTGAGCAATTAAATTGGCCACTGCTAAAGAATCTAAAGAATAGTCAGATTTAAAAAATTGTAGAAGATAGTTTTATTATGACGGACTTCACTTCGAAAAATTTTTATTTTGAAATTTAAAAAAAATATCAAATGGCAAATTTGTTTATCTCTAACGTTACACTCGATCAAATATTTATGGAAATTAATCGAAAATTTTTCATGAAAACAACATATTTTGCGTCTTGCATTTCATTAGAACAAACTTTTCTTCTAGCTTTTGTTGTTTTTAAGATATAACCAGTTGTATGTGGATCTTAACGTTACATGTTTGAAAGTAATTTTCAAGGCAGTTCTCATTTAAAAAGTAAGACACCGAAATTTACAATGAAAGTTCCTTAATTAAAGAACTATATCGAAGGAGGGATACCAAATAAACGAATAAAATCAAAATAACGAAAATAAAATGTTGTATTTTACTGCTGGGAGCCAAAATATGTGGTCTTTAACGTTTCACACTCATATCCTTTTTGTTCCAATTTGAATTTTTTCCTGAAGTGAGGCACAAACAGACTGCTTTGATATTTATATTTTTTATAGTATGGCATATAAATGAATGGACTACAGTCGATACAGAAAGAAATTAAAAAAAAAAAACTAATTTTTTACCCGTTACTCCTACAGAAACTATTTACCAAATACTGCATAAAATTATAAATAAAAAAGGTCGAAAGCATGTTGTTCCTAAACTGTGCACTGTGGGCCAGTCGACTCTGAAAACTGGGCATAAATGTAGATATAGTCTTATGTATATGAAACTTAGTCGAAGGGAGTTTTTGAGCTCGCTGATTCCAAATTTGCTGTCATAAATTAATTTAATAAAATGGCGGATTCAATATGGCGACCGAAAATTTAAATTGTGCCCGATTTGTATAAAATTGAACATTTGAAGATTTTCAGGGTCGCTGGTATCAAATTTGTTGTCAAAAATATATAAAACATAAAATGGGCGATCCAATATGGCGACCAAAAATGTAAAATGTTACCCGAATTGAATAAAATTTGGAATTTGAGGATTTTTTAACTAACTGATTTCGATTTTTTTATCAAAAATACATAAAACAAAAAATGGGATATCCTATTTGGCGACCGAAAATGTAAAATGTTACCCGATTGCTTTAAAATTTGACATTTGGGGATTTTTGAGCTCGCTCATTTCAAATTTATTCTCAAAAATAAGTAAAAAAAACAAAATGAGGGAACCAATATGGCGAAAAATTTTTAAAATTTAACTCGATTTGTATAAAATTGGAGGCATAGAGGTTTATGGGATCGCTTATTTCGAATTTGATGTCAGAAATTAAAAAGAAGAATAGTGATTTCAATATTACAACCGAAAAGTCAAAATACAACCCGATTTGTATAAAAGTTGAGACAAGTAGGGCATTTGGATCGCTTATTTCAAGCTTGATGTTGATAATAAGTAAAAAAACAAAATGGCGGTTCAAAAAGGCAACAGAAAATTTAAAATGTTACCTGATTTGTATAAAAGTTGAGACACGAAGGTTTCTGGGATAGCTTATTTTGAATTTGATGTCAAAAATAAATTAAAAACATAACGAAAGATTCAATATGGCGACCGAAAACTTAAAATGCTGACCGATTTGTTTAAAATTTGACATTTAGCGATTTTTGAGCTTGTTGATTTCAAATTTGTTACGAAAAATTTATAAAAAACAAAATGGTGGATCGAATATGGCGACCTAATATTCACAATTTTACCCAATGTGAATAAAATTTTGGGTTTTTGGGATCGCTGATTTTGAATTTTATGTCAGAAACAAACGATATAGCGGATTCAATATGGCAACTAAAGGTATGGTAAAGGATTTTATTTTTTAACTACACATTTTCGTAAAACTTCCAGGAAAATTTTTAGAAGTAGACTTCCGAAGTCATATCGATTTGCTACGCAGCCGATCACCCCCAACCCCCTTCCCTCCCCTGTAATCCATTTTTTACTCATAAAATATGACTTCTTATAAATATAAAGACATCCAAAAGTTCTGAGAGGAAAGTGTTTTATTAGTTAAGCCGTTTTTAAGGGTACGTCATTTCCTACGATCAGACAGAAAATGCATAAGTTTGTGAAAAAATAACATTTTGACGATTTTTCCTTGGGTCAAAACCAAAAATTGTTTTATTTTTGGAACTGTTACGAGATCATCTCTGAAACAAGGGTCAAACTTTTCATACTTATCTTGTTATATTGAGTCCGACCCACTGTATAGAGCATATTGCAAAAGATTTGGCAGTGTTTTCTTGTCAGCAGCATCAGTCTTTCAAATGGATGATGTCTTGGTACCTACTATGCTTAAAATGTCGAAATTTTTTTATCAATTTACAAGTACAACTGAAATAAAAGAATTAAAGAATTAAAAACCAAAGTTCTTGCAGTCATTTAATGACAAAGGCTTGAAAGTAAAAGTAGGCTTAACAGTAAAAGTAAAGTAGACTTAAAAGCTAAAACTTTATTTCTTAACGTCACGTTCCACACCTATTAAACGAATACATAAAAAAAAATAAAAATTACAAAATTTGTAATAGAACTGTTTTTATACTCATGGAGAGGTTTCTGCACAATTGACCTTCACCCAAACGTCACGTAAAGAGGGGAATTCACATTTTTTCAAAACGTTCTATTCCAATCCTTCATACTAATTTATATGATTTTGCAAAAGAAAAATATATCAAACTACATGCAAAGAGATAAGATTTAAAAAAAAAGCTTAAAATTTTGTCTATAAGTTATATCTATATAACCAAAATAACTTTTTCTTATTTTCTCATTCTTAAGCCATAGAAGAATAAATAGTTTCAAAAGACACAAGCAGACAAATTTTCTATCAGCGTATTTCTGTCGCCTTTTCACAATACCTAGACTGTCTGCCATTAGCAAAATAGAAGCTGATTCCAAAAATTGATAACTACATAAATAATAGTCCGTCTGGGTTTCAAGTGTGCAAATTGTGATAGCTAGTTATCTCTGCTAAATAGCAGGAAGGAAGTTCAAAATGTGTATTCATTAAGAACTTCAATACTTGAGAATGTATTTTTCAATTTGATAATGAAATCCTTAGTAAAGCACTCAATGACGCCAGTAGAGATCAGAGAGCATTTGGCACCCGCATAATCAGCGCTCAAGATAGATAAGAAAATATTCTAAAGCACAGCATGAAGGTTACACTAGCTCGCTTGAATAAATTTAAAAATATCCTTGCTGTGAAAAATAGACGACAACTAGCGATAAGCAAACAGCAGGATTTGAAAAAATAGTTTGCTGAAAACAATGATAAGAGTATAACTGATTGTCTGCTAAAAAAATATAAGTAGAAATATAATAGTTAAGTTATTTTATTATTATTTCAAGCTTGATATTTTTTCTAGCTAAATTAATTTTTATAAAAATTGTTTAAAATAATTAATTATAATTATTTAGCACACACATACTTTAGTGGTTAAAAAAAAATTTGCTCACTCATATTATTTAAGAAGCTCTAAAATACAAAAGGATTTCCAAATAAGTGAAGCAACCACAAAAAATTTTCTAAAATCTAAGCACGAAAAGTTCCCAATTCAATAATCTACCCATCTACACCTCGAGGTTTCGGAGACCTTTATTGTGCTTTCTAGTTGCGGTTAGATATTTCGCCTTGAAAACAGTTTATGGAGAAAAAACAGCTGATTTTAACAAAAAATTGATTTTTTCAAACCAAAACCACCTATAGTCGGATCAATTTTGAAACCCTTTTGGATTTCAGAGCTTTTTGAATACAGCGTCAAGCAATAAGAGTGTCGAAAAAAAAAGTTCGTCGAAACAAAACGATCTTAATATATGTATGTATATAGTACGTTACATGAAGCCTAGCAAGTTTAACTTCAATCAAGTTGACTACGCTAGAAGGTTTTATCTAGCAATTTTAAGACAATAGTTTTTCACATAATTTATTGAGCTACATTTCATTTTAAATTTCTTTGAATATTTTGGAAATTTAACATTTTACTTAAGCTAAAGGCTTAAATAGGATTTTAAATTGGATTTAATGGAATCCCTTGCAAAGTAATCTGATCAGCTTAGCTTTAGTTTATTTTAATTTATTTAAAACTTGTATGCTTATCATTTTGATTCACACCATAGCCGGCTCGAATGTTCTTTAATTACATGCGGGCTGCAGATAGAACAGCCAAAGCAGCAGTTTTAAGCCTCTAATCAAATTTTAGTTTATTGTGTTTGCTTCTAATCCAATCAGTGCCAAGCATGAGATGGCGTAAAAAGGGTTTTTTATTATTATTAGACAGAAGATCTTGTGTTGTGCTGACTTAAAAAAAAAAACAATATATTAAGAAAACATTAAATCGACTTGGTTATTTTTTAAGCATAAAAAAACCAAACAAGTTTTTAAATTTATTTAAGGCAAGACAAAACAAGCCAAACCATACACCAAACGAACGAACCCTTTCAACCATCAATCAGTGTTCATTTTCGACATTTTCTGATTGCCTTTTTGAGTTGCTCAAAGGTAAGAGATGCCCTTTATTTCTGGTAGAGGAAAGCATAACACCACTACAAGCTAAGTTTTCATCACTTGTTGTTATTTATTTTACACACTTTATTGCTTGTTTTTTTTAACTCTGTGTTATTTTTTTATTCTTCTTAAATTCTTATGTGTTGTTAGCTCTGACAGTTTGTAGGGATAAAAAATTGTCTTGTTGTTTTGTTTTTTTTTTTTCTTTTAAAAGGTACCTTTATTTTTTTTATTTATGCTTTTAAGGCTCTGCTAATAGCGAACCTGTTATTCTTTATTTTTTATTTTTTTGTCTTCTGTTTCTTTTGGTGTTGCTTTTGTCTGTCGAGTTGGAACCTTAAAGCGATGAAAACAGGTACGCTATTGTTCTGTGGCACGGCAGAAAATCTTTAAGTTTTAACAAAGGCCAGCTAACAGGTCTTGAGGTATCCTTTATCAGCAAATCTAATCAGTTTTTAATTTTCTAGTATATTCTGGTGTTTGGTTGAAAACAACAAAATCTGGTAAGTTATGAGGCGATCATTATTTTTTTAAAGCCATACATACAGCACTTTAGTTTCTTATGATTGCTTTTGAGCAGATAAAAGATGAAGCTTATGAAATTTTTTTTAGCGAGTTGCGCTGCAAGAGTTTAGCTGACAATGTTTGGTATATTATTTTTCCAAATCATTTATTGATTTTCCTTTCATTTTGACAAATTTTTTTCAATTTTTTCAATATCTTCCACAAAAAAACTAAACAAAAAACAAACGCTCAGCATGAGTCGCTGAAGCATGTTGACAAAATACACTTGAGTCTTTCGTTTCAACAGACTTTTTGTGCCTGATTATAGCTTCTGATCGTTGACGCCGAACTTAAGAACTCGTTGACAGCGTCTAGCGAAGCGATCATGTTGCGTTCAATAAAATGTTAATTATAGCCCACCGCTTCTTTATGCGTGTGGCTAGCTGGCGACATTAAGTGCTTGAGCCCACGCCAAAGAGGAACTATTATGTAAATTTTTATATTTTTAGAATGTCATCTATAAGACTTACTTTTATTCAGCGCAGCTAATTAATATTTTTAGATTTTGTTTTCTTTAGAATGCAGCAACTAATATAAGTGCAACCTACGTTAAGGCTAGGTTAGACAAGCGGCGTCTTAGATTTGAACACAATTTATATTTAAAAAAAAAATGTCATATTGGTCTCAGAACTTAAAAGTATTTATGCTTAATGTACCAGCTACAATAACAAAATAACGTCAGAGAAACGTTAATTAATCATCAAAAATTTAATCGTATACAAGAAAAAGTTTTACGAAGACATTTGTTAATTTTTTTTTTTTATTTAATAGAAAATTTATGATTTATATAAAAATAATAAAAAAATGTGATTAATAGAAGTTAATAACTAAAAAGTCAGCTGTAAGTCACTTTCTTTAAGATATATGTACGTGCTTAAACAAAAGACTTAAGCAACGAACTCGATTTTTATGAAGTTTGTTGCATACTATTTATTGTTCCAAAAAAACTTAACTAGACTGAAGTCAATAATTTAATATAAGATATATAAAAGAATAACTTAAGTTATAAAGAAAATAAAGAAGAAGAAGCAGCATAGCGGCTCGAAGGGAAATTGAATTCAGGAGGGACATGACATTGACCGTTTTTTGAAATTGACTTTTTTTATTTATTTAATTTTGTATTTTAGAAAATATTCTTAAGATTCTAAAAAAAAAAAAAGGTTATTTAATATTCGCTCTTTTTTTCTTTGTTCACAAACTTTGAACGCGTTTGTTTTTCGAAACCATGTTTTTCGTACTGGTTGCGGCACTAGCGGGTTAATTTTTTGACAAAATTTTTTTTTTATTTTTTTAGACTTGATTCGCTATCGTATGACACGATCTTTTTTTAATTTTTTTTTTTGATTTTTTATGAATTTTTAAAGTCAATATTTTTTTTCGAAAAAACACACTCTCAAATTTGGAACATCACCAAAAATTAAAAAAAATTTTTCAAAAAAGCTCCTGTCATACGATAACCAACTTTGTTCAGATTTAAAAAAGTAATTTTTTTCCAGATCAGACAATTTTTGCGACTACCAGCGCTGCAACCACGAGGCCTCCTCTCTGCCGCCAGTTTAGAGCTCTATAAAACCATGTTGGAGTAAAAAATATATTTTTTTGATTTTGTTTTTTCTTGTCATTTATTCAGTTCTCTACAATAATAAAAAAAAACTTTGGAAAAATGTTTGTTTTTGACTGACAATGAGTTATGAATTATTAAAAAAAGGTCCGTTTTCTCTGCCGCCAATGTTATGCCTCTCCTTAAGTGAGTTTTTTCGAAAACAATATTGACTTTAAAAAGTCATAAAAAATCGAAAAAAAATAAAAAAAAGCTCTTGTCTACGATAGCGAGTTTAAAAAAATACAAAAAAAAATTTCAGTACGAAAAACATGGTTTCGAGACAAACGCGTTCAAAGTTTGTGAACAAAGAAAAAAAAGGTTGAAAAAGAAAACTGCGCTTTCACTAATCCGGCTGTCACTTTTGAACCCGTAAAAATTTTTCCATGAAATTATTTTCTTACAATTCTAAGAATATTTACTAAAATATAAAATTATAAGTCGATTTAAAAAAACGGCCAGTGTCATGTTCCCTCTTAACCCATTTTAGTCAGCTGGTCGATTTTTCGACCACTAACGTTAAAATTAATTTATGGAAAAAATATTAAAAAATATTACCTGTTCATATAAAATGGAAAATTTGGAAATTTATATTTATTTTCTGAATTTCCATTTAACCAAATTATATCTTTGCAGAAAGAATTTGAAAATATTTTTAATATTTTTTCATAAATTAGTTTTAAAGTCAGTGGTCGGGAAATCTAACAGCGGACTAAAATGGGTTAAATGCAAAAGTTTGAATTTCCAAGTCAATATCTTAGTCGAATTTTACAGGTTCTCCAATTTTTTTAATCGTTTCTAAAATTTTCTTTGAAATGTGATAACAAACGCTGTGAAACTCTAAACTCTAAGAATTTTTAAGGAATTTTCTTAAGATTGCCGTTAGTATTTCGCATGGTTTTTAATCAAATGCCAAGAGAGCGAAAAAAAACTTGCTCAAATTGAATGTTCTGATTCAGAAGTGAATATCTCTGTCATAGTGGTATATATTTAATTTATTTATTTTTTGTATTTAAGTCTTATTAGTTCGCTTAATAAAATTTATGAAAATTTACTTACTTTTTGTTTTTATAAAAATTATTTGTTTTAAAAAGAGACCACAAAATTTGATGTTTTCTCAAAATATGGTTTAAAAATTATTTTTGTTGTAAAAAAAGAAGAATTCAAATTTTCATTTTTTATTTTCTTGCAAAGGCTGTACAGCATTTGTCTTGACTCGAAATTAATAAACTGTCCATGACATCAAAATATTAAGGCTACCAATCTATAATTTTTTGACGAAATTTAATTTTATTTTTAAATGTGGTTTTTCTAATTAAAAAAATTCAAAAATAATTTATTTGAAGGAAATAAGTTAAACGATTAAGTGTATCTTATCAGTTAAATGTTATAGCATCAAATTTATTTTAACTTTCTCGCTTTTTCTACATAGTTATAAATAGGCAGACAGAAAATTGGTCAAATTTCGACCCAAGGCGATACTTGTGCGTATCGGTAAAAAATTTCACCAGAAATTAAGACATATGCATTCAATTGAAATAACAGTAGAACGTCGATTATAAAAAATAATTTTAAATCTCGAAAAGCTGCGAAAGAGGTACTGCGTTCAAGTCCTTAAGATTGGTGCAAAGCAAGTTGAAATTGGTTGTATAGCGAATGGGCTCAAGTCATATTCTTTGACTTAAGTACAATAAATTTGTTGATCCAGATTCGTTGATCCAGTTTAGCCTGAGGGTTCAACGCAGGCTAAACGCAAAATTAAAAGAAGAATGCGCTCAAAAAACTGTAAAAGAATTCTCCGTATGTTATGGGCTGTGTTGATATCCTATTTCATAAGTATTGGAGAAATTCTTCTTCTAGGAGGATATGTGAACTCACCAACTTAAATATGCATTATAATTCAATTCATATCGTTCTTTATGGATACTTCATCTGAGCGCATTCTTTACGTTCATTTTCAAGATTGTTCTGATCTATGTCATCGCTCAAAAACGATGACATTGTTTTTTCCAACTTTTTTTCAAAAAGGTTGCCTTTTTATTCGTTAATTCTTGGTAGATAAAGGAATATAAACAAGTTTTGCGGAGACAGTCATTACCGTGCTCCAAAAACAGCGCCAACTTGAATCCCATTCAGAACGTTTGAAATTAAAAATTTGACAAAATAGGTCACTAACTTATTCAAAGCTGAAGGAAATTATCATATATAGTTGGTAGAACGATATTTCTGAAGATTTTATAATGAAACCTTTATGAATGCACGTCAACCCTAGGAGAAAACCAAAACTTATTAAAGCAGCTTTTTAATTACTTCACTGCTTATTACGAAAAATTTGTCATTTGACTAAAAAATTTTGTCTGACTTACACAGATGCTTTTATTTTTAAACGAGATATAAAATACAAAAATCATACATTATTTCTTTGCAAGATTTATGTTATAGATCTTATCTTACAGATTTTTTTTTTCATATGTATTAAATTTTTACAAATAAATTAAATAATTTCAAAAACAAATTTTGTTAAATGACACTAAATTCTGAAACATTCCTACACATGAAAATTTTTATTTAAAAACTTATGTTGTAATAAAAAATTTATAAAAAAAACTTGCTTACAATGAATTTAACGGTTTTTTTTCTTTGATAATCTTACTAAAATCATTAAATCATCAATTTAAATACACAGTTAAAGTTATACATAATTTGCTTATAATACGACAAACCAAAACAAAACCGTCTCTGAAAACAAAACAGCAACAGAAAATAAATTAATAACGTAAACGACTACATTGCCTTCGTTACTCTTTGCCTGCTTTGGAACTGCGCTCAAATTACAATATTTAGTATCTTGAGCGCAGACTACTTTTACTCATCATCTAGCTCTGGTCGGCAATTACAGAAGATAATAGATGCATTGCAGCGTCGACAACGCAGTGGCAAGAATTATGAAAACAAGCATGAAAATAACACTTGATACACGCTGCACAGCGTCGTTTTATGCCACAAGCGGTACATCGCCAACGTTTTCACCACAACACTGAGGCGAGAGAAATGCTGAGACGTTGTTGAAACGAAAAAATTATGAAGAATTGTTGTTGGTTTCACTGTGATTATAGGCTATACGCAGAAAAAAAATTACACTGGGAAAAATTTTTAAATATATTTAATTTAATTTTTAAAAAATTTTTTACTACAGCTGCAGCACCGAAGTTTAAACCATTTTCTATGAAAAATCTGAAAAATTGCCCTTTAAACAATTTTAAGTAATTTTTAAGAAATATGATATATGCAGTGATTCACAGTAGTGTTCATAAAAATTCATATTCTTGTATTTTGACTTCTTTTTTATTGAAAGAAATAAATTTTATATGTACTTAAACTTCCTGAAAATATAAAATAGCTTATTTCTACTATATTTATTCAAGAAAATGATCCTAAGCATAAATTTAAAATAACCTCAAAATGTGTTTTTGATAAGGTAAAAATTGTTTGGATTGGCAACAACAGTCAAACGACTTTAATCCAATCGGGAATTTGTGAAACATATTGAAGAAAAAAAATGTTAAGTAAGGAAACCCTCATCTAATAATACAAAAAAAAACAAATTAGCCATTTCAGAACTTTGAAAGGACTTTGACCGAGCTTCTTATGATCAATTGTGTTGTGTGTGTTATTAAATGTTTGCACACAATTGACCGAGAACTGGGCCTACATGTTTTATGCCGACTCCGAACGGCTAAAGTTCATATTCTCAAGAAGCTTTACATGGCATTATTTACTCTCTGAGGTTTGCCATTGTCTGCAGAGAGGTGGTGACCGATCAGAAAAATTTTTTATTGAAAAAACTTTTCGCCGCGGCTGGGGATCGAACCCGGGCTCCAAGCATGCTAAGCCACACACTTAACCTGCATGCCACGGTCACCACTTAATTAATTAACAGTTTATCTAAAAAGATCCAGCTGGTGCTCAAAGCATAAAAAAAATAACATTAAATATTAAAAAAATTCGAAACTTTTTTCAACCAATCTCATAACTGTTCATAAAAACTGGCACACAGAAGCAAAAAAAAATACTTGAAAAAAATTATTATTTATATTTTTTAAGTTTTTTTGTGTTTTGATTATAAATTATAATTTTTTTTTTAATTAATAATGAGTCATTTTATAAAATTATTAATTTTTATGAACAATTTTGTGGTCGTATATTAAAATTTGTTGTTAACTCGTTATACTTCCAAACATTTGCTCTCAATTTTTCCTCGTTCGCACAAAAAGCAAGTTCGTTGCTTAAGTCTTTTGTTTGGACAATCTTAAATATTCTAAATTTTTCATTTTTACAGTGTAGTTGTCTTGCATTAACTCTAACAGCAAGTGTAAACATGCATAACGATAAAAACACACACACACACTCTCAGGCTCATTACCCGCTATCCTTTGCTCTGGCTCCTTGCCAGACCTGTCAGGCAAACTAGTTCGCTATCAGCGAAATTTCATCACAATATCAACAAAAACAAAAACACAAAACAAAATGCTAAATATTAAACGTAAACAATTTTTTTCTCCCTCAATGAATCCTTGCTATAAACACAACATATGGTGCTCAATTGGTGTCAATTTACGCAGGACTCAACAACAACAACTGCCATAAACTTGATGCTGCCGAAAAACATTCCCACGATTTCGAAGCAACGATTTGTTTATTTTTCCATATTTTATTTTTGCCTTTTTCTTATATGCAGTTTTTTTCTACATACGTTTCTTAACGTCCTTGTAAGATTTCTACATTGTTGTTGTTGTTTTTGTGTTGTAAGGACTCACTATCTGCTAGTTTAATCCCTCAAGGATTGTTAAAGACATGAACAAGCATTTTTATCTGTTTTGTTCAACGAAAATTACTTTTCATATAGCTTGCAGCACAGTTCTCACGCTTCAATATTAAGGAATCATTTTAAGAAGGTGGCTGCAGAGATACCTGCTGCTCTCTTTCTCCGGCTTGAATGATGATTTTTTTCTTATTCGCATCCTTGCCAAGACGAACGTGAGAATATTTTTTTACGCACACCTGCTGCACCAACGCAGCTTCCTATTGGCTAAGATAGTCTCGCTAGTCAGAGAGCATCTTCAGAAATTTTCTCACAAAGAGAGCGTATAAATAGCTGCGCCGTTTTGAAGTCAGACAACATTCACTCGCCATACAACGTGCATTCAAGACGTATTTTTTAAATTTTTTACTAACTTTGAGTTACGACAAAATACTCAGCAAACATATTTACGATGTCAGCAAACAAGTGCAGTTCCGTCATCAATCACTCGATGAGCCACTACAATCAGACCTTGACCATCTACAAGTCCAAAGTTTCGCCATCACGCCGTTTGAAGAATCTGCTGAAGCCTATTTTAGGGCGCGTTTTCAAGTCAAAAGCCAAACAGCCCAAGCGCAGCTCTTACATTGCCTCCGAGGAGAAAGAAGCCGAGTTCGAGTGGCTTAACAATGATATGGACAACATGGCCAACGAGCATCTAGAGAATCGTCTTTATGAGGAGCTGCATGAATGTGAAGATGGCGCTGCCATTGTGGTCTACAATTCTGATGGTACACAACGTCTGCAGACCATCGATAAAGAGGAGCTCTATGTGCCGGTACACTTTGCGCGCACCAATGCTGGCACCTTCTTCTGGACCTCTGTACAGCGTGAGACCATTGAACCGTATGAAATAGAATGGAACTTTTTGGATCGTTGGGCACAAGCTTGAATTGGCATACAAGAGAGAACTTCAAAGTTTTTTGAAACTAAAGAAAAAACTGGGATTTAAAGTACTCAACACAAGGGATCAGCAGATGGTGTGGGAACAAGGCAGCTTTGGCACTTTTTTCGTGTTAAGTATGAAAAACAAAGTTTGGTTACTGCGACTTTGTTGCTCTGAAAGCTGAGAAAAAAGCTGCTACAAAAGCTCAAATGGGAAAGCGAACAAAAGTGTAACTTTTTTCTTCACTGAAAAGAGTTGACAACTTTTTGAGAAGGGAACTTAATGTAATGGGAAATATTAAGATGTATTCAATAAAAAGCAATTGTTTAGTTTTTTTTAAAGAAAATTATTTGAAATTGTTAATTATTAAAATATTGTTAAGCTCTTTTGATTGAAACAAAAAAAAATTAAAAATCTTAAAAGAACAAGATCAAAAAATTGTATAAAATGTTATATAAATAATAATATAAAGCAAAATTTATTTAAAACTTATTGTAAAAAACTTCAAATTTTTCAATAAAAATTACAAAAAAATTGAAACAAAATTTTTTCCTAACAAGGTTTTCATTACCGAATTTTTTACAGTATTGTTTAGCTCTTTGGTTGAAATAAAAATATATAAAAAATAAAAAAAAAAGAATTTAATAAATTTTATAAATTTTATAAATTTTATAAATTTTATAAATTTTATAAATTTTATAAATTTTATAAATTTTTTAAATTCATCATTCTCTTTAAGGAGAAATTTAAATAAATTTTATAAATTTTATAAATTTTATAAATTTTATAAATTTTATAAATTTTATAAATTTTATAAATTTTATAAATTTTATAAATTTTATAAATTTTTTAAATTCATCATTCTCTTTAAGGAGAAATTTAAAACATTCCTAATGTTTAAGTAAATGTTGGAAATTTGCTGATCCCTGTTATATTCCTAATTCATGCTTTTTGAGTTTTAAATATTGTATTCGAAACAAGTAAAGCACATTCACAAAAAGCATTACGAGTAATTAAAGCAAAAAACAATTTTGGTCCACCAGCAAGAGCACTAGCTTCATTTATGTTTTCGACAATTACTCCGGAATAAGTTACTCCGAATTTGTACTAAGTTATTGTTCAAATAAAACGATTGAAGTTGAATTAAGGACATGAGCGAATGAAGGTGGTATGTCGCATTTTCGACATTTCAGTGTTCTATGCATGAATGAAGATCTTGTGTGCATACAAACAGTTTTACAATTTAAAACAACCATATTTGTGATTATTTGAGAAATAAACTACTTGACATAGTATGATTTATTATATATTTCAGTATAAATGTGAGATTTTGAACTCAATTTTCTCGAAACTACATTGTTGCGACATAACAGCTTCATTCTCTCGTGTCTTCAATTGTAAGTGTATTCTTCAATTTCATTTTTGTAAGCAATTTGATGTAGAAAAACTCTATAAATACAGTATTAGAAAGCACTTAAAATGATAAGAAATTTTTTTGAACGATGTTATAAAAAATTATTGTTTTTCTTAAGCTTCCCATCTTATACAGTCACAACAAAAGTTGTCTTGTTAGAGAAATCTCTTCAAAAACTGCATCAGAAAACAATTAATTCTCATATTTTCTGGTCAGTTATTTTCTTTGAGTTGTCCGTTCAAAGACTTAAGACTCTTTTGTTCTTTTCTTTACCTGTTCAAAAATGAATTTTTTCACGTACACTTGTTTAATTCTGAACTGTGCACGTGTGGAATCACAGAGAAAAAAAGAATTTTACCGCTTTTCTTTATATTTGTTTTCAATGGCTTTGGCTTTGTTTTTCTTGCTTTCCAATTTCCCTGTGTTACTTTGAATATTATTTTAAGCTATACTTTTCACTTTAGTTTTTCGGCAGTTTAGTAGAGGTGATTAAAGTAACAAGTTTGATTTTAAAAGCCGTGAAATAAAAATAAGAATTTTTTATACAACAGTCGAGCCCAGCCAATGGCTCATTTGGCGTTATTTTGAATGTATATAATTTGTTCTCTATCAAATTTGCTTATGTCACAATGCTTAAACAATTATTTTAAACTTCTTTTGGATAATTATTTAAATTTCTTTTAAAAATGATTTTCATAATTTTTTTCATGTTGATCGATTTCATAGATTTGGGCATGAACTGTTCATTGATACTATAAAAATTTCCCACAGCTTCTGTTGAATGCCAACAAGTATGCAGCACCCTTCATCATAGGTTTAATCTTAACACCACACACGCAGAGAAAGTCATGTTGTAACATACTGCACTCGCTTGCACTGAAATAATTAAATGCGCCCCTGTTATTTAAAATTTAAATCACGCACCCAGCATAGCACTTGAACGCCTGAGTTTATCAAAAAGAAAATTCCCATAAAAATCTTACCCCCTTCAGATTTTAAATTATTCAAAGTATCACGTTCTTAATGTGTCAATCTCTCAAGGCAACAGCTACAAAAACATGTTAGTTCTACTTGTCGGCCCTTCATCTACTTGCAACACTTAATTACAAGAAAATAAATCTTGAAATTAAAATTTCAAAAAATTTGTTGGGGGTTGTTTGAGAGTCACACAAATTAATGACACTCCGATGTGTTGTTAAAGGCAACGAAAACCACAAATAAGGGGTGTATTTTAGAGAATTCCTTGAAATACATGCAAGTGAAAAATATTGTGATTTGTGTGACATGATAAGAAAATTTTGAAATTATAAAAAAATATGTTACGTTTCACTTGTTGCAACTTAGTTCTCAGTCATTAGAAGGGAATAGTTCGAGGAATTTGGAAAGAAAGTGCAGCACGGCAAAAACAAAAAAAAACATTGTGGGGGTAAAATATGCTGAGTTCAATTTGAACTGGCAGCTCAAGTGTTAAGCTCTGTGGCAGGCTGGGGTAATGAATTGTTTGCTTGTCAGTTATACTTCATTGAGTGAGAATGTCAATTAGGCATGGCTAAAAATATTTCAAAAAATGGTTAGAGATTTATGAGAATTTAAAAAACACAATTTTTAAAAATATATTTAAATTTTAAGATGTCTTAAATTGAAGAAAAATTTTATTGAAACAAAATTGAAGAAAAATTTTGATTGAATTGAACAATAATTTTGTTTGAATAAAAATTGTTCAATGAAATTTTTTGTTATATATTACACAAAATTTGTTGTTTTAAAAATCTTAAATGTGACATCTTTTAAGTTGCTTTTAAGCCATCAGCAAATCAAACAAAGTTAATCAAAAAGTCGTCATTATCGGAGACATGAAGGCAACATTTGTTTAACAACTATTAGAAAAATAGCAACAAATGCAGTCACCAGCAACATAATGAATCATCGCCTTGTGTTAAGATTTGATATAAGCATGCGCAGCAGTAGCAGCAGCAAGAATCAGAACCTCAACATATGCCAGGAGTTCCCATGGAATCCCCAACAACATTTTGTTGCTACTCAAAAAAAACAAAAAACAAAACAAATACCTCAACAGCAACGCTTTACTAATTAAAAATTATTGAGCAATACACACGTTGAACAAAACCAATAAAAAAAGAAAGAACTGCCACATGCCGCTCCATGCCTCAACAAAAGGGTGTCATCAACAGAAACCAAGCTGAGGTCACATACTTCATCATTCACAGCTAAATGCATGGGAAAATCTTAGGAAATCTTTAAAAAAATCTGTTGTCAACAACAGCGCCAAGAGAACAACAACAAAATGTAACAGAATTTTGTTAAAATTTTCTCAGGATTCGGAATAGAAATGCTTGCTGCTGGTTATAAAAACAAGATGCAGCATGTGCTGAACAGAGGTAGTCAGCAAAACTCCCCCGCAAACAGCAAATAAGACAAGATGCAATACAAGATGTTATGGCAGAAAATTACAAAAATGAACAATAGAAAATAAGAAAGATAAGCCAAGAGAGTGCGCAAGTCCTTGGAGTAGAAAAGAGAACAACAAAACATTGGAAAAAAAAATAACAACAGAGCGTTAACAAAAATTTGTCCTACAACCACTGAGCAATATAAAAAGAACATTCGAGATAGAAATTTTTGTGCATAAAAATTATTTCCGCTTATTTTCATCAATTTTGAATCCAAGCAATGCAAAAATGCCAAATTTTTCAAAGCTTGGAAAATAAAAAAGAGTTTAAAAAGATTAATATAAATATTTGGTCTGTCGCAAAAAAGTATGTCATAAAGACAGTATAAAGAATTTATTTTCTCATTGTAGTGCCCTCCATGCTTTTTATTTTCTCCATGATTTTATTCTGATAAAGCATTTTTTAAAAAAAATTTAATGAAACTGAAATTAATTAATATTAAAAAAAAGTAACAGTTTCGAAAGTATCGTGTAGACGCAGAATTCCGTTTAAGTTGTAACCTCTTCTACTATGTCTCTTTGGTCCGATTGTTTTGTTCATTTTGTACATATTTTTATTGATCTTCCAAAATTTAACAAATAAATTAATAACACTCAATTATGGACTACTTATCGAGGCCAAAACAAAGAAAAAGTTAAAAAGTAAGTATGATTAAATGAGCAAGCAAAAAGAAACAAGCAAAATTTCAAATTTTTTCGATCATTTCGTTAAGTTTGATAGGTTGAGTTTATTGACTTAGTTGAAAAGAAGGCGAAGCAAATGCACTTTTCATTGGTGCCACTTTCGTCTCTGCCCGATATATATTTAGTTTGCGAGCTACAGTCAGTTTAACTACTAATTTCAAATTAAAATTAAGATCCCGATTTTTAAAAATTGTATGGTAACTATATTTCACGCTGAGCACATGCCTTTTCAATTAGTGCCACTCTCGTCACTGTCCGATATTTAGTTTGCGAGCTACCCTTTCCTCTCCATTCGATGTATAGTTTGCGAACTACACTGTATAAAAATAAACACATAAAAATAAAAATTAAAATTTTACGCCATCTATTGGGTAAAAGTATAAAACGAAATATGATCCAACTCGTTTTTTTTCATAAGAGTTAAATGTAACCGGATCACAGACCCATTTCGTTAAATTTAACAGTTCGAGTTCATTGACTGAGTTGAAAAGAGATTCATGACCTCTGGTTTCAAAAACGAGCACTTAGCAAACTAGCACAGAAGTGCATAAATACACCCAATGTGAACCAATGCTTACAATGCTACTAATACGAACTAGAACTTCCAGTTTCACGTAAGCACGTGTTCACGTGTTTTTAAAAAAATCAAGTAAAAACACAAAACTCAACTACACGTGTCTTTTATTCACG
Source organism: Tetanocera ferruginea (assembly GCA_958299015.1). Lineage (NCBI taxonomy): Eukaryota > Metazoa > Arthropoda > Insecta > Diptera > Sciomyzidae > Tetanocera > Tetanocera ferruginea. Next base: position 1,803,473 of record OY282644.1, read on the forward strand.
AACTAGACGTGAAGTTCGTATTCACGTAAAAGTGCCAATGACCCACTTGTGACCTCAGAAAATCCCACTGCATCCGATTGGCCATAGAATCATCCAGTTTGGTCCAAATGTTCCATGGAAACCATAAAAGTGCCAATGACTCACCTGTGACCTCAGATAATCCCACTGCATCCGATTGGCCATGGAATCATCCAGTTTGGTCCAAATGTTCCATGGAACCCATTAAAATACCAATGACCCGCCTGTGACCTCAGATAATCCCACTGCATCCGATTGGCCATAGAATCATCCATTTTGGTCCAAATGTTCCATGGAACCCATAAGTGTGCCAAACACCCACCTGTGACCTCAGATAATCCCACTGCATCCGATTGGCCATAGAATCATCCATTTTGGTCCAAATGTTCCATGGAACCCATAAATGTGCCAAAGACCCACCTGTGACCTCAGATAATCCCACTGCATCCGATTGGCCATAGAATCATCCATTTTGGTCCAAATGTTCCATGGAACCCATAAATGTGCCAAAGACCCACCTGTGACCTCAGATAATCCCACTGCATCCGATTGGCCATAGAATCATCCATTTTGGTCCAAATGTTCCATGGAACCCATCAAAGTACCAATGACCCACCTGTGACCTCAGATAATCCCACTGCATCCGATTGGCCATAGAATCATCCATTTTGGTCCAAATGTTCCATGGAACCCATCAAAGTACCAATGACCCACCTGTGACCTCAGATAATCCCACTGCATCCGATTGGCCATAGAATCATCTATTTTGGTCCAAATGTTCCATGGAACCCATAAATGTGCCAATGACCCACCTGTGACCTCAGATAATCCCACTGCATCCGATTGGCCATAGAATCATCCATTTTGGTCCAAATGTTCCATGGAACCCATCAAAGTACCAATGACCCGCCTGTGACCTCAGATAATCCCACTGCATCCGATTGGCTATAGAATCATCCATTTTGGTCCAAATGTTCCATGGAACCCATAAATGTGCCAAAGACCCACCTGTGACCTCAGATAATCCCACTGCATCCGATTGGCCATAGAATCATCCATTTTGGTCCAAATGTTCCATGGAACCCATCAAAGTACCAATGACCCACCTGTGACCTCAGATAATCCCACTGCATCCGATTCGCCATAGAATCATCCATTTTGGTCCAAATGTTCCATGGAACCCATCAAAGTACCAATGACCCGCCTGTGACCTCAGATAATCCCACTGCATCCGATTGGCCATAGAATCATCCAGTTTGGTCCAAATGTTCCATGGAACCCATCAAAATACCAATGACCCGCCTGTGACCTCAGATAATCCCACTGCATCCGATTGGCCATAGAATCATCCATTTTGGTAGAAATGTTCCATGGAATCCATAAATGTGCCAATGACCCACCTGTGACCTCAGATAATCCCACTGCATCCGATTGGCCATAGAATCATCCATTTTGGTAGAAATGTTCCATGGAAACCATCAAAGTACCAACGACCCGCCTGTGACCTCAGATAATCCCACTGCATCCGATTCGCCATAGAATCATCCATTTTGGTCCAAATGTTCCATGGAACCCATCAAAGTACCAATGACCCACCTGTGACCTCAGATAATCCCACTGCATCCGATTGGCCATAGAATCATCTATTTTGGTCCAAACGTTTCATGGAACCCATAAATGTGCCAATGACCCACTTGTGACCTCAGAAAATCCCACTGCATCCGATTGGCCATAGAATCATCCAGTTTGGTCCAAATGTTCCATGGAACCCATCAAAATACCAATGACCCGCCTGTGACCTCAGATAATCCCACTGCATCCGATTGGCCATAGAATCATCCATTTTGGTAGAAATGTTCCATGGAACCCATAAATGTGCCAAAGACCCACCTGTGACCTCAGATAATCCCACTGCATCCGATTGGCCATAGAATCATCCATTTTGGTCCAAATGTTCCATGGAACCCATCAAAGTACCAATGACCCGCCTGTGACCTTAGATAATCCCACTGCATCCGATTGGCAATAGAATCATTCATTTTGGTCCAAATGTTTCATGGAACCCATAAATGTGCCAATGACCCACCTGTGACCTCAGATAATCCCACTGCATCCGATTGGCCATAGAATCATCCATTTTGGTCCAAACGTTTCATGGAACCCATAAATGTGCCAATGACCCACTTGTGACCTCAGAAAATCCCACTGCATCCGATTGGCCATAGAATCATCCAGTTTGGTCCAAATGTTCCATGGAACCCATCAAAATACCAATGACCCGCCTGTGACCTCAGATAATCCCACTGCATCCGATTGGCCATAGAATCATCCATTTTGGTAGAAATGTTCCATGGAATCCATAAATGTGCCAATGACCCACCTGTGACCTCAGATAATCCCACTGCATCCGATTGGCCATAGAATCATCCATTTTGGTAGAAATGTTCCATGGAAACCATCAAAGTACCAACGACCCGCCTGTGACCTCAGATAATCCCACTGCATCCGATTGGCCATAGAATCATCCATTTTGGTCCAAATGTTCCATGGAACCCATAAATGTGGCAATGACCCACCTAGAATACGAACCAATCAGTTCGTGCAAAACAAAAACAACACAAGCTAAAACAACGAAACAAAAACAAAGAAAGCAGCAGGCACAGCAATACATTATAAGCAGCTGATGATTGATTTTCTTATATAAAAACATGCATTTTTCTTCTTATATTTTACTATTTTCTGACTTTCATATAATAGTGACAAAATCCAAAATTAGATATTCATTCAGCGTAGGATATATCTGATATTTAAGTATATATATTATCTTTGAACGATAAGTATTAAAGGCTGTAGGTATACCCTAAAGTATTCGCCAAAAACGTTGCATGACCTTCAAAAAATCTGTTAAAACGACCCCATACAAACCGCGCTGTAAGACGTAATTCTACGTCAAAAATTATTAGTGCTTTAACCCTTCCTGGTTTTCCAGAATTTTTTGAAAACAAATACTTTTTCGAGCTTCAAACCTGACAATTTCTCAGGATTGTCAAAAACCAAAAATAAAGCTCCAAAAATTATGACTATTTGAATTATTACTTTTGACAAATCTACACATTGGCCCATATGAAAAAAAGTAGCAGAATCAACTTTACTACAATTCAAAATAAAAAAAACTCTCAAAATTAGATAGTTGATATGAATAAAGTGCTCTTTACTACACTACAAAAATCAGCTGTTTCGAACATACTACATTTAAGCCGGATTGGTACGAATAAAAGTAGTATTTGCTACTGATTAATCGTTCTTAAAACTCAATTCCAAAAATTCTTCCTTAATCATTTCAAAAGTACTGTTTAATACGCTAATGTGCTATACAGATTTAAAAAAAAATAAAAAATGCAAATTTAAGTTTTTCTGCTATTACAACAAATAATTTTTACCACATATTTTGAGAAAAGCTAAAATTTTATGGTCTCTTTTTAAAAGGAATAATTTGAATATAAACAAGAAAGTAACGGTCAAATTTTTATAATTTTTTTAAGTTAATTGTTAAGACTTAAATACAAAAAAGAAATAAATTAAATTTATTAAAAAATAGCTTGCCAATTCAGAACATTCAAATATTTTTCTCCTCTCTCTTGGCTTTTGGTTGAAATAAAAGCTAAATAAGTGACGACAATATTAAGAAAATTTATTAAAATTTATTAAAAATTCTTTTGGTTAGAGCTTCACAGCGCTTGTTATTACATTTGAAAGAAAATTTAACAAACTTTTGGAAATAATTTTAAAAATTGGAAAACCGTTAAAATTCGACTGAGTTATTGACATGATAAGTCAAAATTTTGAATTCAAAACATGGTTTTTTACAATATTGACGATTGGTGAAAGCATTAAACTACATTTTTAAAAAAAAATGTTTACTTCTGAGAAAAACTGAAATTCGACCAACACAAAAGTAAATATTAGAGCTTTACAGCAATACAAAGAAGTGCAAAATTTATATATAAATGATGTATCTGATGGAGGCAGTTCGCAAACTTTTAAAAGAGAAATAAAATTTTGTAAAAAAAGTTGCTTTTTGATCGATATAAAATTTGGTTGGAAGAGAGCTTTTGAGTTGGTTGAATTTGAGTTTTATTCAAAAGTAACAATTTCTAAAAAAAATTTAGTGTTATGCATTCATCAATCGTTAAATTTGTAGAAAAATTTGTTTTTAATTAAAAAATTCGTCTTGCCATGTATTTTAACGTTTTTCAAATTTTTCTAATTGGTAAAATATCTTTCAAATGTAATAACAATCGACCTGAAGCTCTTACCAAAAGTATATTTAATAAATATTCTTAATATTGTCGTCAATTATTTAGCGTGTACCTCAACCAAATGACAAGAGAGAGAAAAAAACTGTCTCCATTCAATTGAATGTTCTGAGTTGAGTAGCCAATATCTCTGCCATTTTTAAATAAATTTATTTTATTTCTTTTTTGTATTAAAGTCTTATCAGTTAACTTAAAAATATGTGTACAAATTTTAGCGTTTTTTGTGTTTATATTTAAATTATGTCTTTTAAAAAGAGACCATAAAATTTGAGCTATTCTCAAAATATGGGTTAAAAATGATTTTTGTTGTTAAAAGAGAAATACTCATATTAGCATATTTTATATTCTTTCATAATCTTTAGCGCATTTAAGCTGAACTTATTTTGTCTTTACACCAAATTAATAAACTGTTCGTGCCATCACAAAATCAAGGTATCCAGCCCTCTATCATTTTTTTAACAAAATAACTTTTTAATTGTGTTGTTTTTCTATTTTTGAAAAAATAATTTTTTCTTTTTTTTGTATATATGTATTTATTTGCAATCTGTCCAATTAACTACACTGAGGGAAATATGTGTTAAAATTAAATGAAATTGTGTTCATATTTAACGAATTTGTTTTTGAAATAGAGCTTGAAACAAATTCATTAAAATTAAACACAACTGTTTTTAACGTTAAGTTCAAAACAATAGTTTTTGTTTTTAAAACAATGTTTTTGTTATGAAAAACGATTTAAAATAAAAATTTTAAAATTTAAAACAGATGTTTTAAAGCATAATTTTTTCCATGCCATTTTTTTAGCTTTGCCGAGTTTTTGGCAACAGATTCATAATAAGCTACCTCCGGGACCCTCCGAAAACCAAATACTCCATTTGATGAAGCTAGCATTTTCAATATTTCAATATTAGTTAATATAAATTAAATTAGTTTTATTTTATCATTTGGTCTTTATATGTCAAACCAATTTAAAATATTAAAATATTGTCATTATATTCAGATTTTTGTTTGTTTTTTCAAAGAAATAATAATAAGAAAATTAAAAAAAGAAAGGAGTTTATAGGTAGTTGGAAATCAAACACACTTGCTTTAAATTTTGTTTTGTAGAAACGTAAAAGCATTAAATTGATATTTTAAAATTTTTTGTTTGATTTTAAAGTATGTTTTTTTTCTCAGTGTAGAAACAAATGTAAAAAAATAAATAAAATAAAACAATAATTTCTGTAAGAAAATAGCTTTATATCTCCAATCAATTAAAAGTTATAGCCTCGAACATATTTTAACCATATAACCTTCCATGCTTATTCTGCATACAATAACACTGTTCCTGAATCGGTCACTTTTTTTTTGCAAACAAGCTAGGGACTTATCACTTAAGGGGGGGGGTAGGGTTTTGAAGGCAGAAAAAAACAGGTTTTTACAGATTTTTTTTTGGGCGTACGGTAAAAGTAAATTTATTTCTAATTATTATACATTAAAGAGTAGTTATTGAACTATATTCTGTGAAATATTGGTTGAAAAATATTGAAAATTGACCGAATGGCAGCAATTCTTCGCAGGCGCCTCAGAAAAAATACATTTTTTCAGCACTGGATCATCTGAAATGAAATAACCAAAGTTTTTCTTTTAATTTTTATGTCCCTCTAGGTATCCCTGTCGAGTTTTTCCATTTTTTTTAAATTTTTGAACTTTTTACAAGACTTGAAAGTGAAAATACCGATTTTTGGCCTGAATTCATGACTATTGTTGTTAATAATAAAAAAAATAAAATCAAAAACGAAAAAATCTCAACAGGGTTACCTCATGAATTATGTAAGGAAATACTGTAAAAAATTTGAGAACGATCGGTTGAATAGATTTTGAGTTACAGAGTGCACCAACTCAAAAAACATCGATTTGAGAAAAACGCGTTTAAAGTTTTTCGTAGCGAAAAGACCCTGATAAAACTTAGTAAGCTATTTATTTTTATCTTTGTGAGTTTTGCTCCAATTGACTTCATATTAACAGACAACATTCTTGACTTACTATACTTTCATAATATGCAATAAAAAAAATCACTTTTCTTGAACCCTCAAAACCATACCCCCCCCCCCCCTTAAGCATAATTCGAGGACGCTTAATTTATTGTCGTCTACCATTTTTCAAACCTTCGGCCCGTTTTCGGACCGTTTTTTGTTAGAAAAACTTCTTTCTCAGAACTTAATCGACTTTATGTCAATCAGTGAAACATTAGCAATTACCTATAGAACAGTTTTTTTTTAACTCTTTAATTCGGGATATGTCCTGTCCTTGTTTGATATTTGGACATTCACAGTGAAATTATTAAAAAGGTTTACCAAAAATTGGTCAAATATACTATAAAACAATTTTTAGGGTAAAATTTTAACAATTTTTGTTTTACTATAAAACATTTCTTTGTGGTAAAATTTTAATTTTTTACTTCTCCTACTGCTCTATTTTTACCCTAAAAGTTTTTTTTTAAGAAAACCCATCAAGTGCATATATCTACTTCGTAGATCTGATTAACTAATAATACTTTGTTGGGTTGCCAAAAAACGCAAAAGGTTCAAAGTTGTCGAAAATGCTTTTGTGTAAATTAACATACGTTTTTTAAGCTCTTTTCTCAATGTAGATTGAGATTTTAAGGTAAGATTTTAAGAATAAGAATATGAATATTAGGCAAGAATATGTTTAAGACTGATTTGGCTACCATATTCCTCAGTAAAATTATGTTAAAACAAGAGGAATTTTTGCATAAACAATACTTCATAATAATCATTGTATTTGTTTTATTTAAATTTTCAAAAATTGCAACATCATAAAATTGCAATGGCTATAAAATAATTCGTAGTCACATCATCACGTAGTAGATGAGTAGATGAAAAGACCCAGTTCTTATCAATTGTCAGATAATATTATTGATCTTATTTCTTTGTAAAAGCAATCCAAACGGATTGCTGGATATGAAATTACTTCAACAGCAAAACAGTTTTTATTACCTACCGAATATTTCTCAATTTTGAGTTGGACCCTTGTAGTTCGGTAGCGGTTTGTTAATATTTAATTCTGGTTTAGTAAAATGTTCGCCAAATGTGTCTGATTCTCGATCTCTTAAGGAAATATAAAGCAAAAAAATATGTTTTTGAGAAAAATAGTTTCTTCAACTCTTATTTTTACTTCAACGAGGAACTAGTCGAAAATTCCTAAACACACAACAAGCAGCCAATAAGAAGTAAGGAAACAAAAATGAATCCACACGCAGTCTTGTCTCTCCAACTGCTCAACACTATGCCTGCCAGAAAAACTACCTGCTCATTACACTGACAATTGCAACACAATTCAAGGCGATAAGCAAACAACCCTTAACTACGAGTTAGTTGCTTCAAAAATAAACTCACAAAAGACCCCTGGCAGTTAGTTTATCCTCCAACAAACATTTGCGTGACTATAAATCGCAGCAGCGGAGCCAAGAGAAATCAGTTCAACTCACGGCATCAAGATGTAAGGTTCTAAAAGTATTTCACTTTAACCTTGACATATAATGGTGTTTATTTTTACGTCTTGAAAGTGGTTGCAAGTAAAATTCGAATAAGTTTTCATCACAACAATAATATGGAATCTTTGGAATATCTCAAGCCACACGCTGCGACTGCGTCATACTCCACATCATCAGGCGAGTGTCGTGCACGTTCCAAGCAGAATACTTTGTTAGTGAAATCAAAACGCCAACTATCAACAAGATGACACCTCAACACACAAAGCTGTGGCAACACCGTTTGTGCCTTTCTTGTACTTGTCTGCTAGCCAGTCTCAAAGACTCTGCCTTGTAGCTAGTTGCAATTGGTAAAAAAAGCTTTAATTCTACTTTTAAGAAATTCTTCAGCTGTGATAGCAACAACATAAAAATTATAATTAATTTAAGTTCAGCAATCATTGTCTTCCATAGCGACTTAGTTTTAAGTTTAGTTGTAGTAAAAATATCATTGTCTTCCGGTTTGTTTGTTTTGCTTAACAAAAATTATTTTTCTTGTGTATAAAAATATAGAAAACATTTTTGTGCATTTTGGTTTAAGTTGTATTTTAAGGCTACGAAAAATAAATAAAACTGTAAATATTTTCAAAAACGAAAATTTTCGAAAGTGTTTTTATTTAAATCGAAATTTAGGAAGAGATTTGAAAACAAATTTGAATAAAAAGTTCTAGAAAAACTGAAAAAAAAAATTTAAAAACATAATATTTTTAACAAATATTTTCTTCTTATTACCAGCAACTTTTTCAATCAAGAACGTGTAAGGAACTACTTTTATCCTCTATCTAGTTAATTTTTTTATTGTAGGTATTGGTCATGGCTTTCTAGAAACGATATTCTTCGAAGCAATATTCAATGCAATTTCAAAACATTTGCCTACTACTTATTTCTTTAAAAAAAATTATTATTTTCAAAAATTTACCACTTTTAGCCAAAAATTACCTTTTTTATCTCTGCCCAAAAAATGAGTAAAAAATTTCCTCATTTAGGTTAATTTACCTCAATCTGGCAACAGTAGTGTATTGTCATGTCTGACCAAATCCCAGCCCAAAATTTGTCTGTTCGCCTTATAGTGAAATAGAAGTTAGGCATGATGCGAATTCGATCATGTCTTGTAAATATAACTGTCATGACTTCTCATACAAAAAATGTCCACTGGAGTGAAATAAAGGCAGCATTTCTTAAATGCACTGAAGTCACTACTTCATTCAGCTGCAACAAAATGTTAAATAATGGTAAGCATTTTAAAAAATATTACCCAGAGCTTGACAGTTGCTGCTCTGTCTTCAAGCTCATCAAGTTTGTCACTGATTTTCTTAAAAAGACTTGTCATGTCGGGAATTTCTCTACCCGATCTACTACCACTTTTTTGAGAAAATATCAAAATTAAACTGCTATTTTAAACTTTTGATATCATGCTCTTAATATTAAGTCAATGACTATCGTTCTTCAATTCATTATCAAATAGTTTTTCTGTAGGATCAACAGTTTTTGAGTAACTGACGCAAACATAAAGGAAAACCTTTAATTTTGAAGTTTTTACGTGTTGTTTCCTTGGCAAATCCCTTAATTTAAGACCAAATTAAGTGATCTAAGCAATTTGCAGCTTTCCGTCAATTTTTTTTTTTTAGGCGGAAAATAAGACTTTTTTGTTCTAATTTATTTAGCCTATTTTTCGTGCTCGAGTCAGAAATTATATAAATTTCTCTTAACAATTTGGCATTTCGTACTCCATTTTGGTATCTTCAAGTCAGAAATTAATTTTTTATTTATCAATTCTTAAAGATCGAGCTTCAAGGGCACGCTTTAAATGAACTTTAAGCTCATATCACAACAAAGATTTAATATGAAAGTGAAACTTCCGTAACTTGAACTAATCTAACTCGAAATTCTCCATAACTCGGAGAACTTTCTTCGAAGTTTTTTTTCTTAGTTTGTGATCTCTATAACTCGAATTTTCCGTAACACGAAGTGAAATTCTGGTCCCTCGACGTTTTGAGTTAGGAAAGTTTCACTGTAATTTTTTTAATTTATAACTAAAATGTTGAGCTGAATAAAAATATTTTTATAATTTGATATAGCGAATGAAACGAATATCTTAATTTAGATTTTGACACTTTTATAAAAAAAATGTCTTAAAATTGCAAAATCTAAGAATAATTCACATATTATTATGAGAAAAATCATGAATGTTGCATAATAATTTGAACAACATTTATCTCTATTACTGCAGAAAACGGAATTCTACATCTATGCTTAAGATACTATCGTAACCGTGAAACTCTACTTATCAGCCTGTTCTCGACTGATGCGATATAAATAACAGTCTCTACCATATTTCAACATATATAAAGGGTGATTTTTTAAGAGCTTGATAACTTTTTTTTTAAAAAAAACGCATAAAATTTGCAAAATCAAGAACTGGCCATGCATCCCGAAAAATGCACTGTTTGGTGTGGTTTGTACGCTGGTGGAATCATTTGACCGTATTTTTTCAAAGATGCTGTTGGACGCAACGTTACGGTGAATGGCGATCGCTATCGTTCGATGCTAACAAACTTTTTGTTGCCAAAAATGGAAGAACTGAACTTGGTTGACATGTGGTTTCAACAAGATGGCGCTACATGCCACACAGCTCGCGATTCTATGGCCATTTTGAGGGAAAACTTCGGAGAACAATTAATCTCAAGAAATGGACCGGTAAGTTGGCCACCAAGATCATGCGATTTGACGCCTTTAGACTATTTTTTGTGGGGCTACGTCAAGTCTAAAGTCTACAAAAATAAGCCAGCAACTATTCCAGCTTTGGAAGACAACATTTCCGAAGAAATTCGGGCTATTCCGGCCGAAATGCTCGAAAAAGTTGCCCAAAATTGGACTTTCCGAATGGACCACCTAAGACGCAGCCGCGGTCAACATTTAAATGAAATTATCTTCAAAAAATAAATGTCAGGGACCAATCTAACGTTTCAAATAAAGAACCGAAGAGATTTTGCAAATTTTATGCGTTTTTTTTAAAAAAAAAGTTATCAAGCTTTTAAAAAATCACCCTTTACATGTAGTAAACAAATATATTGTTAACTTAAAGTCGAATTTTGGCAAAATTTAAAACCATACTACCCCCTTAATTACTAACTGTGAAACGTCCTTATCGACAGAAATATGTTGAATTCCCCAAAGTAGACAAAAACACTTATTGTAGTATGTTTTCGAACAAAATAATATTAAAATCTTTTAGACGAATTTAAAGATATGTTATGCTTCATATTCAAAGCATTAAAAACTAGTCCGTGCTAAAAGAAATTTCTTGACAAAAACGGTTTTTTTTTAATTTGAATCAGAATTAACATTTTCTATTCAAAATTTTTCAGAAAATATTTTTTAATAAATTATTTAAAAATTTATTCAAAACATTTGGTATAATCATAAAATAAAGAAAAACTTACAGAACAACTAAAACAAAATTTATGTTTTTTTCACGCCTACGACTAGTTCGAATCTATAAATCTTACAATAAAGTTGAAATTTGTACGTTTTCGACAGTCATCGTTTGTAATAAAAATCGTTTAAAAATTTTACATTTGATTTTTTTTTTTTCATTTGTCATGAGCGTAATTGTTGTAACGCTTATGTCAAGAATAAGGTTGCGATTATAGTGAACGCGATTCAGACAGGCAGGCAGGCTGAAATCTGTGTGAAAAAACGAGATGCCGATAGCTATCTATCTCCCTTGTTCACATTGCCTGCCTACCTGCCTGTATGACTCGGCGCTCACTATACCGCAACCTAAGAAATAAATCCCTAAAACTATACAATGCTTTTTACACATAATCAGCAATGTTCTTCTATCCATGCAAATGATGGCTGAGTGGATTAAAAAATGTCGATATAAAGAGGTTCGCTTTATTGTTGTTGGTCCTCAAAAACGGTAACGTAAAAATAATGTTTTGATATTGAAGAAATTTTCTTCTTTTTTACCTTTTATTCGCTATTCACGTTCTCTTCTCTATAAAACTATATTTTTAAATAATTTTGAAACAATGTGTCACTTCAAATCTTTTCCAAAATAATTTTTAGTATAAATAAAAAACCACTTTCAATGATGATTTCTTTTTAAAACATGCACAAAAATATTTTCTTTATTTTTATACACAAGAAAAATCATTTTTGTTAAGCAAAACAAACAAACCGGAAGACAATGATTTTTTAACCTAAAAATAAGCTTAAAATTAAGTCGCTATGAAAGACAATGATTGCTGAACTTATATTAATTATAATTTTTATGTTGTTGCTATCACAGCTGAAGAATTTCTTAAAAGTAGAATTAAAGCTTTTTTTACCAATTGCAACTAGCTACAAGGCAGGATCTTTGAGACAGGCCAGCAGACAAGTACAAGAAAGGCACAAACGGTGTTGCCACAGCTGAGTGTGTTGAGGTGTCATCTTGTTGAACCAGTAGTCAATCGTTGGCGTCTTGATTTCACTAACAGAGCATTCTGCTTGGAACGTGCACGACACTCGCCTGATGGTGTGGACTATGACGCAATCGCAGCGTATGGCTTGAATTATTCCAAAGTTTCCATTTTATTATTCTGATGAAAACTTTTTCGAATATTATTTGCAGCCACTTTGAAGACGTTGAAATAAGCACCATCCAATGTCAAGGTTAAAGTGAAATACTTTTAGAACCTTACATCTTGATGCCGTGAGTTGAACTGATTTCTCTTGGCTCCGCTGCTGCGATTTATAGTCACGCAAATGCGTGTTTGTTGGAGGATGGAATGACTGCCAGAGGTCCCTGATGAGGTTCTTTTTGAGACAACTAACTAGCAGTTAAGGGTTGTTTTCTTATTGACTAACAAGAACTCACTTGCCAGAGCAAGAGAGTTTGTTTAGCAGGTAGTCTCTAACGAATCAATTTGTTTAGGCAGCAAATCAACTGTTTGCTGCTTATTAGAGTTAAATTATTTTTATATCTACATGCTTGTGAAATAATTGTTCTTAAAGTGTGCTGTTTAATATTTTGCTCTTTAGATTTTTCTGTAATTTATATGCAAAGCGATAATAAATCATACATGATTCAAGGCTTATATCTTTGTCTTTATCTTTATGAATTCTCTATGAGTCGGTCATTGATGTATAAAAAATAAATCAGCGCAACGTTTTGCTAGTTAGCAATATGTTTTTAATACACCTCAAAATTAAGTTTCGCCTTTTTATTGTCACATATGGCATTTTGGCGGAATTATAAAAATGTTTCATTTAGAGGAATCTTTTGAAGTTCTTCAAATATAAATATTTTGTATTAGAAAATAATTAGAAAGAAACAGCATTTCACTCGATTTGACATCGAAAAAAATAATTTAAGCCGAAAAAATTAAATGTGGAGCACCATTTCATTTACAGCGCTTTTAATACCAATAGAAAGTGAAATACAAAAGCGTACTAAACATACATATAATATAGAATGGAATAAGACAGCTATGGAGCTAAAAGCCCTGACAGCTAGCGCTCTGATATTCTCTTTTGATTATAAGAATTTATTATTTTAATTACACTGAGGGAAAAATGTGTTAAAATTAAATGAATTTGTGTTCAAATCTAACGAATTTGTTTTTGAAATAGAGCTTGAAACAAATTCATTAAATTTAAACACAGCTGTTTTTAAAGTTAAACTCAAAACAAAAGTTTTTGTTTTTAAAATAATGTTTTTGTTATGAGAAATATGTTATGTTTTGTTTTAAAGCATATTTTTTTCGATGCCATTTTGTAAACATTTTCGAGTTTTTAGCACCAGATTCACAACCAGCTACCCCCGGGACCTTCCGAATACCAAAAGTAAACTTCATTCGATGAAGTTTGCATTTGAAATAATTAAATATTTAATTAATTTGTTTTTATTTTATCATATGTTCGATATTTGTCAAACCAATTCAAAAAATTCAAAAATTGTCATTGAATTCAAATTTTTGTTTGTTTTTTCAAAGAAATAATTAGACAAAAATAAACATAAGGTAGTATTTTATAGGTAGGTGAAAATTAAGCACACTTGTTTTAAATTTTGTTTTGTAGAAAAGCAAAGGCGTTAAATTTATATTTTAATATTTTTTGTTTTATTTTAAAGTATGTTTTTTTTTCTCAGTGCACTATGACAAAATAAATAAACAACTATAAACTCTAAATCAGCAATTTTAAAAGAAACACTTTTGTCTAAATTTTTTTCATAAAATAATTAATTTTAATTTGATTTTTTTTCTTCAATTTTTAAGGACACAATTTTTTTAATTTTTTTTTTCGAAAATTTTATTTTTGTTTTCAAAGATAAAAAATAAATAACCCCTTTTTATTAATTTTACATCAAGTTTAACTCTTAAAAGATTCACATTAAAAATATTTCTTTCTTTTCAGTACCATTTTAAGATCAAAGCAAAAACAATAGATAAAATCACGTCAAAGAAGTTAACCTTAGTTATCAAGAAGGTTTCTTCATAGGAAATAAAATTATCGAAATAAAAAAAAAAAAACACTTAAGTATTAGCTACTGGAATTTTCTCTAGAAATATCTCTAAAAAAACCTTTGACAACCAAAAGGTATGCAAGAAGATTAAAGCATGTCAGACACGTTCCATTAATTTTCAGAATTTTGTGGCGCACACCAGAAAAAACCAAGAAGAAAACAAAATGTTTAATAAATAAATGCCCAACATATATTTACGTTTTACATTGAAATTTCTTATATTTGAGTAAAACCAAAATAACCACAGCATGATTCAAATATTAGTAAATAAAATGCCAAATAGTTAAAACTATATAATTGAGAAAAGCAAAAACAAACAGTAAAGAAAACTATACAACAAGATTGCTCAGCGTCGGAAACAACCAATAGGAAACAAGTTTTAAAGATAAAACCTACAAACAGCGGGGTTGACGCCTTAAAGCAATGCCTTAAAAACTACCTGTTTTCAGAAATAGTAACAAATATGTAAAGTGGTGTTAAAAAACCACCCCTAATACTATTAGTATCAATAAGGACAATGATTATACGTTGACGCTACACTCATAACTGACTTAAATAACACCGAGTTGTGTATAAAATGTAGCAGCCAAACCAAGAGAAGTCAGTTCAACTCACAACATCAACATGTAAGGTACGAAAGGTGTTGTTTCACTTCAAGTCTTTACAGCGAAGATGTTTATTTTAACAACAACCAGCTGACTTCAACTGTTTTTCGAAAAAGTCTTCTTGTCATAGAAACTTTGGAAAAGCTAGTTCAGGCAGCGTATGTGTTCAAACCGAACACCCGCCTTGCAAGAGTCACACACGTGCCAGCTAGAAGTCAAACCTGAAGAGAAGTCAACATGGAGAACACTCCATCAAATTCATGGAGATAAAAAAGAATTTTCTGCGCTGACGGATGGACTTTGAACACAAGCGGACATTGGTTAAAAAGCTTTATTTGCAATATTTAGAAACTTTAGCTGTGATAGCAACAATTTAATTATAACTTATATTTTAAGTTAAAAAATCATTGTCTTCCATAACAATTTAGTTTTAAGCGTATTTTTAGTAAAAAAAAATCATTGTCTTCCGGTTTGTTTGTTTTGCTTAAAAATAATTTTCTTATGCATAAAAATAAGAAAAAACTTTTTGTGCACTAGTATTCTAAGTTATATAGTAAGAACAAAAACATAAATAAAACTGTAAATATTTTGTAAAAAGAAATTTTTTGGTGGTTTTTATTCGATTTTTAATAGTATTTAGTAGTGATCGTAGAAGAGGAAAATTGCACTCAAGAAAAAATAATATTTATTAAAATAAAAATGGTAATAAAACTATCTTTCGAACAAAAATACTGAAGGAAACTTATCTTCAATTATGCTCGAAAAAAAATTAAGATAAAGAATTTCCAAAAAATTTACCCCGATAAATGCAAATAATGTCTAAAAAAAGGACTTTAGACTAAGGAACAACATTTTTTGAAAAAATAAAGCTCGCGGAAACTTTATGTTTTCAGAAGATTTTTAAAAGCATACCTTTTTTGGAAAAATAATAACAAGAAAAACAAAGTTATGTGAGAAATAATTCTAAAGAAAACTTATGTTTAGAAAGAAATAATGTGTTAGAAAAGAATTAATCGGAAAAATATGCATTCAATTTAAAAAGTTTTTACAAAAAAAGCATGGTTATTAAACATCGAGAAATTATTCTGCTTATTAGAAATATTCAGTTTTGATATTAGAATGTTTAAGTAATGGAATGCATTGGAAAAAATATGAATTTTTTTTTAGAAATTTTTTAAAAATTTTGTACAGAAAAAACCAAGATCTCGAAATAGAATTTAAAAGGCAAACATTTTTAAGTGTAATAACTTTTTTCTATTATAAATATAATGTTTTGATATAAGATTCTTACGGAAAGAGAATGATTAAAAAAAAATGCTCGATAAAAATTTAGTTCAGAATTTATTATCTTAATGTATAAAAGACAAGCGTCCTTCTCCGTGCTCTATATCGCTCAAACTGTTCATAGTTGTTATTGCTATGATTCTTTAAACATGTTAAGCCTGAACCAGAACCAGTTTCGGTCATACAATTTTACTATTACAGTGCTTTTTTATATGAAAAAATTGTCAGCCTAAAAGTATGCACACAAAATTTACTTGATATTTATCAGTAAGGACATATTGATGACGACTGGAACAAAACAACATTTGACGTGAATGTAAAAATATTGTCATATCGTCTGCTATTTAATTATTTTGAATACGACCCGTCATATGACAGGCTTCTATACTATTATGCTAATAATGTGGTGTATATTTAATGCTCATCATCAGAAATCTTTATGATTTTAAAAATGTACGTTTTATAATGTAAGGTCCTTATAGAAAGGGTGAATTCCTATACGAGGTATCGGGAAACGAACGCCTTCATGCAGCCCCCAAGGAAAATTTTTTCAGGTTTATCTCCTATTTTATGGTTTTTAACCTATATCTTGTTGGTTGATATGATTGAGGATTTATGTTAAAAAATAGATATGTTAAAATATGAAAAATTAAATTTTCACTATTTTAAATTATTTTGGCCTTGAAGAACCCGATACTTAGTTTTTATGGTAAAAATTTACTTAGAATAGCAAAATTAATATTTTTTGCCAAATATAAAGTTTTAACGTCTGGTGGTAACAAGAATATAAAAAAATGAACAAATTTAATATTTTCAGTACTTGGACCTAATGGCACATTTGAGCTGGGACTAATGGGACCTAATGGGACAAGGAACAGAACATTTCTTTGGCATGTATATTAAAATTTTTTGACCAATTTTGGCAAGTTTTGGTGACTTTTATTAAAAAAACTATAAAAAAATCGGAGAAAATACAATATTTTTGGAATTTTGACCTAATGGTACCCAACACCTACCTTTTTGGTGTTTCGTATGTTCCCAAAAGTTAAAGCCTGAGACATTCTGAATGAATGAGGGTGAAAAATTTATCATTCTATGAATTTATTTTAATTTTTAAGAAAAAGATGCCATAATTTATGTTTTTTTAAACAACGTTAGGTTTTTAAAGATTTGCTCTGCTAAACACTTAACTTAAAACATTATCTGAAGAAAACAATATCTTTGTTAATGATATGAGATATGCTTGCAAAATACTTGAAAATTATGTTTCTTGCATTTCAAGCGATTTACAAAAAACTAAATGTTGAAGCATTAAAAAATTATCCCCTGAAGAAGTTACCAACTGAAAGACGTTGGGAGCAAAATTGAATCAAAAATTTTTGATGGCAGTTTCAAATCACTGGCCAAATATCCATCAAAACAAAAAATTAAATGATTTTGCTTTAAAAAATTTTTAAAAAATTTATTACATTTTATCCATTAAGTACTCTTTATTTATTAATTAACTTCTTAACTTGAACTGTAAACATTTTTTTTTAAATTTTAAATGTACTAGAAATTAAGATATAATATAAGTTATCTTATATTCCACCATAAAACCTACAAATAATTAATAAATTCATTCAAAATGCTTAATTTATAAAACGAACTCATTCTGTCATTCTTTTTATTAATTTATAGCATTTCATTTTTGCTTTGAAACATAAACATGTTATTATAATTCTATTAAAATGTGCGCTACTTTGACAATAGCACGCTTTAAAAAAGAAGCTCACTAGAAATGATAACTATTAAATTATCTAATAATTTACCGAATGTTGTCTGTAGCTAGTAATTCGATAATTGCAAAAACAATTATTGTATCAGAACAAACAATAACAAAACACAAAGCATGTTATTCTTACCAGCACGTACTGGAATCGTTATTATTTAAGACAAAAAGCTCATTTAGTGAACTCATTAAACTGTTTTCAGCGCTTGTTTCAGCTCGAACGAGTTTGTTTCTTAAGTCTTTTGATTTTGCTGAGAATCTTTGTATAACATGGCTTAAATTAATAAAACTTTCATAAGGATTTTTTTTTTTTTAAATTGTGATATAAACCAAAAGTGTATAATTTGCTTTATGTGCTCAAATAATTTACACTATTATAAAAGCATAAAGAAACATCTATTGATACGACAAAATTTTTATCCACGTAACTGCAAAGTTACAATGTTTTAACAATTTTTGATGTTATCTGATATTGTAAGCCTTTTTTTTTATTTTTTTTTTTTAATTTAATCTTGAGTAAAACGAATTCATGAAAAATCAAAGATAATGAATTTTATAACAATTTGTATGTATGGTGAGTATGAACTTAAGGATTCTTCGGTGTTAATGAGACAAAACAATTTTTGTTCAAAGTGACTGTTATTGAAATTTTACGGGGAAAATTTTCATAGAATATTTTAACCCTCTTAGACTACTTTTAAGGATATATTTTAAATGATTTTTCTTTGATTTGATAAAACAAGACTGAATTTGAATGGTCACAACATTTTAAAAAATATTTCTCACAAAATTGTATTATAGTTTTCGTACCTAGACATTCACAGACACATACTCCTATAGCACATATTTCCGCTAGAAATATGGTTGAAACGTAGCCCATTGGAAGAGCTTTTTACAATCTGGTGCCATACAATCCTGCTTCTGTTTCTTTATTTTCTAGTTTATACCCATCAGTATATCAGAACTGTGAGCGTGAGGCAGATATAAGCCTCCTAATTTGCCTGTTTGTTATAACTGCCATGTAGCTTTTCTAAAAATTAAAATTTAGTAACATCCTTCGTTCATCCATTCATTATGTATTTTTACCATAAGTCTATCCTTTCTGTCTTCAGACCCCAAGTTTTGCCATGAAGGCGCTGGCAGGTGAATAATTCACTTTACTTTTGACTACGGTTTTTATTAAGTGTGTGTTCTAACGAAGTTTCTTGACAAAAGTTACTGCTAAGTACTGGACCTCATTTGAGAAATCACATTTTCAACATTTCCGTCTAATGTGGGCTTTGTAGAATGTAAGAGCCTCTATCTAGAAAATGGTACAAGTATGGCTTTTTTGGTATTTATAATTAAGCCTTTGTCTTGAGACCATCTATGTATTATGCGTAGGGAACTTTGCAATCTATCCGATAGCGTTGGTCCATGACTGCCCAGACTTGCGATAGCCAAATCATCCATATATCCTCTAGTAGCCTCTAGCCCTCAATGTTCAGCTTTTCGAGTAGTTCAACTACCAATATCCAGAAAATAGGTGATAGAACCCCTCCTTAAGGGCACACTCTGGTGGCAGTAATGCCTTTTTGCATGAGGCACGTATACACTCAGAAAAAATGTTCTTGGAACATGATAAAAAAGGCATCATATTTAGAGAAAAATGGTATAAACTTTGCTCCAGAGAATGCCTTTCTCTAAATGCGATTCTAAAAATTCTCTAAAAATGATAGAAAGCTTCTATGAAAGAGAGAAATACACAAAAGTATATCGTTTTTTGAGAAAACGACTTTTTATTTTTGAGTAAATATTTGTTTTTATTGAAGAAAATGCTTCTCATAGAGAAATTTTTATTAAAATATAGGAAAAATTTTTCATTTCCAAAAAAATGTTCTCTATAAATGAGAGTTTTTTTGTGCGAGAAAAAAATATTTATCATGATTGGAGACATTGAAATATTTCCATTTCCTAGAAGTAAAGAAATATTTCTTCGAAAATGTGAAAATTTATTCTAATTGAAGAAAATTTTATTTGAAAAAGAGAAAATTGCTATTTTCGAAAATAGAGAAATTTTTCACCGGAGAAAGATATGTGTTTTTTTCTGAGCGTAGATTTCATCAAGTTCTGATGAATTGTATGGACTAAATTTAGCTGAAAAGTTCATCGTAGTATTTTGGATGTAAAGAGTTTGCTAGGAAGACCTCTGTTGTCACCACATACTAAGGCATAAGTCTCTGTCATTGGGGAACAGTCTCTTGGTGTGATTCACCCCGTAAAAAGCGTTCTTAATATAAGACGAATTGTTGAATGAAGCACTCAATCCTTCCGCAGTAATTTCTTCATTTCTCTAGGATCTTTTCAATTCGGTGTTATACTTAGTTAAGCTGTTTGCTCTGTTTGCTCCTGTTATAATTGTTGTTTACTCCTGTTATAATTTTATGCAAATAAAAATCATTCAATTTTATTTAAAATTTATTTATAACTACTTCAATATTAAGAAAATACATTTTTAAGACATTTTTTCTGTTCCTGTGAATTTCGACTACATAAAATTATAATTTAATTAGAAATAATCTTACAAATAATAAGCTTTATATTCTAATAGTTTTTTTTTTTTTGTTATAAAAATATGAATTTAAGTTTTTTAATTAAAACTTAAGTACAAATTGGAAGACATTTATTTAAGAAGTTTGAATTACTAAAATTTTTAAAATTTTAATTATTTTTATTTAAAAAAATATATCACAGTAATTAAAGCTTTTGTTGACTAAATCATCACAGTATTTCATTACGAATGAATTAAATATTTAGTATTTAAATTTTAGTTAATATATAAATACCACAATTAAAGCTATTCAAAATTGTTCTACATCATATTGCTTAAAATAATTTTGTTGTCAAGCATCACAGTAATTCCTTTACTTAAACATTATGATAATATTAAATCACACAGTCAGATCACAGTCATCTTCTTGTACACTTTTTATATCACAGTCATGTTCTTGAATGTTTTTTTTTTCTCTTGTGTTAATATAATTATGACACATCGCAGACATCACAGGTAGAATGTATTTATTTACGCCATCACAGCATTAACGCCCAATTAAGAGTTCCATTCTTTGCTAGAAATAACTTCATCTTCTAACCAAAGAAGATCAGCCAGCTATTAAGAACTCTTTAAGCAGCCAACAGCTACTCAATAACAGTTATTATTCGTAGCCATCACACCAACGTACAAACACAAATCGACTTCCTTTCAAGACTGTAAGGAAGCAGTGTCTTGTCCTTAAGCTGGTTGAGTTTGATTTGAACTGAATTCTTGGAATTTTACGTCAACTATTTATACCAAGATTGAATGTTGGCACAACACGCATTTAAGCCAATAGGTAACCCTCGATGGAGGGTTGTTGAGCAGCAGGGTTGATTGCACGAACAAAAAAAAAAAAAAAACAAACACAAAACCAACCACCACTGAGACAGTCATTTAGTTGGCTAAGTCACTAGCTTGGATGAGTTATTAATATTATGTCTAAAGAAAACACTTTAAAAGGGGGGTTGGTTTCAACACCTCGAGAAATACATCAGGTTGTGGAATGGCATAGTTTTATAGCAGCTCCGCCTATTTGAAATGTATTCATTGTGGTACTTGTCACTTGTTTGTGATGAGTATTTTTTATTTTAATAGGTGCGAAGGTATGCAAGCAAATTGCTTACATTTCAGTCAGACAAAAAATGCAAAATTTTAATCATTTAAAAACAAATTGTAAAAGTATGATGTTAATTTTTTCATAAAAAAAAAAAATTATGTTTAGGTATTAATTGTATAATAAATAATTTTAATTATTATAATTCAAAATATCAAAATATAATTTTTGTATTGATGAGTTCAGTGGTACAACGTATTAGAGTCAAGTTGAAAAAATTATTACAAAAAATATTGAAAACTAACAACTACAATCCTAAAATATTAAGTGTTTTCCCATATATGATTATCGCAAATTTTATCACTTAATGTCCTGCTGCTTTGTTGTATAAACATTGTGGCCATGTGTTGAGTCACCAACTTTTAAGGCAACATGCACCTATCTTTAGACGGAAACTCGAAACTTCCGCTGCTCAACAAAGAGCTAGCAACTGAGAAGAACCTTTAAATTATCATTGAAATAAGCATTATTGTTGCGTCTAGCCTTCATTATTGTGAAGTGCCGATAATGGCTCATTTCCTTAGGACCTTGCATGCCCTTCAAGATTTTGCTTTAGAAACTCAAGGCAGCAAAACATAAAAAGAATTTAACTTCCAGCAATTAAACATGGCGACAGTCTAGGTAATTGTGAATTCTTTTATAGCTAAAATGTATTCGAATATCTGAAATTATATTTGCAAGTAGTAAGAAGTATTAAGCAACTCTGTAGCAGAGGACTGACAGCCATGTTTATCCATGTTTTTTTTTTATTGCTACTAAAAAACACTGCAAAAATTTATCATTTAAGTATTGATAGTTTTATTTACATTTTTTACTGCACAGCATTACAAATAAAAAATAACTCCATATACAAACGTGTACAACACTATAACACTGAAATATCAATACTCTATAACAAAACTCTATCACATCTCTTCACTCAGGATTTTTATGCTCTTTATTTGATCGATTAATCTTAATTTTTTCTTTCTTCAATATGCTATAGTTCACTTTTTATCACATCTACAGTGCTATACTCTACAGTACATATAAAAATAAAAAATACAATAGGGTGCGTTATACATAAACCTAACTACATAAGCGACTCAACTCAAAATTTCACAAATCAAATTTTCAGAAGAAGCAGTAGACAATTTTGTTATTCAAACGACTATGAACAAAAGAAAGAAACAAAATGTTCTTTTTAAAGTTTTATTCGTTGAAGATAATAAAAAATTTTTTTCAACGAAATCCAACGACCAAAATTTTGAGTCGTTGAACAAGATTAGACCACGAATCGTTTTACTTTCAAAGTCCAAATTTGTAAATTTTGAGTTGTACTCTTTTTAGCTTAGAGTGCGATTTATTAAATACTAAGTATATGTTTGTCATTTATAAAATACAGCCACAAGTGTTTTTTATGTGTTGATCGAGGTCTTTGAACTGTTTTTTTTTCTTCTTATTGACTTTGTATGCCATGCTAGGCACTGTTGATAAATTCGAGCATTGTTGGTTGGCATGTCAATAAATAATAATTTATCATTGAGTAAATAAATTTGTGATGAAGTGCCTATCAAATGTTTCTTGCTTCATAGTTTGTGTTTCAGAGATAAGCGACGATTTGTTTGTTTGGCGTTTGAAATGTGCATGTTTTTTATTTTCGTTTTTTCGGAAGTTCGATCAGTTCGGAAATCTTTCTAACAAAATTGAGTTTTTCATATTTAATTTTTTTTCTATAAATAAGTACCTTAGTACACTAAATATAAAGAAATTATTTACTTTAAGTTGAGTGTTTTTCGAATGATGATGACTTCACTAATTTCTGCCAAAAGTTATTAAAATAACCATAAATGTGTCGCTACGTAAAAAATTGTAGAGATATTTCAGTAATTTTTGGTATTTCCCTTCTAAAGTAAAGAGAAAGGATGAACCTTAACAAAAAAAACATGAAACAGTGTTATTCACAAGGGGCCTGGGTAGTCGAGTGGTTAGCGTGCTTGACTGCCAACCCAGAGGTTCCGGGTTCGAATCTCGGTCTAGCCATGGTCCTACGCTTTTACCTGTCTTTAATTCTTTCCTCATTTCTAATCAACTGAAATTGAAAGTTCATCAATAAATACGACTTTGGAAGTTGTAGTTGGTGGTGGTGGTGCAGGCTTGCCTCAGATTAAAATTTCACTTTCCCTCCTACTTATCTATCTCCCCATTTCCGAACCAAGGCAGACTTGACTGACTTGGTTTGACACCTGAAATTCTTGGCTCAAAGCTTAAAAAATAAAAACATTTGAGTAAGACCGCCAGTGAAATACCAACACACCTAGCAGTCACACCTGGTCTAATGAAAGTGGATATTTCAACAGCAGACAGTCCATGACATGTACAAGTAATGCCTATTTTTGCTTATGGAAAAATAGTTTATAAGTAACATACCCAGTATTCTAAGGCTAAAAAAATTCATGAATGAATCATGTGCGATTTTTTTTCTCTTTGACGAAATATGCTGATTCGGCCACACATTTTGTTGACGAAAATTTCATATAAAATTCCCAAATTCATGCACGATCGCAAGCAAGTTTCTTTAAGAAATCATCTACACTTTTTCTTCAACGAAGTCTTGGACTACAGGAAACATAACTTTTTTGAAAAAAAACAAACAAAAATACACTATTTTTTACTTCACCGTAAAAATAATTTTTTTTATTTTTTGTTCTTTCAACTTAATGGTTCGCCGGACCCACATTTTACAATATCATCAAAATCGTATGATCTGATATATAAGTTATTCTATGAAACCACAAATTTTTATACAGCGAAAAATCTTGCTGATTTGTATTTGTTAGAGTGTTTTTTTTTTAACAACTCAATATATTTAGACTAAAAATTTTTAAAATTAATTGTTTGCGTATAAAAAATACCAAGAAAATGTCTCCTTTTTTAATTATTGTTTTTTTTTTTGAGTTTAATGATTTTTTAAACTAAATGAGCTGAAGTGACATAGAAAAATTTTGCTGTCTTGCTTGCAGGTTTTACTTCATCGCTGACTTCTCCTTTCTGAGGTTAAGTATGCATTGTAAAGCGAAATTTTTTCTAGGGTCTAGTTTAAGGGTGGATTTTAGATTCACGTTTTCATAATTTTTTGGCTTTTCTGAAAGTTAAACATTTCAAAAATATTCCATTAAAATTACAAAGTCTGAAGCTTAAAACTTTAAAAGCGTTTTTCCCAAAATTAGTGTTTATTTCAGTAGATACGATTATTCGAAAACTATCTTTTGTACCATAAAAAAATTAATGAAGAAAATTATTTTTATTTTTTCTGGTTTTAAGCCCATTATTTTATTTTTGAAAATACATTTTATATTGACCATCCTTTATATGCTTCATCAGTATCATAAATATCATCGGTATGAGCGGAATCAATTTAGCCTTTAGTCGAATTAAGCAACTACTTTTGTTTCGTGAAGGTATGATAGTGTCAGTCACTCAAGATTTTGGCCGAAAAAAGCCAGTTTCAAAATAATACATGAATTTTCAAGAGAGGTACCGGCATTTGGATCAGTCTGAATGGGTTTGAATGAAAGTTTCCGATAAACTTCCAAAAAGTTTTTTGAGGAAGTAAACATATATTCGAAACTTGTTTTGGCCCTATAAGATTTAAAAAGTTTTTTTTTTTGGTACTGTGTAGTTTTTCTTCCTGTCCATGAAAACTGCTTTATCATAACTCTCATCTGGCTCTACCAAAAATTTTCCAAATTTGATCCCTTTTTTGTTTGGTTTTCAACCTATCCACCAGTGTATTGAATTGTGGATTTTGAGTCGTTGTCAATCTATTCCAAATTCTTTCTACTATTCTTTACTTACATCTGTAACTTCTGTTATTTAAACACTCTACAAAAATTTGTTTTTATTACTTACTCAATGAATGTTTTTTTTTATTCTAAGAAAATACAAAATATGTGAAGAATAAAATTATTAAAAGGAATACGTTACTCGTTCAAATTAATCTTCTGCCATGTTTTTACTTGTTTGGACTCACTTGTTACAAATCTGAAATTAATTTCAAGAACTTCAACAACTATAGTAAAAAAAATACTTATTTTAAAAAGGTATACACGAGACATCTTTTGCAAAACTATAGAGCGTCACATAATTAAAAAAATTTTATTTTTAATCACTGACTCTATCTATACAATAGATAGAGGAAGCCCTATCAAAAATCACAAAATGTTAAAAGTTTCCAATTGTACCTATTATAAGAACTTTTGAATAACTATTAAGTACTTTTATGTAAAAATTGTTTCGGCTCGAAACAAAGGTATGTTAGTTCAAAACATCAAAATTAATGTTATAAAAGAAAAAACAGCTTTATACGTTTTAAAGATACTTTTTATTGACATTTAAGAATATATTTTAGTTAAAAGAAAATAAGACATGAAAAATAAATTTAAAAAATTACAAATAAACTTAAAATTATAAAATTTAAAAGTATGTAAGATTTAAATGATAAATTTATTAAAAAGTGGAATAAAATAATTTTTTTTAATTCTATATTTTAAGGCATACGTTGGTGAAAATTCTTATCAAACTGCAGCTATTATAACAAATGGAAGACTTTTCAGGATTTTGTTATTATAACTTTCAATAAAAATGAATGAATTTCAGGCATACTACATATAAATTCCTTAAATACTTAAACAAAAATTTAGTTTAATTATTATTTTTGTATTTATAAATAATATTAAATAAAATAATATAATTATATTTATAATAATAATAAACTAAAATAATATTATTAATTATATTTATAATAATAATAAACTAAAATAATATTATATTTAAATTAAATAAGATTTAATAATTATGTGTTAGTGTTAAACTTACATTTAATATTGCAAATCATCCCATAACAAATTAATTTGTAAAAATATGAAGAAACATCATTTTATAATTAAAGCTCGACAACGTTTTTTAAAATTTCACAAGAAATGTTGTTACAAAGCAAAACAAAATTAAACTAGAAATGTAAGATTAAAAATTTTTTAAGAACTTATTAAGATATAAAAATAAAACACATGAAAATTATAAAAAAATAACGAAACAAATTCTTAGTTAAAATTATATTAAAGCAAAAAAGATCTGTATTCTGCATTTAAAAAAATTCAGGGAAACTTAACTAGAACAAACTAACGTATCGCTCAACTAAAACATGAAGAAAAAAAAAACTTTAATGAAAAACGAAAAATTAAAGTTTATGTAAAAGTAAGCATTAAAAAAAATCAAACAAAAAATTTAAAAAAATTTTATAATGTTAAAAAACAAAAATTTAATCTTTTATAATGAGGCACATTAAAATCAAGTCATCAAAACATAAACATAATTTCATTTATATAAAAACAAAATGAAAACGAAAAACAATTAAGTCGACACATTAAAAACAGAAAGAATTGAATCTAAGAAAAAAACAAAAAAATTATATACTAAAAATAAACATTAATTAAAAAAAAAACAAAACACACAAAAAACAGAAGGAATTGAATTTAAGAATAAAACAAAAAAAAAATTATATACCAAAAGTAAACATTAATTAAAAAAAAACAAAACAAGAATAATAAAAATTGTTAAAAAAATAAAATAACAAATATTATTTAAATGAAAAAAAAAACAAGAACTAAAAGTATTTTATAAAATTTCAATAGATGAGCATGTTCACAGCACACTGCGCCAGACCCTCCGCTATCTCTGCTCATACCACCGGCCTTGCCTTAGCGCCTGCTGTCAGCTTCCACGAAACTTTTAAGACAGCCTCGTGCCTAATGCACGCCACTCATCCTTGTAACAAATGAAAAAACTTTAAAGTCCTTTTTTCTGTCAGACTTTCTTCATCACAACTGCGCTTAATTATTGCACAAACATTTCGATCCGCAACCATGCTGCGTTGCTATTGCACATTGTAAGCTTAAAAGCTGCTGCAGCTTTGACTTACTCGATCTAATGGTCCGCATTCCAGCTCTAGCTAATTTCCTGTTGCTCTTTCTTTCTCTCTGCCTTCCATAATAATTGCACTTATTATCACGCCCGGTCCTGGTAGCCAAAGAATCTTAGTCCCAGCTAAAAACTTTAACTCTTTGCACAAAGCTTTTAGACTCGTTCCTTAGGAGCTTTATGTTATTTTACTGTTTTTCGAAAACAGCTTAAAGCTGTGTGTGTTGACATGATTTTGCTGCTGCTTTATTAAAGCGAAAGCTTTTTCACCTTTGCAAGCTCTGCGAGCTTTAAAGCTTGTCCATCCAATTTTAATTGTAGCCAATTTAAAGCAGAATTTCAAATTCTTCAAATTTTTTTCACAGTTCAAATTAAAGCTCATACGCCAACTCTTGGTTAGTGTTTGCGTCAGTACTTAAAGCGTACACTTTTTCGCGTTCTTCTCAACACTGCGCGTTCTCTGCACGCGACGACTATCATTGTGGCTCGTTGCTGGTTCGTTACAAACTGACTGCTAACCAAGCTAGACGATGAGTTTTTATGCGATTTGTAAAGAACGCGAACCCGCGCATGCGTGCCATGCTCGCGCTTATCGAAAGACTTCACGCTGGCAGAGCAGCTCAGCGCAGGTCGTCGACGTCGATGCATTATTAACGCATTTATTTTTCTGTGATAACGTGGCAGCAATGTCAGACGCATCAGACGTCAACAATGCACCCAGCTCGATGTTGTTTGTTAACGACATTCGACTATCACGTTGTTGCTGCCGCTGCCCGACCCTTCATAAATAATTCTTTCATACGATTTAATCACACTTTGAGGCAAAAACAAAGTTCTCTTTTTCTTTTTTTTTTGTTTTTTTTTGTTATTTACTGCATATTGTGGAAACAGCGTCAACGACAACAACAAAAACCATTCTAAAGGGTCCCCTACCAAAACTGATGCTAGGCTCATAACTAACACATATGTGTTAGCTATACAGTCGCGCATGTGTTAAGGCCACAAAAGAAAATTTCAACCGCGCAGCATCCAGCAATAAAAACAGATAAGAAAAATAAAGTAAGACACGCGAAGTTTTTGGTGTTGTTGTTTTTTTTTTTTGGAAAAACCAGTAATTTTAAAACTTTTTCTTAAGTCAAACATATAACTTCAATATGCGTTGGGCATGGAACCTTCTACAACAACAACGAAAACAGCCACGGCAATATTTTTTTTTAAAAACAAGGAGTACCTTTTTATTATTTCCAAAAAGAAATAAGCAAAAAAATAAATAAATCCACAGAAGCAAAAGGGAAAAACTGGAAAATAGGGTGCGGTCGTGGATGCGTTGGGTTAAACCAACGACGAACGTACGTCGACCTCAAGCTAAGCACGTTTATGATAGTATAAGTTACATGCCACAGCAACAACAACAACACGATAACAGTGCAATGTCCCAAGTCAACGCAGTCATTTGTAAGCGGCATGCAACAAAAACAACAACAACACTAACTAAAAGGAGCATTCAACTGATATGGAGAACCTTGGTGGGGAGCACTGAAAATAATCCCAGCTCGGGCTCTGGCAGTTAACCAACGCCACAACGTTGCTGAACATACAAACATACAAACATAGTTCAAATGAAGCATGTAATGAAAGACGTCCCTTATGGCCTCTAACTTGTTTTTTTTTTATTATTATTTTTATGCTGATTTATTTTTTACTTGAATTTTTGTATCTTTCTATGTTGGATTTCTTTTTTTTTTGTGAGCTTACAACATACAAACACTATTTTAATTGAAGGGGTCTCAAGTAAGATGAGCCTCTTCAAGGAATTCAAAATTTATGTAGTTGTTATTTTTCACAACCTGAAATACTTATCTTAGTTTCTTTATGTAAGCAGCTCGAAGAAATGTTAACATAAAGAATATAATAACAATTTACTAAAATAGTCAAACAGATACAGATACAGATACAGATACAGATACAGATACAGATACAGATACAGATACAGATACAGATACAGATACAGATACAGATACAGATACAGATACAGATACAGATACAGATACAGATACAGATACAGATACAGATACAGATACAGATACAGATACAGATACAGATACAGATACAGATACAGATACAGATACAGATACAGATACAGATACAGATACAGATACAGATACAGATACAGATACAGATACAGATACAGATACAGATACAGATACAGATACAGATACAGATACAGATACAGATACAGATACAGATACAGATACAGATACAGATACAGATACAGATACAGATACAGATACAGATACAGATACAGATACAGATACAGATACAGATACAGATACAGATACAGATACAGATACAGATACAGATACAGATACAGATATAGATACAGATACAGATACAGATACAGATACAGATACAGATACAGATACAGATACAGATACAGATACAGATACAGATACAGATATAGATACAGATACAGATACAGATACAGATACAGATACAGAAACTGAAATACTATGATACTATGAAATATGAAATATGAAATATGAAATATGAAATATGAAATATGAAATATGAAATATGAAATATGAAATATGAAATATGAAATATGAAATATGAAATATGAAATATGAAATATGAAATATGAAATATGAAATATGAAATATGAAATATGAAATATGAAATATGAAATATGAAATATGAAATATGAAATATGAAATATGAAATATGAAATATGAAATATGAAATATGAAATATGAAATATGAAATATGAAATATGAAATATGAAATATGAAATATGAAATATGAAATATGAAATATGAAATATGAAATATGAAATATGAAATATGAAATATGAAATATGAAATATGAAATATGAAATATGAAATATGAAATATGAAATATGAAATATGAAATATGAAATATGAAATATGAAATATGAAATATGAAATATGAAATATGAAATATGAAATATGAAATATGAAATATGAAATATGAAATATGAAATATGAAATATGAAATATGAAATATGAAATATGAAATATGAAATATGAAATATGAAATATGAAATATGAAATATGAAATATGAAATATGAAATATGAAATATGAAATATGAAATATGAAATATGAAATATGAAATATGAAATATGAAATATGAAATATGAAATATGAAATATGAAATATGAAATATGAAATATGAAATATGAAATATGAAATATGAAATATGAAATATGAAATATGAAATATGAAATATGAAATATGAAATATGAAATATGAAATATGAAATATGAAATATGAAATATGAAATATGAAATATGAAATATGAAATATGAAATATGAAATATGAAATATGAAATATGAAATATGAAATATGAAATATGAAATATGAAATATGAAATATGAAATATGAAATATGAAATATGAAATATGAAATATGAAATATGAAATATGAAATATGAAATATGAAATATGAAATATGAAATATGAAATATGAAATATGAAATATGAAATATGAAATATGAAATATGAAATATGAAATATGAAATATGAAATATGAAATATGAAATATGAAATATGAAATATGAAATATGAAATATGAAATATGAAATATGAAATATGAAATATGAAATATGAAATATGAAATATGAAATATGAAATATGAAATATGAAATATGAAATATGAAATATGAAATATGAAATATGAAATATGAAATATGAAATATGAAATATGAAATATGAAATATGAAATATGAAATATGAAATATGAAATATGAAATATGAAATATGAAATATGAAATATGAAATATGAAATATGAAATATGAAATATGAAATATGAAATATGAAATATGAAATATGAAATATGAAATATGAAATATGAAATATGAAATATGAAATATGAAATATGAAATATGAAATATGAAATATGAAATATGAAATATGAAATATGAAATATGAAATATGAAATATGAAATATGAAATATGAAATATGAAATATGAAATATGAAATATGAAATATGAAATATGAAATATGAAATATGAAATATGAAATATGAAATATGAAATATGAAATATGAAATATGAAATATGAAATATGAAATATGAAATATGAAATATGAAATATGAAATATGAAATATGAAATATGAAATATGAAATATGAAATATGAAATATGAAATATGAAATATGAAATATGAAATATGAAATATGAAATATGAAATATGAAATATGAAATATGAAATATGAAATATGAAATATGAAATATGAAATATGAAATATGAAATATGAAATATGAAATATGAAATATGAAATATGAAATATGAAATATGAAATATGAAATATGAAATATGAAATATGAAATATGAAATATGAAATATGAAATATGAAATATGAAATATGAAATATGAAATATGAAATATGAAATATGAAATATGAAATATGAAATATGAAATATGAAATATGAAATATGAAATATGAAATATGAAATATGAAATATGAAATATGAAATATGAAATATGAAATATGAAATATGAAATATGAAATATGAAATATGAAATATGAAATATGAAATATGAAATATGAAATATGAAATATGAAATATGAAATATGAAATATGAAATATGAAATATGAAATATGAAATATGAAATATGAAATATGAAATATGAAATATGAAATATGAAATATGAAATATGAAATATGAAATATGAAATATGAAATATGAAATATGAAATATGAAATATGAAATATGAAATATGAAATATGAAATATGAAATATGAAATATGAAATATGAAATATGAAATATGAAATATGAAATATGAAATATGAAATATGAAATATGAAATATGAAATATGAAATATGAAATATGAAATATGAAATATGAAATATGAAATATGAAATATGAAATATGAAATATGAAATATGAAATATGAAATATGAAATATGAAATATGAAATATGAAATATGAAATATGAAATATGAAATATGAAATATGAAATATGAAATATGAAATATGAAATATGAAATATGAAATATGAAATATGAAATATGAAATATGAAATATGAAATATGAAATATGAAATATGAAATATGAAATATGAAATATGAAATATGAAATATGAAATATGAAATATGAAATATGAAATATGAAATATGAAATATGAAATATGAAATATGAAATATGAAATATGAAATATGAAATATGAAATATGAAATATGAAATATGAAATATGAAATATGAAATATGAAATATGAAATATGAAATATGAAATATGAAATATGAAATATGAAATATGAAATATGAAATATGAAATATGAAATATGAAATATGAAATATGAAATATGAAATATGAAATATGAAATATGAAATATGAAATATGAAATATGAAATATGAAATATGAAATATGAAATATGAAATATGAAATATGAAATATGAAATATGAAATATGAAATATGAAATATGAAATATGAAATATGAAATATGAAATATGAAATATGAAATATGAAATATGAAATATGAAATATGAAATATGAAATATGAAATATGAAATATGAAATATGAAATATGAAATATGAAATATGAAATATGAAATATGAAATATGAAATATGAAATATGAAATATGAAATATGAAATATGAAATATGAAATATGAAATATGAAATATGAAATATGAAATATGAAATATGAAATATGAAATATGAAATATGAAATATGAAATATGAAATATGAAATATGAAATATGAAATATGAAATATGAAATATGAAATATGAAATATGAAATATGAAATATGAAATATGAAATATGAAATATGAAATATGAAATATGAAATATGAAATATGAAATATGAAATATGAAATATGAAATATGAAATATGAAATATGAAATATGAAATATGAAATATGAAATATGAAATATGAAATATGAAATATGAAATATGAAATATGAAATATGAAATATGAAATATGAAATATGAAATATGAAATATGAAATATGAAATATGAAATATGAAATATGAAATATGAAATATGAAATATGAAATATGAAATATGAAATATGAAATATGAAATATGAAATATGAAATATGAAATATGAAATATGAAATATGAAATATGAAATATGAAATATGAAATATGAAATATGAAATATGAAATATGAAATATGAAATATGAAATATGAAATATGAAATATGAAATATGAAATATGAAATATGAAATATGAAATATGAAATATGAAATATGAAATATGAAATATGAAATATGAAATATGAAATATGAAATATGAAATATGAAATATGAAATATGAAATATGAAATATGAAATATGAAATATGAAATATGAAATATGAAATATGAAATATGAAATATGAAATATGAAATATGAAATATGAAATATGAAATATGAAATATGAAATATGAAATATGAAATATGAAATATGAAATATGAAATATGAAATATGAAATATGAAATATGAAATATGAAATATGAAATATGAAATATGAAATATGAAATATGAAATATGAAATATGAAATATGAAATATGAAATATGAAATATGAAATATGAAATATGAAATATGAAATATGAAATATGAAATATGAAATATGAAATATGAAATATGAAATATGAAATATGAAATATGAAATATGAAATATGAAATATGAAATATGAAATATGAAATATGAAATATGAAATATGAAATATGAAATATGAAATATGAAATATGAAATATGAAATATGAAATATGAAATATGAAATATGAAATATGAAATATGAAAAATTAAATATGAAATATACAATATTAAATAGGTTGTATTCTATGTCTACACTTAATAGAAAAAATTTATTCCGATTTCAGAATATTTTTATAATTTTTTAGCTGGCCCAATAAAATTTCCAGTTCTGTATCAATTAACACAGATAGCAAAATTGTCGACGTCATGCTGCCAATTTCAATGAGGTTCAAAAATAAATCACATCACAACAACAACATCACATCTACTTATGTTTAGATTGTGAGTCAATAACTTGTATTAGTTTTAATCTTCATGGGTCTGCATAAATAATCGTTCGTGAGCTGCGGGTAAGACGAGTAGCATGGTAGGCACATCATTAGAGGGCGTCTCGTCAAGCATTTCAATGAACAACGACAGTCTGTCTATTGCTGATAACTTCAATATGTTGTCGTCGTGTTTAGGTATACAAATATTATTAATACACTAATAATAACTGATGTTCTTGTTTTCAATGGTTTTAGTTTCTTATCGCTGTTTTTTGTTATTATTTTGTGGTAATTGTTTTGCTCTGCTTATCAGTGTTTGTCGTGAATAAACTTGAGCGATTATTTTCTTTGCTTTCTTCACAATACTTGAAGCAATGAGTGGCCTGCAAAAATGTTTGTATTGAGATAACCAACGGCAACTAAGATTTATGGTAGTATTTTAGCATTTATCTTGTTTTTCACCATTAAAGCTAAGTATAAATAATGCTGCTCAAGTTTTTTTTCTGCCATTTCTTAAGATAAGTCAAGGATTTTACTAAAATAAATTAATTACGTTATAAAATCTTAAGTCATTTAATAACAACTTTGAAGTAACCTGTGGAAAAGATAAGATTTTCATGCACCACTTGGTTAATTAAAATGGATGGAATTGAAAAAACTGTTTCTTAATGGACTTTCGGCTGTATTCATAAAAATATATGAGCCTCTTATAATGCCCTTTCAAGAAAAATATCAAAAAATTATTCATAAGCAAGCATCAAATAAAGAAAAAAAATTCTTATAATAAAGTCTTCACAACTGCGAAACGTTCAATAAACCCTTGGTACAGAAATTTTTAAAATTTGTTCTCTCCCCTGAGTACAAATATTGTGAAAAAAACTTCAAACTATTTCAAAAAGTATGAAAACATGGCAAAACATTTCAAAGTATGGAAAATAAAAAATTAAAAGTGATAATTTTTCAGAGCAAAACATTAATAATAAAATTTTATGACTGTTTGAAGATCAAAATATTGCTAAAATTGTGTCAATAAACAAATAATTAATGAATTTATCAAATTCACAAACCATTTTTGATACTATTTAAAAAAGAAAGCTGAGACAACTTTTTTATAAATAACGAAATTTTAAAAAGCTTTTTTAGTATTGCACATTCTAAAGCTCTTTCAAGATATTTTTATGAATAACACCGTTTATTTTTGCCAGAAGGTTTTGATCATAGATATTTAATCTTAATTCTTTGATGTTTGATCTTGGATCTTTAATCCTTGATCTCTGATCTGTGATCTTTCATCTTTGATTTTTTATCTTTGATCATTGATCATTGTTATTTGCTATTTTTTATTTGATATTTTATCTTTGATCTTTGTTCCATGTTCTTTGATCCTTGATCTATGTTTGTAGGTCTTTGATCTATGTTTATTGATCTTCAAGATTTAATTTTTAGTCTACAATCTTTCGGAATTTTCATTTTTTTAAATTATATCTTTGATTTTTAATCTTGGATCTTTGCTTTTTTATCTTTGATCCTTGATTTTCTTTGAATTCTTAGACGAGGCCAATCATTGAACTTTGATTTCGATTATTAGTTTCAAATCTTTGATTTGTGTTTTATTTTTTTATCTTTGAATTTTATATTTTTGGTTTTTTTATTTTGGCTGTTTTGGGTCTTAATTGTTTATTTTTGTTCTTTGTTCTTCGATTTTTAGACTTTGGTCTGTGATTTTTTGATTTTGTTTTATATCTGATTGTTTTTTAGTATTTGATGTTTTTTTTCTCTGATTATAAATTGTTTATCTTTTATCTCTTATCTTTGATTTTTTATTTTTGATACATAATTTTGTATCTTAACTGACGAATTTTTTATCTTAAGTCTTTAGTTTTTTATTTTCGAACTTGCAATTTTTTCATTTACCTTACCTTACCTTTCTTTGCCTTACATTACCTTAGACGTCAGTTAATTTGTATTGATTTTGACAATTCTGACTCGGAGAAAGAAAGGATTGAGAGTCCTGCAGCTCCCTTGTGCATTCTACCATTACTTTACTCTACACTACTATACTCTACTCTTTTCTACCCTACTCGACTCTACTATACTCTATTCTACTCTTGCCTTAAAAATTAGAAAAATGTTTATATCAACAACTAGATTTTTATTTTATGATTTTTTTTTCCTTTGCCTGGTCCGACTTTATCTTACTTTACTCTACCATACTATACTCTACTCTACTCTACTCTACTCTACTCTACTCTACTCTACTCTACTCTACTCTACTCTACTCTACTCTACTCTACTTTACTCTACTCTACTCTACTCTACTCTACTCTACTCTACTTTACTCTACTCTACTCTTCTCTACTCTACTCTTCCCTACTCTACTTTACTCTACTCTACTCTACTCTACTCTACTCTTACCATTAAAATTTGAAAACTATTGATACTTAAAACTACATTTCTATTCTACACTCATCAAATAGTCTTGGCTTATTTTTGCATACCTCGAATACTTTTTAATAGCCAAAAATATTTTTCGAACTGATTTTTGAACTCATATCCACAGTCATTATTTATCTCTCAATCAACATTCGTTCATAGATACACATATTATGGATTGAATCATTTATGAAGCTTTACATCACGATTGAAAAAAATGTTCTCACGCAGGAAGAATTAACGCAGGTTCCCTTTGTATCCTCGCATTAAAGTGTTATTTAAATATGTTCCCCTTTTTCTCTACAAGGGGGACCTAATGCGATGCTAGCTTAATCTTGGGGGTGAGTTAATTATGGAAGCATCATTTCCTGCACAACATTTCGAATTCGAGTTAAAGATTTATTTCAGATTTTTTTACGGGAAGATGAAAACCGTGAGAATATAAAAGGGTTATTTTAAAATCTTTGTCTTAATCCTCATTATACGCCTATCTAATTCAACTTAAATGTCGAGAAAAAATAATCTTATATTTATTACGTTTATATAAGATAAATAAAAATTGGCGTTTCTTTATGTTTTTGTTTATTATTGCTTAAAAATGGTCTTTTCATTAAAATTACATTTTGTGAGCTGACTGCTAAGAATTTTAAAATGTTTTTTACAATTTTTTCTTACTCTTAGTCATCTCTTTTAAAAAAAGCATAGAATAGTCGGCCTTTATATGCCGTAGAAAGTGAACAATATCAATTCCTGGTCACCCAGATTTCTTTAAATTTTTTTATATCTGCATATCTTGCAGTACTGCATCAGAAAACAAAGACTACACTTGCTACAGTTTTTTTCTTTTGGTCGGGGTTCCTTTCCCAAACAATTCCATTTCAGGTGTTCAACCCCTACAAAAACGACGTTATTAATAACAACACATTTCAATACCTACCTCAATCAATAAACAAACTTGTCAAGTTACTTTCGTTTCGTTTTATTGAGGTACCACATGACGCACACAAATCAACTAAATCAAATCCCTAATAGGGGTCCAAAGCAACCCCTACTCATTTGAAAACGGAGCAACATTGTCGATCGAGTTGCAGCAGTGCTCAAGGAGCAGCAAACGTAGAAAATCTTTTGTAACGGAAATAGTTCCCACACTCTGCTATGGTGACCTTAGTTAATCGTGAGGGAGCAGGTGATACTGTAACAATCCCTACCAAAGCCGTAACAAATAATTTGAATCCTGCCAAATCACGCACACACAGTTTCGAAAATTAAGAATTTGAGATATTATTTTAAAATTTCTTCACTCATTGATCAAGAAACAAAGCCAAAGAACAGGAACAAAAAAATGCATATTAAAAGAAACGAGAGAAAACGGCAAGGAAATGTAGGAACTCGCCACTGCACACACTTCATGCATGCGCACATCACGAGTTCTACACGTTTGCGTGCCATCAGGCAGTCAGGCAGTCGCAAGGTATTCTAAGGACAAAACGTACTTTGAAAGAGTCTCCTCGTGGCTGCCCGAGCGTGGGAACGTTCCAACAGAAAAATATTTTATTGCAAGTAGATAAGATTTCAATGTGCTGCACATATTGTTGTGC
Source organism: Tetanocera ferruginea (assembly GCA_958299015.1). Lineage (NCBI taxonomy): Eukaryota > Metazoa > Arthropoda > Insecta > Diptera > Sciomyzidae > Tetanocera > Tetanocera ferruginea. Next base: position 1,842,178 of record OY282644.1, read on the forward strand.
CTTAACCTTAAAATAAACACTTGCAAGGATCAACTCAAGGATATGCGAGCACAATGTTAATAAAATATTGAAAGGCAGCGTATAGTAGAGTTGAAAACGAAAATGTATGTAATACGATATTTATAGGCATTCCAAAACATGCCGAATCGACAGAGGGTTGCGCATGCGCAAAGTGCTCGTTTGCGCATAACTTTTAGCTGCATGCAAAAAAGGGTGCTTAGGGGTTGATATTTTTCTTCTTGTCTGGAATACGTTAAGTTTTTGTTTTGATTTTTTTTTTGTAATGATGCACAAATCAGGTGTTTCTTGTGTTGCTGCGCATATCTTTTGATTTGTTTTTGTTTTTTTCTCTCTCTCCTCTTTAAGTGCTTTGCTGCTCAAACACTTGCGCACTGCAAATCGTGGGAAAGTTTCAAAAATGTCGATGCATAAATTTTTGTGAAACATATGCAGTTTATTCAAAAGAGTCTTTTTTTGGTCGTTTTGTTTGTTTTGAAAATATATTTTATCTGATATTTTTCGAGATGATGCAGCACAAGTTTTGGCGCAATTTTAACATGAGCTGTTGAAACACGCTTTTAACAACGCGTGGGTTGCATGCTTTGGAGCATGTCATGGCAGTGGCAGTGTATATGTTGGATCGATGGAGAAATGGCTGATTCAAAAAAGTTTGTGTTAATTTTAATTCTTAATTTTATAAATTTTTTAATTATAAATTTTTTAATAGAATTAAAAATATGCATGAATTTTATTTAACACAGTTAATGATACATTTTTTTTAAAAACAAAAGATATAAAAATAAATTTTTTTGTAATTAATATAAATATACTAAATATTTTTATATTTTGCGTGGTGACCGTGACCGTGGCGTGCAGGTTAAGTGTGTGGCTTAGCACGCTCGGAGCCCGAGTTCGATCCCCAGTCGCGGCGAAAAGTTTTTTCAATAAAAAAATTTTTCTGATCGGTCACCACCTCTGTGCAGACAATAGCAAACCTCAGAGAGTAAATAATGCCATGTAAAGCTTCTTGAAAACATGAGCCATTCGGAGTCGGCATAAAACATGTAGGCCCAGTTCTCGGTCAATTGTGTGCAAACATTTAATAACACACACAACACAATTGATCATAAGAAGCTCGGTCAAAGTCCTTTCAAAGGCTGAAATGGCCAATTTGTTTTGTGTTTTTTTAAATATTTTGCATAAAATCTATCTTTTGCAAAAATATAATGTCTTAAGCAAAATATTTTAATTTTTCATTCATTTTTAAATAACTAGTTTTGATCGAACGCTGCGAATTTTGCTCCGATCAAAAAGGCATTTTGAGGGAGTCTTTTTGAATTGTTAAAAAATTTTTTAATGTGTGAAAAAATTAAAACTTAATTTTCAGAAATAAAAATAAAAATTTTAAGTTCACTACTGCGAACCATAAAACTTAAAAAATCAATCTAATAAATGTCCTGTCAAGTCCAATCAAAGAAAAAAAGTCACGCCGAAGACAAGTCGAAGTCAAGTCGGAGTCAAGTCGAAGTCAAGTCGGAGTCAAGTCGAAGTCAAGTCGAAGTTCATTTGAAGTTAATTTAAAGTCAAGTCGAAGTCCAGTCGAAGTCAAGTCGAAGTTAAGTCTAAGTCAAGTCGAAAGTAAGTCGAAGACACGTCCAAATCAACTCGAAGTTCATTATAAGTCAATTTAAAGTCATTTCGAAGTCAAGTTGGAATTAAATCGAAGTCAGGCTAAAGTCAAGTCGAAGTGATATCAAAGTCAAATTACAGTCAAGTCGAAGTAAAGTCAAAATCAAGGCGGAGTCAAATTGAGAACGAGTCGAAATGTATTCGAAGTCAAGTCGGACTCAGCTCGCATTCAAGTCGAAGTCAAGTTGAAGTTAAATCAAAGTCATATCAAAATCAAATCATAGTCAAGTCAAAGTTAAGTCGAAGTAAAGTCGAAGTCATGTTGAATCAAGTATAAGTTAAGTAGAAGTCAAAGCGCAGTCGAGATGAAATTAAGTCAAAGTTATGTCGAGTTATACTCAAATTCAAGCTAAAATCAAGCCTGAATCAAAGTCTACTTTGAGTAGAAGTCATATCAAAGTTAAACTCATAGTGAAGTCGTATTCAAGAAGGAGTCATATCATAGTCAAGTCGAAGTCAAATCAAGTCAAGTCGAAGTCAAATCAAATCAAGTCAAGTCAAAGTCTAGTCGAAGTAATATCAAGGTCAAATCAAAATCAAATTAATTTCAATTCTTGATTACATCGAAATCAAGTCAAAGTCAAGTTGAAGTTAAGAAGAAGTTAAGTCAAAGTCCATTCGAGGTCAACTTGAAGTCAAGTCGAAGTCAAATTGGAATTAAACCGAATTAAAATCGAAGTCAAGCTGAAGTAAAGTCAACGTTAAGTCGAAGTCATATCAAAGTCAAAATATAGTCAAGTCGAAGTCAAGTCAAATCAAGACAAAGTCAGAACAAAGACAATTCTAAGTCAAGACGGAGTCGCATTATGGTCAAGTGGAAGCCAAGTAAAATCCAAACAACACTAGTCATAGACAAATCGAAGTCATATGAAAGGAAAATCACAATCAAGTCGAAGTAAAATCGAAGTTATAACATATTTTAAGGGAACATAACATAACATAACACAACATAACATAACATAACATAACATAACATAACATAACATAACATAACATAACATAACATAACATAACATAACATAACATAACATAACATAACATAACATAACATAACATAACATAACATAACATAACATAACATAACATAACATAACATAACATAACATAACATAACATAACATAACATAACATAACATAACATAACATAACATAACATATCATAACATAAAATAACATAACATAACATAACATAACATAACATAACATAACATAACATAACATAACATAACATAACATAACATAACATAACATAACATAACATAACATAACATAACATAACATAACATAACATAACATAACATAACATAACATAACATAACATAACATAACATAACATAACATAACATAACATAACATAACATAACATAACATAACATAACATAACATAACATAACATAACATAACATAACATAACATAACATAACATAACATAACATAACATAACATAACATATCATAACATAACATAACATAACATAACATAACATAACATAACATAACATAACATAACATATCATAACATAACATAACATAACATAACATAACATAACATAACATAACATAACATAACATAACATAACATAACATAACATAACATAACATAAGATAACATAACATAACAAACATAACATAACATAACATTAAATCACATAACATAACATAACGTAATATAATTTAACATAACATAACATAACATAACATAACATAACATAACATTACATAAAAAACCATCATTTTAAATAAAACTCTTCTTTGTCTATGAATATCAAGTCCTTTTATAATAAAAAAACTACAGTGTTGCTTAAACTTTGCTGCCATCGCTCTAATTGTGTTTTCTTTAAATTTTGTTTGTGTAACATTATCCTTAAAACTATTCGCACAAATAAAACGTCACAAGTTATTAAGAAATGTTACTTTATGTATTACTTGCATTGCGTTACTTTACGTTATGTCATGTAACATCATGTCATGCGCTCACTGATGACAGCAGACTATATAAGGACGAGTTGTTGAGCTCACATCAAAGTAGTTTGGTTTTAGCGACATGCGGCTGCTTTAGTCGGCTTGATTTGATGTGGACTCAAGTTTCCAAATTAAGACTTGATAAGCAAATACAAAAAAAAAAATACATACGTTGTCACCTTAATCATCCCGTGAAACAAGGAATACGCAAATAATGCAATAGCTTACAAGGTGAAATCAAGCTTAAATAATTTAATGTGCTGATCATAAGGCGGATATTTCTTAAAATCAATTTTACAAGCTATGCTTAGTATTGTAATTGACTTTATCAGGAATACTATGGGTAGCTTTACTTGAACTTTTATAAAAATAGGGCTTCAACTTAAAGTTATGAATCTAGAAGAAATGATTTTTTGAGTTATTTTCTTTGAAATTAATGTGAACACCTTTCTTAGCTCAATTTTTTTATTAAATTTAAATTGACATTTCCATAAGTGACCTTCTATAACCATATTCACATTTTTATCTGCTTTCCCTGTTAAGTCTTTAAAGTTTGGTATACCTCAGTGGGAGCCGTAGCCGTGCGTGCTAAGTGTGTAACGTGCCAGCCAACGAATCTCGGTAGACCCCGGATCGAATCAACATCTGACACAAAACTTTTTTTCAATAAAAATAAAGTTTGCGTAGATAAAGATAAGCCTCAATGAATAAACAATGACATGTAACGCTTCTTGAGAACGTCAAAAGTATAAAGACTAGACAAGAAGACTCGGTACTTTAATTTGAATACTTTATCTCAGTAAGTATTGGGGTATGATGGGTACTTAGGTATGATATTTTGCATAAGAGTGAGTAGGGTCTGTTTTAAGCACCATTATATTTCATTATTCATCAAAAATCTTTTAATTTTGAAATTTTTTTACCAAAACATATATTACCAGGATTGTACTAAGGGTATGGGTATACCTTCTATGCATGCTAACACTTATAATAACGATACCTTGAAAGTTATTGATGAATTTGATTAAAACCATAAATATTATAAATTCAGTGTAAATATTTCACCAAAAAATATGGCCGGGATTGTTATACGAAAGTTGCTACCACCTATACATAAACCACGATTGTAAAGGAATACCTAAGAAGTTATTAGAGCTAAATTTTAAAATTGAGTAGAGTACAAATACTACTAGAAACTATTTCCAAAATAAGCATGAGTGGGTTTCATATCGCATCGGTAGTTTCATATCATATCGGAAACCACCGATAACTACAGGGGGAAAAGTGAATCGGATCTGATCACGGAATGTGATATCTACCATAGAACTACAACTCCATAAATCGATATCCAAGCACTTATTCAAATAATTACAGTCTTACTATTAGAAATAAAGTAGAAGAGAAAATGTTTACAAAAACAATAATCTCAAGACCCTTTTCTCGCTATGTTTATAAATATTCATCTCAACTAACACTTAATAAACTTAAGTAAAATTTAGATAGAAAATTTCGAACTATATCAATGATTATGAGTGAAATGTGATAAGAGAAAACTAACACATAAGTCTACATATTTTTTAAGGTCTCTCTTTTGTTTATAAGTATTTCATATACTTATAAATGTATTAATTAAAAAATAAAACTATATTTGTAAGCAGAGACACACATATAAAATATTTACTTTCATTTTTAACATTTGTTTCAATAATCGTTTTCAACTATGTCGAATTAAGTTCTATGACTAATAAAAATTTGTATGGAAATTTTCTACGCTTTGTTAAACTAAACTATAAAAACTCGGGAATTCATAATTTATACAAAACAGTCGGAATAACTACAGAACTATACAGCAAATCGGAATAAAGAAAGATCTCATATGGTAAGTAGCTTTAAAAATTATGTCCTTTGTTCACTGCATCCTTTCAGAAATCTCTGACGCTGTTCTTTCTTGGCTTGCTTTGCATTGGCAGCGGAATTTGTGGAAAAGATGCTAACATGACTGCCAATCAACAACCAAGAATTCACCATCTCTCAGGTGGGTCTGGAAAAACGTTCATAAGAATTCTGCCCCACGGCGTGGAAATGTCACATGACAAACACCTGGCTGTGCATTTCATTTCATCACTTCCAACAAAAAAATGCAAAAAGAGTGCAACGCAAAATCAATACCAACAACTGCGCTTTTATCTGCGTCGCAATCTCAAGCAGCTCGGTAAAGGCATCATTGTTCTAACCAATCTAACTAAAACACAAAGTCAAGACGTGGCAGCTCTAGCTGCTGCCATAAACAGCAGCGAAGACGGTCAATGTGAAGAGGAAATTAATACAAAAGGAATAAGTCAGCTCATACAAGCACTTATTTTGGCCGTTCAAAATGATAACTCTTATCAACCACCTGGAAAGCAGCCCAAGACTTTACCCAAGGCTTTTAAAAACGGTAGAGTTGTGCTGCCACTAAACAGAGGGCTGCATAGTCGTTTGGATAGAGGACTTCCTCAGGGCTATAAAAGAATGGCATTTAGTCATGGTGGTGTGCCCGGTGCCACGTTTGCAGATAGAACAAAAGGAAAACCAATAACTTCTTTCGAGAAAAAACCGACGACGTACTACGAATTTCCAACCATGTCAGATGATGCCTGGACATTAATTGATCCCATAGAGAAAAATAAAACACATCCAATGCTCTTTATAATGGGGCAGAAACCAGAGAAGCACAAGACCAATAAAAAACAATATAAATACTATGATTTACCGCTAACTGAAGAGAAGGCTAAGAAAAATACCGATGGTAACTTCAGATTATTAAATAAACGTTGGAAAATACCTTCACAAATAAATGCAAGTGATCATTGCGATACGGACAGCCAGGATGAAAAATGTTATATTAAAAAATCCATTAGTCCAACAGAAAGCAAACGCTCACAAGGAAAACCCACGGACGATATATCTGAAGAGATCTATAAAAAGATAAAACCCGAAGATTTCGATTCATTAGAAGTCGATGAAAATTGGTCGGAAGAACCAAGGAATAAGAGAAATCGTCAACCAAAGTATGGCAAAGGGCACCACAGAAAGGAATTTCCAAACAGTACGGAAGACGTCAAACCACTTGCTCAAGCCACAGATGAAAAACCTTTACACAATAAAACTAAGCCGGTAAAACAAGATGCTAAGGATACTAGTGCGGAAAGACAACAACGTAGATATTTATACATCACACAAGACAAAACATTGTCAAATAAGCCAAAAAGAAAGAGAAAACGTCGACCTAAGTATGACAAACACTCAGTTAAAAGTGATTTTACACACGATTCCAAAGAATTCGAAAAACCCAAACAAAACGAAACACTGCAAGCACCAGTTGAAATTCCTTCAAGCGATATAACTAATGATGAACGAGACAGTAAAGAGACAGAAAGTGTTGAAAGCCAAAGAGGTGCAGATTCAACCGAAGCTGATACTGCATCAAGTGCTCGAACAGGTACGAAAAAACGTAGTCGCAAACATGGCAGAAAAGTTAAACCAAAGAAACCAAAAGTTTCGTCGAAAGAAAAGCTAGAAGTAAGTTCCGATATTGATCATGGTTCTAAGGACAAAATACCAACAACATTAGAACCCAGCGACAGAAGTTCCAGTGATCAGCCAAACAACGGCAATAAATTGGTGGATGAAGAGGATCTTGATAATGATTATGGAGAAAATGAGAGGCCATCAAAAGTGCCTAGATACGATGATATGATGAAGAATATGCCAACAGGAAAAGTGGATTACGATGGTTTGAATAGTGAAGAAGAAGTGGATCATGGCGGAGAAGCATTTGACATGGATATTGAAATTGATCCATGGATTTTTTAAGATGAAGAAAATAATTTAATATAAAAATTAAGTATCGATGTTTAAAAATTTGAAAAAAAAAAATTAAATTTATAACGAGCATTTTACTTTTTTATATAGATACTAGTTCTTTCCCGTCAAAAATGACGGGTCAGTTTTCATTTATTCGATTTTAAATAATTCAAATAATTTTTAGTTCCAAATACATACTTATAAAATACCTCAAAGTAAGAACCATAGTAGGTGCGACGACTTATGTTTAAAAATTTTTTGTAAAACTGAAACTTTCAAAATGAAAAAAAAAATATAAAGTTTTTGAAGTTTCAATAAATCTTTCAAAAAAATCAAGCGTTTCGCACTCACATTTTACGGAATTATATTATAGTAATATTTAATTTTTAAAGTTTTGGGTAGAGATTTTAGTTGTTAGATATATGCAGTCAAGTCTGTCTTGATTTGAAATAGCATCATATACAAGTGGGAGAAAAGATAAAGTAATTCGAACCTAGTGCAGTACCGAGGCTTCTACTCGTATTTTCTTATTAGATGCATAAAGTACTGCATGATCTTTTAATTGTTTCTATCAAAACTCCATTCATAACAATTTCCCACACATTATCCTGCAGATGTCTAAAATGATCACAAAATTTCATTGGTTTGAAATTCATTTTGTGGGAATTATTCTAGACAAGATCCTTAATTTTCACATTTTATTGTTACACAATAACAATAGACCTGCTTGTTAGCTTTTGAGCATCTTTCCTGCACTCTGTTTGAGCTCACACTCTAAATCTACACCAGAGTCTGTTGAGCCATTGTTGCGCGCGTTCATATGGCTCAAGATCGGCAGACGTCAGCAACAGGATCGCTTGGCTCAAAATTTTAAGCAAACAAATACAATGCGCACCGAGACAACAAGCGCCAAGCGCAAGCGTGGGAAACGACCGTTACAGTCGTGATCCTGTCTGTCGTATAAAGGCGATCATGTTGAGCACAGGTGCTCAAAATATTGTTAACCAACCACAGAGAACTAAAGAATCTTGCGCGTGGGAAAAACTGTCTTCTAATGTTGTTTTACTTTGCTAAGAGAGGATAAGGTTTTTCTTTGTTTTTCGTTTATTATCAATTTAAATTCAGTTAAGGACATTTGGCACACATAGTGAAAACGCAAAGAAGAACAATGTTTACAGGATTTCAATTGCAAAGATCAGCGGGATAGAATTTTTTTTTATTTCTTGAGCTGCTGACTACGAATTTTGATAGTGTATTAACAATTGGAAAAGAATTTTTATTTGTTTCTACTACTTTGTTTCAACTTCTCTGGTTGTAACTGACATGCGGCTGGCGCACGTCCAAATTTGTTTTATAAATTCTTTACAATACTGAAAACAGTTTTATGCAGTATTTTGGTGAGAAGAGTAAGAAAACTACAACCTCTCATATATCCAAGATTATCTAGTGAATGATTTCAAAATAAGCCGTTCAACAAACCTTTTTTGAAGTGAAACTTCTTTAGCCGCGTAAACAACAACACGGCGAAATAAATGGCGAGTAAAACCGTGGTTACATCCTAATGAAACGAAGCGAATTCATAAGTTATTAGGAGGTCTTCGGAAGGTTTAGCTTTTTATACCCTAAACCTGAAAGGTGAGGGTATATTAACTTTGTACAAACGTTTGTAACGCATAGAACGAAGCGAGTCCGGTATAGAAAGTATATATATTCTTGATCAGCGTCACCACGTGAGTCGAGCTATCTATGTCCGTCTGTCCGTCCGTCCGTCTGTGTGTTTTCCGTAAACACAGGATAAGAAGAAGGAGTTGCGATAATTGGATGAAACTTGGTACACATAGTCACATGCACCCAAGGATCTGCACTATTGAATATTTTTGGAATCCGCTCACGGACACACCCACCTCCCATACAAACCAAAAATTGAAAACGCAATAAATAAGCCTCCGTTTAACCTACAGAGCTAAAATTTAGCACATATGTTTTTTATAACAAAGCAAGGATGGTTTTGAAAAATGGACATCATCCGCCAACGAACACGCCTACCTCCCATACAACCCAAAAAGTTTAAAACTCAATAAATAAGGTTATGTTTGTCATATGGCGTTTTCGTTTCTACCAAAAAATGTTGCCTTTTCATTGCCCTTGCCTTTTTTCGTGTTCGATTCTAAAATAAGTGCAAACGGGTGAGTAAATTCTGTGTTCGTTTCTTAAAATGTCACACTCACAGAGGGCAAAAAATGCGCATTTTCTGCCTTGCAAACTTTCTCAGGGTAGATGATTGCCCTGCATATCAGCTGTTTTTAATGGCGTTTTCGTTTCTACCAAAAAATGTTGCCCTGTCGCAGTGCAAAATGTTTTCAATGTTGCCCGCAACCCTGTAAAAGTGCATGTTTTTGCCTACTCGAAAAATGTCAACTTAAATAAACGAATATAACCATCCTTGTCTAACGCACGCATGTCATAATATTGTTGTTTTAAAAACAGCTGATATGCAGGGCAATCATCTACCCTGAGAAAGTTTGCAGGGTAGAAAATGCACCTTTTTTGCCCTCTGTGAGTGTGACATTTTAAGAAACGAACACAAAATTTACTCACCCGTTTGCACTTATTTTAGAATCGAACACGAAAAAAGGGAAGGGCAATGAAAAGGCAACATTTTTTGGTAGAAACGAAAACGCCATAAAACGATAATATTATGACATGCGTGCGTTAGACAAGGATGGTTATATTCGTTTATTTAAGTTGACATTTTTCGAGTAGGCAAAAACATGCACTTTTACAGGGTTGCGGGCAACATTGAAAACATTTTGCACTGCGACAGGGCAACATTTTTTGGTAGAAACGAAAACGCCAATAGAGAAATTATATTTGGTATGTATGTATTTTATACCAAAACTAAGGTGTGTTCCAAAATTGGGAGTAATCCGTCCATGAACACGCCCACCTCCCATAGCGAAAGCACAATAAAGGCATTAACTGTGAGCTACAGGAATAAAACTTGGTATGAGTAAATTTTTCATCAACATTTAAATGCATATAAAGTATAGGCTTTATCCTCTCACGGAGACGATCATTTACAATAAAAATTTTTTGTTTTTGAAAAGTAGGTTTAGGGTATTTCATAGTCGGCCTAGACCGACTTTAGACTTTCTTTACTTGTTGAGTAAAACTTCGTTAGTCACGTTCACAGAGATACAAACTTATCAAACAATGGTTTGAGTTCAAACTAACAGAATTAACGGGGGACATGACATTTGCCTTTTTTGAATTTTTTATAATATTGTATTTTTGTAAATATTCTCAAGATTCTAAGAAAGAAAATTCGTACGGGTTCAAAAGTTATAGTCGGATTAGTGAGAGCGCATTTTTATTGTTCCTTGCATTTTTCTTGTTCACAAACTTTGAACGCGTTTATCTCAAAACCATTTTTTTTCTTCGATTTTTTATGAATTCTTAAAGTCAATATTTTTTTCAAAAAAACACACTTTCAAATTTGGAACATCACCAAAAATTTAAAAAAAGCTCCTGTCATACGATAACCAATTTTGTTAAGATTTAAAAAAGTCATTCTTTTTTCAGATCGGACAATTTTTGCGACTCCCAGCGCTGCAACCACGAAGCGCCGATTTTTTCTCTGCTGTCAGTTTGGAGCTCTATAAAATCATGTTGGAGTGAAAAATATATTTTTTTTTAGATTTTTTGTTTCTTCTAATTTGTTCAATGCTCTACAATAATAACAAAAAATGTAGAGAAAAAATGTTGGATAAATGTTTTTTTTTTGACTGAGTTATACATTTTTAAAAAGAGGTCTGTTTTCTCTGCCGCGAATGTTATGTCCCTCCTTAACGAAGTAAAAGATGTAACGAACTTATCCGCAATGGTTTGAGCCCTTGATACCTGCATATAGAGCAATAAGCCGAATTTAAACTGGGAGTAAGCCTGAACAAAAAGGTGTAAAACCTCGGCAGGTTTAGCTTGTTTGCTTCTTTTCACATATAAAGCATTTAAGAAAGGTGATGGCATTGCATTATAGCTAAATGCATTGAATCTACTTTTAGGCATGCCCAAAATTGTCTCGTCTTAATTATTGTCTCGTCTATATTTTACATCGTTTCATAACAAGGAAGCTAAACCACCGAACACCTCTAAAACAGCCAAATGTCACTAATCCCTTCGTTACAAAAATTGGGGGTAACAATACATGCGTTTCTTCCATTTTCTTTCTCTTTTGTCACAACTAATTCGCCGTAAGTTGCAAAACAGATTTGATCTACTCTTGTCATTATATAAAATGTGACTTTTTTAGTACACAACTACGGGCCGTATTCAATTGGCTCTATTAAGCTATTTTGATGCCACTATATCTCTGAATACATTTTTTGCTGATATTTCAAAATATAGTCTTTCCAGAATATACTGTTTAATATTTGTAAGGCATTGTCGTTATTACGCTTCTACCAGCCGTTTGAGCAGGCTGCGAGCGCATAGTATTTCGTCTGCACCATCTAATATTCAAAAAAGATCAATTGAAATTCAGAAATTATGTTTGAAATTTAGAATAGATAAATTGTAATTCAGAAATTTCATTAAAAACTCAAAAAAGATCAATTGACATTTAGAATTCCATTTGAAGTTCACAAAAAATCAATTTAAATTAAGAAGTTCCATTTGAATTTAGAAACGATCAAATTAAATTTGGAAAACATCAGTTGAATTTCAGAACACATCTATTGAAATTCAGAAAATGCTAATTGAATTCAGAAGACAAGAAGTGAAATACGGAAAACAATCGCAAAACATTTAGTAAAACTAAAATATCATTACCGTTCTGTCACCATACCATACCATGCCATCGACATACCATCACCATAGTATCAACATACCATCACCATACCATAACCATTCCATCACTATATCATAACCATCATACCTTCTATTTAAATCAAAATTTTGAATTTCAATTGATATTTTCTGATTTTCAATTGAAATTTTCTGAACTTCAATTGATTTTTGTGAATAACGATTGGGAGTGGTGTAGAACGCAAAGCTTTACACTCATTTGTATCAAAAACATAGTGTTCCAGAAAAATTAACAAATTCAACTGAATCATTTCAAATTTCAATAATAAATTAAATTCATTATAAATTTAAAATTTATTTATTAATGAAATTTATTTAACAACAGCAATTAAGTGCCGCATTGAATAAAATTCAAAATTTTTCATATATAAATTTTAAAAACAAATGAAGCCAGATATTTTCTTTAAAAATAATATTTAATAAATATAATATTTAATAAATCTGGCTAGAGTTCGACTGAAACAAAACCTGCCAGCTAAGCCACCCCTGCTTGCAACAAACCAATCAAATTTATTTGTTTTCTTACATATATGTAAGATTATGAGAGTTCCTTTGTTTATATACCTACATTCCTATACTTGTTTGCCTACTCCATATATAAAGATCCCCCCCCCCCCCCTGACTTCGAATAGTCATGATGACGATGATGATAGCCACCCTATCACGTGCAAGTTTCGCTTCGCTGACTACTGCTGCCTGTGCCTGTTAAGTACAGGTAATTCTTCACATTGCCACTCAATTCATGGTGGAACACCTGGTGACTTGGCAGCAATATCATTGGTGCCCATAGCCGAGACGAAGAAAACAACCCTCCATTGCTATTAGTTGCTGTTATAAATAAAGTATTTGTCCAAAAATGCTCAACCTTTCGCTCTATAGGTATGTTTTGCTCTGGTGGTAAAGTATAAATAAGTTTAGTAGTTATGAGAATAGTCATGGCATAACGTGGCAGTTTCTCATCATGTAGTCATTCAAATACACTGACTATAGTTCCGCACTGACAGCATAATTGGTAGCTGTTTCTCTGGTTCTTCGAAATGAATTTTAACATAAGCTTTGGAGATCATAACCTAACAGGTAGATTGAGTCAATATAGCTTTTTATAAAAATTCACTTTTTCCAAAAAGAAATCCATTTTTAATACATTTTTCAATTTCAGATCTTCTACGTTAACCTCCACAAGACCATGTGTTATACTTAAACACCTATTCTGTGATAACTTTACTGTGATATTAATACCAATATTGTAATATTTAATCAAGGATTTCTCTCTACATTACCTTGTCTATCAAAAACTCATCTTTACAATATTTTTACTATCCAATAAACATCAATTTCCGGAGCTCTTTTCTAAAAGCTACTTGAAAGGAAAGGCCGCCTAGTGCAATAACATTTTTTAAACAAAACTGTGATATTAAAAAGCTTTATTTTTATATATAAAATTTTATGTTGCGAGAATAGTTTTATATGTTTAAATTATATCTTAAATGTGTAAGCTTATAATAAAAAAAAAGGGTTTTAAAAGAAATTTAAAATAAATTAAATTTATATTGGAAACTGTTTCATTAGCGGTATTCACGATCTGGATTTTTTGTAGTATTTTAAGTAAAATAAAAAGAATTCTCTACAGATTGTGAGCACTCCTACAATAGGGTTCCACCATTTTAAATTTAGTATTTGGAAAATGTATATGTTTTCTTTGTGTACAATTGTCAAATTTACTACAAATATCAAACTTATCGAAATTACAGAATACAAGACCATAAACTTCAGATCGTGAATACCGCTATTGAAATAAAAAACTAATATACTTAGCATTTACAAATATTTTTTCGTTTAAAATGTATTTTCTTTTAGATTGGCAGTCTAAATAATTAATGCACCAGCTCACTAAGACCAGTTTGATACAATGTGATACCGCATCAAACCTTTTTATACCATAAACTTTTTAAATATATTAAACATTATTGGTCGTTAAAAGGCGTATTTTACCTTCAAAAATGTATCAAGTTCATTTTTAGGCACCGCGTTAATAAATCTAAACTACTTAGAAATGTGGATTTTTATTTGAAAATACTTATGGCTTGAACACATTGCACACGACGGGCGCCAAACGTCACTTTAAATTTGCATGTATTTCCTATGAGACAAAGTTTTGGAGACTTAACGACAACATTGCTGCGCGACATAGAATGTCGTTGTCGTCGTCTTCAATTTAATTCTTATTTGACATGCGACAAAAGGAAATTTCTTCAATTCCATTATTGAATTTCAAAGGCAATTGCTGCTGAAGTTTGCTGCTGTCGTTTTATTATAATCAAGGCGCTTATCATATTGGCACGATTTCCGATGTCCAGGGCGCCGCGATTTGAAAGTGTTTTCTGATAGAGAACAACGAAAAACATGATTCACCGAACAAAAAATTCTTTTAGTTATCGAGATATCGATTTTTTATATCTTTGTCGTTACTCAATGGACCCTTTGAAGTTTGATATGTCATTTGATTTATTATATCATTTTATAGCAAATTTATTCCGAAGTTGAATTTTTTAATAAAAAGAACCGTTACTTTTTAAAATAAGTACGTTATTTAGCTGCTTAAAATATATTTTTTTGTAAAAGCTTACAGCTAGATCATTTGCTTGATATATAAAATACGTATCTTTTTTAAATTTTCTAGTTTTTTTGTTTGTCAAAAAATCTGTTCAAAAAATATTTTATATTTTTGCCAATATCCAATGGATCTTAAATTATCATTAATTCAATTTTTTCGCAAATGGTCATATAAATCCCAATTGGCTGTGCCAACATTTGCATTCGTTAATGGCTTATGCATATATCAATTATTCAATTTAATAAAATGGAAACCAATATCCGAAACTGATCGACTAAAACTTACAAATTTTTTTCACTGACTCAAAAACCTTATTAATTCATATAAATATTATAGCTACGATGTTCCCTTAAAAACAATTGTTTATTGTAATGATGATATTCGAAAATATTGAGTAAGAAAACAAAACATCTAAGGTAAATATGAGTGAAATAAAGAACTTTCCGTACAAGGGCAAATCATTGTATCATATAAACACACCACAAAAAGTCAAATAAGTCATATATATTATATACCAAATTTATAATTCATACTAATAACAGTAGTTTTTGAGAACATAACGGTATTGTGTAAGAAACTATTTTTTATTGCATAAAAATACCTATAAAATACTAAGTACTCAACAGATTTCGTTCATTGAAATTTTGAATTTTGAATGAAAATCTATCCTAAATTTGACATACAGAGAGAGTTATTTTAAGAAAACATATGGATAATATAATATTTTTTTTTAATTTTAGTGCTTATTAGGACTAATTGGAATATTTTTAAATTAAGTGCTTCATTTAAGTGTATCTCCCAAACTATAGATCGGACAGAGACGACACCGGCACCAATGGAAAGGCCATTCGCTCAGCTTGGGATATAGCCACCACCCGATTTTCTTGCAATTCGGGATCTTCACTTTTTTTTTAAATTTGTAGAAAACTTTAATCATTTGAGTGTATCTCCCAAACTATAGATCGGACAGAGACGAAAGTGGCACCAATGGAAGGCCATTTGCTCATTAATATCTGTTTAATATATAGAATTATTTTCTTCATAGACCTTAAAAAACAATTTTTTTTATTTTTCGATAACTCGAAAACAAATCGATAAATCAACTTTTCTTTTTCTATTCTTATTTTTCTTGAGAGTACTCTTCTAATACATCGTCAAATCGCGGCGCCCCGGAAATCGTAATGTCCCCTCTATTTCTCTACAGCGATAGCGCTTGTTGTGTTCAAAGCATAAAATCCGACACACAATGCTCGCGACAGCAGTAAAACAACAAACATCAACATTTCCTTGCATGCACTTCTAAAACGCTTCACATACAGACAAACATGTTCAAACCTTTCAATAAAAAACTATAATATAGAATAATTGATTTTTATTAAGCAAATAGCGCACAATTCAGTAAACATTATTTTATATAAACATTATTTTATAATCTCATTGTCTGCTGAGTCACTCACTATTTGTTGTATGCGTTCATTTCTGACATTTTAGTCGAACAGCTGTTGTCTGCGCTTTTCGCTTGTGTCGCCGTTTTGCTTTGTCGTATTTTCACATTGCCGCTTTTAAATACCGTGTGGTTTGCTTTGTTGATCTTCACAAATAATTGCTATAAAATAAAAGAAACTCAGCTCAAATAAAAGTGAAGTGCATAAAAATATCAAACTTAAATTTAGACTTAACATTTTCATTCAATATTTGCATATTTCATCCAGATTCTATTTGCACGCTTGGAAGCTGAAACCAAAAAAGTAAACAACAAGCTGTGGCCAACACAGATTTGCACTGCGCGGTAGCGTCATTTAAGTTTTTTTGTTTTCATTGGATTTGTTGGCTGGTTATCTTTTGTTGTAAGGAAAATAAGCTCCGGTGCTTACAGCAGAAAACTTTCCGTTCAGTCTATTGATTGAGTTTCACTAGCGCTGTACAGTGCACGTATTTCCACACTGACTTGGTGAAGTTGTTTTGTTTTGTGACTATCGTTTTTTAAGTGCACGCATTTGCCGCATGCAGAGATATCGTTGTGACTCAAATAAAGGCTTCTTAAGAAGAGTGTGTGTGCAAAGTTAAGGCAAAAGGGCGAGATAAAAAGATCTAACTAGAACAGTGTCGCTTCACGTAAAGCAGTACATTTTCATTTTATTGTCTGCTGCTTAAGAAAAAACTCTGTTGAGTACGCACAATATGTCGCTACATGGGCTTATAAGACTGGATAAACGCTGCCCCGCCTTCTGTGATTGCGTGTTTCCCAAGTGTACCGGCCTCAACTCGCATAAAGAACACATTCCAGATTTGGTTAAATGTCGCTGCGGTGAAGAGGAATCACATGCCATGGAGTGGCGTTGGGAAAAGCCGGTTGAAGCTGACATAGAGGTAATGGGCGCCGATGTTACCTTTCATCCCATTTACAGCCAAGGCACAGCAATTGTGCGTGGTAATAAACCACTAAAACCAAAGGCCGTACATTTCTGGGAGTTCCGCATCATCACAACGCTAGCTGGCACCGATGTGGTAAGTAAGACCTATGGATTTGTATGAACAAAAAATATCATTAGCTACCTTGCCCAACAAATTTTAGGTGCACTGTTTTGTCTGAATTCAACGTAGTCAAAAATAAACAAATTTTGGGTTTCGTTTTTGATTTTTTTTTTTTTTAATTTAGCTACTTTATAAACTTAGCCATTCATATTTATTTCTTAAACAAGACCTAATTTTTAATCAATTAATTTTTAATTTGTTCTGGCAAAATTTCTTATCACATATTAATGCTCTTATAAATGCGCTGAATGCCTGAAGTGCGCTTTAATATAAAGTTTAAATTGTTTGCTTTCAACCCTTGAGTAGATACAGATAATGATTATTTTTTTAAGATTTATAAACAATAAAAAACCAATTGGTCATTTTAGACCTAAAAAGGACTTTGACCGAACTGCTCAAACACGATCATTTGTGTTGTGCGTGTTATTACATATATTTATGTAGACAATTGATAAAAAACTGTGCCTTTAGTCGAATTAGGCCGACTGCGAACGGCTAATTGTTGATGTTCTTAAGACGCTTCATATGCCATTGGTTATTTGCTAACTGAAGTCTGGCATTTTCAGCACAGCGTTGACGGTCGGTCAATACTATTTCTTTTTCAGTTGATAGTTTTTAATTTTATCTGAATTTGAAGTCGGCTTGATTTAAAACGGTTTTTAACAGACATCCCAGTTTATAATCAAATCTTCCACAATTGTGTTTTTTTTTTTTAAATTATCGATGGTTAAGCGCACTAAAGTAGTGATAAGTGACCTTTTGACGAAAATAGGTTTACTGCATTTTTCAATCCATCAACATAATATCTACCTTGTGTAAATTTATTGAAAATGTATAGCCAGTGAATGCGTATCAGTACACAGTTAAAATAAGTATTTTGTATTGAGATGTATTGAAATTTAAAAACAAAATCGACGTTCCTGAACATTTGAAATTTTTCACTTATCACTTTAGTGAGCTTAACCATCGTTATATCAGTTTCATTTTTGTTAGTGAAAGCCATGTCAAGATCTTGAACTATAATATTTTAATTTTAATGCTTGAAACTTATCATCGCCATTAAAAAATAAAATACAAATCTATGCTTTTAGTTTGTAAAACAATATCTCAGGCTGACACCATTATGCCTTGCGTTTCGAATGCTTTGAGCGAGACTAATGTTTCGTTGAAAACCCAGTTTTATCAAAACATGACAAATTACAATTAATCATATGTAACCAAACATGTAAAAATTACAATTATTGTTTTTATAATATAATTACATGCAAAAATTACGATCTTTTTATATTTTTTGCACTCTAACCCATCGTATTTCGTTCAACTTCTAGAAATTTTTGTCGTACTAGTTGAATTTAGTTGCTCACATTATAATGCAAAAAAGTTAAAGTTAATTTTCATTAAAAAAAATTTTAAAACAAGTTTTTAAAATTATTCTACATATGGCTTTGAACTATCGGGAACTTGAGCAGCTGTTTCTTCTACATAAATAGCTTGGCTTATCAGCAACAATTAATAAATAATATTTTTATTCTTCAGTGGTTTCCCGAAATTTTTATTTGTCAACAAGTTTTGATTTGTGTGAATCTAAATTATTCAAAATTTCTGTTAAATTTTGGTTTTATGCATAACTTGTATGACTAAAGGAAAACAAAACGTTTTGCTTATTAAGTATTCTGTTTAAAAGCCGTTTTAAATTGCTTTATTTGGCGAGGTTAAAGCGATTGTTACCAACTAAATTTTTACATTATTGTTCTTAAAATTTTTTAAAAAATTATTGGTTATTGGTTGAGTTGAGAGTCGAATAATGCCTACTGAAAAAAATTCGTTGGTATATTTAAATGCAATGCAATGGATTTGTTAAAAAAAAAACCAAGGGTGGTAAAGGCTGTTGAATCGTCTTATCTATTTAAAATCTAATTTAATTATCTGATAAAATTCTAACATTGATCAACAAAGCGTAGCATAAAAATGGTAAGCTCGAGTAGTTCATGTGAAAATGTCTCCACAATAATGAAAAAAAGGATATTCCATTTTTCAAAGAACCTCTTTGGTGTTGAAAGTTCAAAAGATATAACATACAAATCGTCTGGGATAAGGGTAAAAAAACGATAACAAATTGTACCACAGTAACCTCGAACAACACAGGCCATTAAAGAATTTTTTACTTCTGACATCAAATTTGGACTAAAAAACCCCTAAAATAGAGGTATACGAAAGTTATTAAATAATGTACATGTATTACCAGTTACTGCACCTTTTTGTTTTTGTACATTTATGATCCATTGCCAGTCAACAGGTTAAGAAAACAAAAAGCCGAACATTAACGGTTTTTTTCCGGTTTCATTCACAGCTTAATTGTAGTTTAAGCTTTCAAGTCGTGCTCAGTTCATGTTTCAAAGAATTTAAATATAGGAATTAATATCGTGTGTTTCAAGAAATCTTACCGGTTATTAACGATGTTGTGATCTTCTATTGCGTGATTGAGCTATAATTCATAATTTGTAACCAATTTTGTGAATACCCTTAAAATGTGTATGCCTGTTTAAAAATAAGCTCTTTTTTATTATATACGTATAACGACCAATAACAAATGAAAGCAAATAAATATTTGATATATAATAATTTTATTTCCGAAAAATTTGCACGGTAAGGAATCTCAACTTATTTTAAACCCTGCTTGGTATCGAACGTGGGTTAGAGGTTCTTTCAGACTTCAACAGAGCTGCTAGTCTTGCTATGAACGATAGCGAGATCGGCTTTTATTATGGACCAATCGCAATGGATATATGGAAAAGCACACTGAGATTTCATTAGTTAACAATGTTTTCTTCCGACCGTTTTTTTACAAGGAACCTTGTGAAGGTATTAAAGCAGAGCTACGCCTGCGGATTTGTTGTTTTGCAGCTGAGCTAAGCTTAATAATTTTTGATTTTAATACCCCTATCACCGTCCGCGAATCGAATAACAAACACATAAAATTCGCCAAGTTGATATCATTGTTCGCCAATTTCAAAAATTCGATTCGACTCAAAAACAGACGAATAAAAATACTTGGTGAGCAGCTGGTAAATCATAACTAGTGTCCGACCGAATATTCGGTTTCGGTTTCGGCCAGTTTCGGCCCTTTTAATCAGTTTCGGCTATTCGGCATCAATATGGCCGAAACCGAAACCGAAACCGAATATTTGATCGGACACTACTTATTCGGTTCGTACATATATTTCAATGGTAGATGTGAGTTCCCTTTCATCAAAATTTTTAATGGTGTTAAGTAGAACAAAAACGTGAAATTCAGTCATTTGATTGACCGTGTGGGTTGGGTCCAGCACAAAACGATAAATGTAGATTTTTTTTAGATTATAATATTAAGTTATTTAACTTTAAATACTAAATAGTTCCTTAAATTGGAATTAAAATGATCTCTTTATTTATTATTTTAAAGTTGAACATTAATATTCAAACGGTCTTATTCATAAAAATATCTGAAAACAGATTTAAAGTGCTCAATAGTCAAAAAGCTTTTTAGAGATAAAATGCTTTTTAAAATTTTGTTATTCATACAAATATTGTCTCAGCTTATTTGTTAAAATAGGAACCCTCTCAATTTGAAATGGGAACAGTGTCAAGAATGGTTTGTGAATTTGATAAATTCAATAATTTTTTGTTTATTTGTCACAATTTTATCAATATTTTGACATGCAAAACAGTCAAAAAAATGTTTAATCTACACCGCGTTTAAGGTTCCTGAACTTCATTGTTATTTTTCTAAAATTAGTCACCATCAAACCAGTTGGACACTCATCACTTAAAACCTAATTTAAATATTTGTTTATGGCCCATTTAATGCCTTATTTTATGTATTATAAATTTGATTATAAGCTATAATTGGGTCAGAGTTTATCAAAAAATATACAATACGAATTGTGCCAAATACATTCATGTATTCATGTGCGGTCTAGGAAGACAAACAGATAAACAAAAAGTATTCTAGGCCTTCACTTTGTTAGTTTTGTCAAATGTTCTTGGTAATGCATTATTTTTTATACACTTTTGCAATTTTGATTTTTATTACTTCTGTTCAATTTACTGCAGAAATTGATTATTTTCCTCCCCCCTTCATTTCAATAGCTTATAAAATGTTATGAATTTGAAAAATTTTAAATATGAAGGAACAAAACAGCTTTTTCTAATTTAAGCATTCATTGTTCAATGATGTCAGTTGTTAAAAATTTTGCACTTAACAGCAAATCAATGAATGCAATTGCTTTCAATTAATTATCAAAGCAAAGAGGAATAAAGCCTTCTGCACATGAGCGAAAGTTAATTGAATAATTCCCCCTTACATGCTCTGCCTTAAAAATATTCATTCATACATTCAGAATTCTTTTATTTAAATTTATTGCTTTTACTATTTAATACATTAAACAAACAAGTAATGCTTGTTCACACTACTTTGTCGTGGCGCTAACCCACATTTTTGGTGGCCAATGTCAAGGTTTAAAATACACTCTCTCGCGTTGGTTGCAATCCAATTAATTAGATTTAGTTTTTTTTATAAATGTTCATTTTAGTTATTTTATGTCAAACATTTTCAAATCAAGCCAGCTCGTGCACTTTGCTAGATAAGCTTTATTTTTAAATTATAATTAAAATTTATTTATATGATTTAAATTAAAACGCGGAATATTATAGAGCAATCAATACATTTCGATGACGCATTTTTGCATTATATATTTTTGCAACCTGTTAGTAACAAGTTGTCATTTATTGAACTGCTTATTTTGACATGAATGCACTATCTTATCTCTATGCCATGTATTAGTCAACAATCTTTAATTTTGAATCTGTAAAGATCAGGTTTAAGACTGTGATTACAAAGGTTATCAATATTTTAAAACACGACTATTAACTAATTAACTCTTACTCTCTTTATTTTTTGTGTTCTGCTTACAGATGTTTGGCATCGGCACCGGCAAAGTCGATCTTAATCAGTTCAAATTTCACTTTGTTTCTGCGCTCGGCACCAATGCCCAGTCATGGGGCTTCTCCTATAATGGTAAAATTCAGCATAATGGTGTGCGCCTGCCGTATGGTCAAAAGTTTTCACAAGGTTGCATTGTGGGTGTTTATTTGGATCGCACATACGGTTATTTGGAGTTCTTTCTCAATCGTCGTTCGCTAGGCATTGCCTATAGGAACATTCCAACAGATCCCAGTGTTGAGCTTTATCCCATGGTGTGTTCCACTGCGGCCAAATCAGTAATACGACTCATCAACTCTACCTCACAAGACGAATGTCTGCAATTGCGCGCCTTCAAAGCACTTTCAAGTCAGCCAAAAGCTTTGGAGGAATTGCGTCAAATGCCTGGGCTACGCAGCATTATGCAGTCCTACTGGTTTCTGACACCGCCAGTGCGTTACTCCAACCGCTCGACGGATAATGAATACGACATAGCAGATGAGGCGGTGCTGTCCACGTCCAAAATACGCCTAAGTCGAAAGCAGAAATTCAAGGGTGAGTTAGTTTGGAGCATTTTTTTCAATTGCTCTGATTTATAGTGTGTTTTTCTGCTCCTTAGATGATGATGCTGATATTAATGATCTCTACTCGAATGCTCACAAAATTGCGCTACATCGCGATGACAGCGATGAGGAATTCTCGCTTAATGAATATTTTGATGAATACTTTCATTATTTATTCTAAATAACTAACACTCAGTCGCAGAGATGCCAGTGAATAAACTTAAAGAGGCATCTTAAAATGCCTAAAAAATACTTTAACATAGACTGGACTTTGTTGTTGAAGAGAGAGTCAAATTTTAAAATAGAGCCAACTTCAACACTGCTATTGCAATATAACTACCATTAATTTTAATTTGTACTTTTAAGCATGTTTTTGTATTGTTTTTTAAATATGAAGATTTTTATCAATATATGTAATTGAATTGTGGTTATGTAAACGTCTAACTTAATTTTAAAAGCTTGACGCACAATAAAAAAATCGTCCTTTTAGTTTATAAAAACTTATTTGCGTTTTTTGATTTAGCATTGTTTAGTTATTTTATGAGGAAAATTTTGAATTTTATGTAATTAGGTTTTTATTTAACTTTTAAATATAAGTATATATATATATAAGTATGTACTTAAAATATTTTTTGACCATTTATATAATGCCTTTTCCAAATGCTACCAACTAATTACTAAATAGTTTAAATTTGTTATAGTTTAAAAAAATTACTGAATATATTAATAATTTTATTTATGTTTTGTGTGAAGGTTGTTGTCATATCATAATTTTTCATAAGAGATAATAAATATGCAACAGTGTTTAGCCAAATATTTTAATTTTAAATTTTAACAAATTTTGTAAGTTGAATATTTTCTATAAGTTTGACATGTGCATATTTAAGATTAATTTGTTTCATAGATTTTCATAAATTTTTTTCAGAAAAGAATTCCTCTGATTTTTAAAAACTTCACCTCAGTAAGGTGGTGAGTTGCAAATTTTAAATTTTCTTTTCTTTTCAAATGCATATTTTATATGCGTTTTTTATCTTTTGGGAAAATTTCATTATTTTTATTTTTATTAAGATTTAACAACACATAAAATCACACACAAAATTGATAGTAATTAGTTATCAAGCAAAGCACAATATCTTAACTAGGCGTCACAAGAAAGCATTAAAATTAAAAATGTGTATAATTTTTTAAAATAATCTGTAATAAATACCATCTCATAGAAAAGCGAAGAAAGAAATCCTTAAATTAAAAAAGCATAATAATAATTTTCCATTCAATCATTTGTGTTTGTGTTGCTGTTGCTATTCAATGCGAATACAACACCTAGTGGTAGCTAATCCATGTCATCGTCGTCATCATCAGAAATAGTGTATTTCTTTTGTGAACGTTTGCGGCGCGTCTGCTTTTTGCTGGTGGAAGCGCTGCTGCTCATGACGGCTGCTACTGATGGTGTCGTTGGAGCAACGGATGGAGTTGGTGTGGATGGCGCTGGGCTGTGCAACGATTTGTTAAGTTTTAATTTCATTTTTACCGCTGCTGCCGAAGTTGTTGCTATCTCTTCATCATCTGAATTAGCACCATTATCTTGTTCGTCATCATCTTCATTGTCAGTGTTATCGGGTGAGACTGCTTCAGCATTAGATGCTGCCGCTGCAGCAGCAGCTACAATGCGTGTTCGTGCACTGACGAAAACCTTTTGCAGCTCAATAGAATCGAGATAGATGAGGGAAGCTTCTTCATTGTATATCTGTGCATTCTGACAGAGTTGCACAAAGTCTTTTTCCAATTCAGCGATTTCGCCATATTTGCAGTCATCAATGCGCTGAAGTATCTTTTTAATGTCTACAGGACGTTTAATGATTTCATAGTAATCGGGTAGGCGCTGACGTGAGGGCAGCTTCATGAATGGTTCGGACAAAATACGCCCATCCTCGTTTGTGTACTTTATTACAGCGGACATGATTTTGTTCATTTGCTTTTTGAGCCGCTTATCTATGGGTTGCTTGCGCCTACGTTTAAGTATGACGGATTCTTCTTCGTCAGACTCTTCTTTGCGATTCTTGCGTTTGCGCCGTTTGCGTTTGGCTTCATCTTCATCTTCGTCCTCCTCAAATTCGGCACCATCGTCGATGGCTTTTAGCCATTCTTTCTCGGTAAGACTGTCGGTATAGTCGACCTCTTTGCGCTGACGAGAACCACGACCTGAAAAATAGACAAAGTAAAATTTATAAATATTCTAAATTATATGTATAAATTATTAAGCTCACCCAAAATAGTGTCCTCATCGTAGGTATGCCAGCGCTCTACTTCATCATCATCTTTAGTCAACCAGTCAGGCAGTTCTGACTCATCTATCAAACGCTCGCGTCCTGGATGTATCTCCTGATCCTCCTTCTTGCGATCTATATCCATTTTCTTGAAGAGTTCCAGCTCATCTTCGCTGCGCGCAATCATCATATTGATGACTTCATCATCTGGTACCTCATTTTCCTCCTCCTCTTCGCCATCATCCTGATGTAAGATGGTTTGCAAAAATTGCTGCCGCTCACTGCCTGTGGATTTCTGATCGAACATACCAGCTTGGATGACCTTTTCGTCCATGTTCAGCTTATAACGCGCTGCAGCCAAAATACGTTCCTCCACAGAGTTTACTGTCATCAAACGCAATACGCGCACCTCGTTGCGCTGACCAATACGATGCGCACGATCCTGTGCCTGCAAATCCTGATGAGGATTCCAATCGGAATCAAAGATGACAACAGTATCAGCTGTCTGCAAATTCAAACCCAAGCCACCAGCACGTGTGGACAGCAAGAAGACAAAGTAATCCGAATCCTTGGCATTGAATTTACGCAACAGTTCACCACGATCCTCTGCCTTGGTTGTGCCATCTAAGCGCAGATAGCCAAATTGACGCCAGCTAAGATAATCCTCAATAATGGTCATGCATTGTGTCATTTGACAGAAAAGCAACACGCGATGATTGCTAGCCTTGAGCTTAGGCAACACACGATCAAGCAACTCAAACTTGCCAGAGACACGATATAGATCGGGTCCAGAAACCACACCATGACCGCCAGTGTGATCGCAAAACTTCTCCTCAATGTGTTGGAACATAAATGGATGATTGCACAGTTTACGCAATTGCACAATAGTATTCATTAGAGCCTTAGCGCCACCCTTGCCCTGTTTGCCCTTCTCCGAGCCATCGGTCAGCAACACACCCTTGCTTTGCATGTGTTTATAGAGCACGCGCTGTAGGCCAGACATTTCGCACTTGATAATATATTCGATCTTGTCAGGTAGCTGATGTTCCACTTCTTTCTTCAGACGACGCAGCAAGAAGGGACGCAATACTTTGTGCAAACGACGTATAATCAAAATAGTTTCTTCTTCATTCAACTCCACCTTTTCGCCAGTGGTGGCAAATGGAGCATTAAACCACTGCTCAAAGGTCGAGCAGGATTTGAATATTGAGGGCAATAAGAAATTGAGTAGAGCCCACAACTCTGGCAGCTTATTTTGTAGAGGTGTGCCAGTAAGCAGTAGCCGATATGGGGCAATGTAGTGTGTATTGAGCACCTGCGTAAGCTTACAGTGATGGTTCTTCATACGATGGCCCTCGTCGATAATCATGTATTTCCATTGTATTTTAGCCAAGACAGATTTATCTTTAATAACATATTCGTAAGTGGTGAGCAGCACGTTGAATTTGGTGGCACGCATTTGATTCTGCAGCAAACGACGTCCTTGAGGGCTGCCTTTGTAGCTAACAACACTTACCGACGGTGCCCATTTCTCGAATTCCAACACCCAATTGGGCAGAGTAGATAGCGGCACAATAATGAGAAAAGGACCCATGACCTAGGTTAAATAAGGAATTAGAAAAATGTAAGCTCATTCAAAAAAATCTTAATACTTTTATATACACAAAAATAATTTCGCTAAATTCATTTATGATTAGTTTTTTAAACATTTTTTAAGAATTTTATTATTTTTACCTTCTTTTTGTCCATCAAATAGGTGACAAGTGAAATAGTTTGTATAGTCTTGCCCAAACCCATCTCATCTGCTAAAATGCCATTCAAATTGTTATTATAAAGCGATACCAGCCACTCCAGGCCCTTGATCTGATACTCCTTGAGTTGACCATTGACCAAAATGCTAGCTTGTTCAAAGACTTTTTCATGTATGGTGTGCGCAATGCTATAGTATGTTTGCTCTTCTGTGCGATACTCATCATCCTCAACTTTTGCCTTGTGCATTATATCATCCGAAACTGGTTCCTTTGCGGAATCCTTTATTAAGTGTATATTAGACAAGAATATACGTTAATTTTATGCTTTGCTCTACTTACGCCATTTTCTTTTCTGCCCAACTCCTCGGCTTCTGCAGCTACTGCTGCTTTACGACGCTCACGCTCTTCATGTAGTTCACGATGTTCGGCATCGCCACCCTCATCATCGGAATCAGATTCAATCCAATCCCAACCTGGATGCTGCTCTAACCAACGATGCAAATGTTTAAGCATTGGTGCCTCTTCACCGGTCAACCTATTGCCAGTTGTCTGCTCCACCACCGTGACACGAAAATCGGCCGCAATACAACTCTCGTCGATGTTAACATATTCACCACTCATAAGCAACTCCTTTTTATATTGCACCACACGCTTACATTCCTCCTCCTTCTTTTTCTTCTGATCATCTTTGTGCTGTTTGACCATTTGGGTTAGATTGCAAATGTACTCATCGGTTTGCGAGAGCAAGAAAGCCAGACGCTTATCCTTTTTCTGATCAATCAACTTACGATAACCTTCTTCATCTTCTGCCATTAGGCGACGCATACGCTCTTTTTCAATGCGCTCTTGTTCTTTCTTCTGCTCGCGCTCAGCGTTGGCATGATGATTCATAATGGCTTTGTTTACGCGCGCCAACTGAGCCTGTTATCAAAACAAAACATTAATGAAAATTTGCATTAATTGTGTGATTATTGCTTACCTTATTGTTGCGATGATATTCCTTGAAATCTTTGCCATGCTGCAGCACGGCTGCCAAAAACTCTTGATGCTTCTGACGTCGTTTGCGTTCCGCCTCCAGCTTCTGTTGTTTCTCCAGCTTTTCAGTGGCACGTGCTTCACGCAAGCCTTGACGCTTGGTGCGCTTGTAAGCCTTAATATTCACCGCAGTTTCCAGCGTGGTGTCGCGACGCGTGCATTGAACAATTTCCGAACGTAGCTGACGTTGAAAATTCAGCACACGTAATGCCCTCAACTCAATGGCAGCCTGCAGACGCAAATCCTCTGGCATGGTGGCCGGCAAACGCTGCAGCTCCTGCATACGTATAGCTATGCGTGATGCAATGCGATTCTCACGTTCTTGAAGCAGCGTTATGGGATCCAAGCCAACGGGTTTGGCTACTGTAGTAATGCGATTTGGTTTTGGCATCGGTTGCTGCGGTGGCGGAGCTCCTACTTTTGGACCCGGTTGCATGCCGGGTGTTAGACTAGGCTGTACTCCTTGCTGTGGAACACCACCGGCGGGTGTCATGCTGGGACGCACACCTTGCGCCATAGTGGCGGGCATTGGTGCTGAAATCGGTGGTTGACCACCTGCACACATCATAGGTGGACCAACGTTGGGTGGCTTAGCACCATTAGGCGGCAATTGATGAGGATCTTGTTGAGGCGGGCCTGTTGGTGGCACACCAGTAGGCATTTGTTGTTGTTGGGGCTGTGTAGGATGTGGCGGTTGCATTTTACCGGGCAGCTGTGGACCATAAGGACTGGCCGGTGGTGTCGAACATTGTGGCGGAGTACCTGCCGAGACTGGCGGTCCTTGTTGTTGCTGCTGTGGTACTCCCTGAGGACCAACATGCATGCCTGGCGGCTGTTGCTGCTGCTGCTGCTGCTGTTGTTGTTGTTGTTGTTGTTGTTGTTGTTGTTGTTGTTGTTGTTGTTGTTGTTGTTGTTGTTGTTGTTGTTGTTGTTGTTGCTGTTGTTGTTGTTGTTGTTGTTGCTGTTGTTGTTGTTGTTGCTGCTGCTGCTGTTGTTGTTGCTGCTGTCCCGGACCAGATGGTCCTGGTTGCGGCTGTGATTGCTGTTGTTGCGCGCCTTGCTGTAGAATTTGCTGCATTTGCATGGAAATAGGTTTATTGCGCGCCAACAAGCGGTACGCGGTGATCTGGGTGCGTAACATGTTCACCTGGTTGCCGGTCAAATGCTGATGTTTTGAGGTGGCACGTATGGCCAGCAATTGTGAGTAGCGTGGATCCTCTTGCAGACCCTTTTCCTCCATAGTATCGATGGCGCGTTGTAAAGCATTGAGATTCTCTTGACCAGCACGTTCTGGTCCAGGTGGTGGACCTTGTCCAGGTGGACCGGGTGGACCCTGAAATGAGACAGACAAGCAATTAGAATGACTTAATGCAACGATTATAATGAGATTAAGTTATGGAATTATTTGAACATTTAAAACCAAAAAACTAATAATAAAGCAATAAACACTCAACCAACAGAGACGATAAAACTTGTCTTATTTGCAAGACAACTTTACAACAGCAGCCAGAACTTTAGATAAAGCAAATGTTTAAATAACCGAAGAGATAAAAAAGAAGCACACACAGGCAAGTGGCGTGATAAAATTACTTAGAAATCGCTGTTATTTTATTTACCTACAGCAGTGAAACTGTGAAAGCCAACACTTTGTTAAACGCGACTCTAATTAACACAGAACTTAGTTTTGGGTGTGGGTAAGGAAGACATTAATTCAAGAACGGTTGCGCTGCTTGCCCTGTGATAATTTTTACACCTGCCACAGTTAAAACTACAGCAGCGCAGGGCAATTGATTTAAATAAACTTCATAAACGCATAAGAAAATTTATGTTGTGCTTCTATCATCACAGTTTGTTCATCTTAACAACAGACTGAGTAAACAGACAGACCCAGCAACGTGGTACAAACTGGTTTAAATTTTCTGCTATTAATACCATAAAAATAAAATTGATATAAAAAGCGCTGGCCAACGAAGAATCAGTTTAGTTCAACTGCAGTTATAGAATCAGCATCAAGTCAAAAACAAAACAAACAAAAATTTGAAAAAAACCAAAAATAAACAATGGAAAAACCTGAAATTGACGAAATTGACAAATATTATTCCTTCATCTATCCGCTAGCAATGCGTGCCGGTGAAATGTTGTTAGAAGGTTATAAAAGTGAACGCAAACAAATTAATATTAAATTTGATTTCTACGATGTCGTCACTGACTACGACAACAGAATCGAGGAATTTCTTATCAAAGAGATATTGACAGCATACCCAGATCACAAATTTATAGGTGAGGAGGAAACAGCGCAGCGAAATAATGTTACCAGCGAATTGACTGATGCTCCAACTTGGATAATTGATCCCATCGATGGCACCTCCAATTTTATCAAACAGATACCACATACATGTGTCTCCATAGGCTTGGCGGTAAATAAGCAGATAGTTTTGGGTCTAGTCAACAATCCAGTGCAGAAGAAAATCTACTCCGCCAAACTGGGTCAAGGTGCTTTTTGTAATGAACGGCGCATACATGTTAGTGATTGTAGGCAGGTAAGAGAAGGCGTTTGCGTAGAACAGCAATCATTCTTTAAAACTTTTAACGTGTTTGTGTGAGCAAAATAACAAACAATTTTGTTTTATTTTTCTTCGCAACTTTCACAGATGAGCGATGCCAATGTTGCTTATGAAGTTTCACTTTTACATGCGGCAAAATTACGTAATAAACATATCAAACGTATCTACCACTTTGGATCGAATGCAAGAAGGTAAAGTACAAAGTGTGCATTTAGTTAAAAATAACCTATAAAGTTAAAAAAAAATTCAATTAAAAATTTATATAAAATAAGCAGAAAATATTTGCCATAAATAAAGTTTTTTTTAAGTATAAATTTGCTTCAAATTCTATAGTTATAAGCAATATAATCAAGTAAATGAAATAATTTAAACAATTAAGTTTATTTGCTCTCTTAACATGACTTCAAATTAAATCCAGTTTTTTTATATTTACAACGCAAAAAAGGGTTTTATGTCTGTTTTATTCTTATGAGCAACAACATTGAATTCAATATTAGAAACTATTGGTCACGATTAAGACTTAAATACTTATAATTATTTGAACTTCATTAGGACTAGGTATATGTTAATTTAACGGGTTGCTCATTGAGCATTGAGTTTGTCTCATTGAGCATTGAGTTTGTCTCATTGTAATACAAATTTACAATTTTATTTAATTTTCTAATATCAAGTAATTAGTTTCAATATTCTTTCAGGAAAGTAACAAAACAATTAAAAAATTAAGATACAACTTTTTTGGTTTAACGACATGCTCTTCTCTCTATAAAAAATTTCACTAAAATTTAAAATTTAATTTTACGTTCATTCAATTTACTTATAGCTAGTATACTAAGGTTAAGAAAACGGACAAAATGTGTTGTAAAAGTAAATGAGTTTTTTATATTTTTCTTTAGTGCCAATAATTGTTATTTACGTCCTTGATCTTGATTCTTGATCAGGTTCTTAGAACTTTCTTATAAGTAAACCTTGATGTGTCCTTGATTTTTCACAAGCATCTAAAATTTATAATTTATAATTTCTTAGCTGATTCCAACTTGTTAATTTAAATTTGCATATAAATGTCTTCTATAAAATTCAATTGTAAGCAATATATAATTTATTTCTTAATGGTTAAGAGTCATCAAAAATAACCCAGAGTGATTTTTATTAAAACTTATCCTGTTTAAGATTTTAACAGCTATAACGAAAGCAATTAAAATTGCATAAATAAGAACATTTGCTTATATTTGAATGATTAAACTTAGTCATATTTAATATGCGGCAGCCTCAACAGCGCAGTAGTTTTAGGATCATGAAAAAATATAAAAATGGAAAAAAAAATTTAACTGGAATATTTTTAATTACAATTAAATATATTACTTTCAAAGAAGTTAAAGCAAGATAAAAATAATAACTACTTTTCTTTGTTAACACTTATTGTTTTGTTGTAGCAGTTTATTGTTAATTATAATTACCACCAGTTAATTTGACTTTACTCTAGTTTTTTTTTTTGTTTTTATACATATGTACTCAAAGCTTTTTTTTTGCTCTTTGCAGATTATTGGCCTATGGTTGTGTTGTGGACTCACTTTGCCTAGTTGCTGCCGGCAATTTGGATGCCTTTCACATCGAAGACATGTATCCATGGGATTGCGCCGCTGGTTATCTACTTATACGCGAAGCTGGTGGAGTTGTAACCCATCCTTATGGTGGACCATTCGATATTATGAAACCAGACTTAATATGTGCAAGCACAGAGAAATTACGCCAGGAATTGGAAACACTAATACGCAAGGCAGACAAAGCAATATCAGTGGGTGGTAATGAAGAATGAGAATGAAAGCTCTTGACTCGACAGACGATAACAAATTTAAAGTATTAATGAGAAATTTTTAATTTTATGTAGATATTTACCTGGTAGTCATAAAACATTTATCAAAAGAATACTTGTGCGACTTGTCTATTATAAAGAATAACATTATATATTATATTCCACAAATGTAGATTGTTCCACAAAAATGTTAATTTAAACAAAGGTCTCTCTTATTAAAGTATGCTGATCATGAGAGAGCAAAAGTTTAGAGCTTTTTTTTACCGTTAAAAAAAAAGAACGGCATAATGTTCAAAGAGCGAGCAAAAAACAATCGCGTTGCCACACAACACTAATAAATTGACTATTCAGTGTAAGGCCCACAACTACCAAAGGAACTCAGCTTAAAATTTTCGAGTAGATTTGGAGTTGTGGCTATTTTATAGTTAAGCCCCTTAAGGTCTGTTCAATCATTGAACTTCAATGAATAGTGTTTGAGATCTCACGAAATACTTGTACAAAATTATTTCAGATGATTATGGGATTTTTATTTCTTAGAAAAAAAGGTGACGTTCCCCCTCAATGGCTGAACTTTTCAAATATTAAGGAATTATCTTCGATTTTGCCGTAGTTAAAATATTTTCACAACCATGTTTTTATTACTTTGATGACGGCACACTTTGTATGGGGATAGGCGTAGTTTTCATATATTTTTTTCAAATTTCAAACTCAGAGTACGTTATCAAACTAAATGATAGTTTAGACTTTAAAGAAGCTAATTAAATATCAAAACTTATGTGTGAAATATCAAGTAAACAAATTAATTTTTGCAGAATGAATGAAGGTTTTGATATTCTTATGACGTCACATTGTATGGGAGGTAAACGTAGTTTGCATTCGACTTAACCTAATCAAATACTAAGCGTAAATACTGTGACAAAACAAAGCTTATGTTAACAATTTCAATTCATTAGATTTTTATTTTTATGAATTTTGAAGATATTTTCTGTTTTGATAACGTTACTTGGTATGAGAGTTGGGCATGGTTTTCATTCGAGTTTGCCAAATTTAAACCTCCAAGTGCGCATTTGTAATCAAAGTTTATGAATAAAATTTCAATTCATACATTTTAATAAATTTAATTTTTGCGGTTTTTAAAGAATTTTCAGTTTTATATAGTCACTTTGTATAGGAAGTAGGCGGCGGTTTTATTCACTTTTATCCACAATAAAGGGTTAAATAAAGAATTTCTTTACAATAGCAACAAAATAACGTCTTTGTCGACAGTCAGATGGATCGCGAGGCGACTTAATCGACTCACGTGGTAAAACTGATCACAAAAATGCATACTTTTCTATATCTGCCATTCCTACTTATGATGCTGATCAAGAAAATGTATACTTTTCTATATCTCTCATTCATACCTATGGGTGTTCACACATATTGTCACAAAGTTAATTTACCACTTTTGAGTAAGCCAGAAGCAAAAAAAATTTTTAATTTTAATATTCCCATAATGCTTACTTTATGTTTTAAATTTGGACAACACTACACATCTCGCTAACAAATACTAAAACATCTCGCACAAGCATTGAAAGTCGATCGTAGAACTGTCGTTCAAACTTCAAGTTCAAAAAAAAGCTCTAGGAAAGTTCCAAAAAAGAAAGAAAATATGTTCCATATCATTAAAATGTAAGAGTCATCAAAAGGCGAAAAACAGAAGTTTTTCTTGATCGGCACAAAGAAAAGGTTTTTTGCATCGAAAAAGTACTGACTATGAAAAATGGATCAGTTTCGACAATTCCATTCGAAAGAAATCATGGGTAGACCAAGACCAAACATCGATCTCGCAACCAGCCGGCAATATGAATAGAAACAAGGTGCAGCTGTGTATTTAGGAGAACCAGACGGGATTCTTAAACTGCTTAAACTTGGGAAAAACTATTCCTAGCGTGAACAACTGATAGAATTGAATCTAGCATTGAAGTAAAAACAACCACAATATGCTTAAAAATATGAATCAGTTATTTTGCATCATGATAATAATGCTCGCCCACATGTTGCAAAATATTAATTGTAAATACTGCCACACTCGCTATATTCACTAGACTTGCCTCCACCGAATTTTTCGATGTTTTCATCACGAGCTTTCGACACTCGTTTTCAATCCTACGAAGAAGTGAAAGATTAGCTTTATAAGTAGTTGGATTCAAAAGACGAGCTATGGTGACGAGGTATGGAGCAACTGATAAATAAATAAATAAATAAAAAAATTAATTTGCACTGAAAATTTGAAATAAAAATTAAATTAATTTTAACTGAAAAATGTTAAAAGTTTTATTTGAAGTGTAAAAGGTTGAATTGGAAATAAAAAACCTGTACAAACAGTTTTAAATTCCGAAATCCTTTTTTTTTTGTTTCGTTGCATTTTCAAATATAAATTTAAAGCTCTCATGGAAACCGTGATTGATATGAAGATAACACTTTTTAATTTGCAAAATTATAAACTTTTAATTTTTTGAAAAATTTATATTTTATAAAAAATTATTAGGTAAAATTGTTTTCATTTTTAAAGAATTTAAAACTTGTTTTAATATTTTCAGAAAGAAATTCTGATTTAAGTTTTTAATTTTTTTAAATTTTAGCAACATTTTATTTTTTTTTTATTTTTTTTTTTTCAAAACGAAATTTTCAAACTGAATTTCACTTTTCAAATCTGAACATACAAAATGTTTTAAATTATTTCCTCTATAAAGAACTATGCTAGTGACTTAAATATAGGAATACAATTTTATAGTAAAATTTAAAAAAATAAAACAGATAAAAATAGATTTTTCTAAACATCGAAAATGACCAACATTTAATAATTATGTACCTACTTTTTTTATATATATTTTTTATAATCAAAATGTGGCATCACTTTAAAACTCTCATATTTGACTACAGGAAAGAATTTTCTTCAAAGCATTGAGAATATTTTCTCAACAATTTGCATTTGTTACACAATCGCGTGCGGTTCAATCAAATGAAAAAAAGTCAAATTGCTGTGCTAAAGTTGTGAAACAAGACATTCACTTGAGTCTGAATAAAAAAACGAAATAAAAAAAAAAAAAATTTCAGAACACAGTAAAAGTAACAAACAATACGCTGCGCATACAAAAACGAGAGCTTTTTCAAATGCTTTCGGCAAAAGCTTTGGCTTTATACAACAAAAACCACAAGCAGACTGGCATGATTTCATCGACAAACTCGTTGAGTAAGTATTCAGTATCAGCCAGAACATCAAACCACGCAGCAGTGCAGTTAACAATAGTAAACGTCAAGCCTTTAGTTTTTGCTTGAAACAGCAGTCAACGCCGCAACATGTTCGCCATCGATGAGCAGAAATTAGAAAAATATTATAATGTGGCCATGAGCTTGGTCTTGAAATGTGGACCACTCATGCGTGAAGGTTATCAAAAAATGGAGCCAAACTTTAAAGTTAAATCAGCATTTTTCGATTTGGTCACCGTCTATGACAAACAGATTGAAGATCTACTTATAGCTGGATTAAGTAAGGAATTTCCTGAATCTAAATTTATAGGAGAAGAAGAATCAGCAGAAAGTAAACGTGAAGCTGTGCTAACAGATGAGCCAACGTGGATAATTGATCCAATTGATGGCACCACAAATTTCATACATAAAATACCGCATTGTTGCATTTCATTGGGTCTTACTATAAATAAGCAGCTGATGGTGGGCATTGTTTATAATCCTATAGCAAATGAAATGTATTCCGCATGGAAGGGACACGGTGCATACTTGAATGGAGAAAAGATACATGTGACCAGTTGTACAAAGGTGGGTAGTTTTTTTTCGTTTTGGTTGTTTGTCAATATTTGGGCCAAAATTATGTTTTACGATTAAGCGTTGTTTTTTTTTTTTTTGTCATAAAAACTGTGAATGAGTAAATTTTAGCAGATAAGCAGATAATTAGAAGTGTTGTATTTGAATCAAGTGGTAAAAAGAATTAACATACTAAAAACGGCCTAGCTACCTGATAACAAAGAAAAAAAAACACATGTTGAAATGAAGTACGTTAAAAATAATTTTAGCCACAAAGTTGTGACTTTAGTTATCTTAATGCAACTAATTGTGTTTATAAATTATAAAAAAATGCCATTATAAATCTTACAGATATATAATGTAGTCACGACTAACTGTTATCTTTTTAGGGCACAAACTTAACTCTTTTGCATTTGAATAGCTAATTAAGCTAAATTGTTTATTATTCATTTAAGACGAGTAAGAAATAACAAACAAATTCTACCAGCCAGACATGCCATAAAGTTCTAAGTGCACACACAGCAAAAATTTGAGAGTGTCTTCTATGAAAACATTTAAAAATATATTGCTTGAGTTATAGCTATGTTTATTGTAGAGTGCGCCAAAATTCAGTTGCTTATTATCAATTTATTGAGCTTATTGAACTTAATTAAATAAATCTTTAACTGCAGCTTAAACAATACTACCGGGTTTGCAGCATATCTGCTATTATGTATGACGACGCGGTAAACAACAAAAATATGATGCGAAAATATCACAAAATGCTTGCTTGCTTTGGCATGTTCAAATTCCATTTCCAACAAACCATTTTTTTGTATTTTGAAACACTTTTTATCAACTATTTCATCATTATTTATATTTCTATGACATTTTACGTTTCGTTAGTTTCTCGCATTTATTGTTTTAAGCTCTAGCCAATCAAACAAGTGTTGTTTAAAAATTCCAAGTTTTTTTGCAGATCAAAAATGCTGTGATTGCATATGAAATCTCGTTGATTCATGCTGAAAGAGTACGTGATAAAAATGTTAAGCGTTTGTCAAAATTAGCATCGAACAGCACAGGGTAAGTCCAACAATTGTCAAGTTATCGATAAAAAGAGCTACAAAATATTTGCAAAAATTTTTTTGCAGAACTCGTTGCTTGGGTAGCGCTGCTTTGACACTGTGTTATATTGCCTGCGGTAGCTTGGATACCTATCATGTGGAGGATATGCAAGCTTGGGACATAGCTGCTGGTGCTATTATACTGCTTGAAGCTGGAGGTGTTCTACATAATGGTAAAGGTGGCACATTTAACATTATGAAACCAGATTTAATTGCTGCTGCTACGCCTGAATTAGCAAAAGAAGTGCTCAAGCTAATTGAAGAAGCCAATCAGATAACAGAGTTCACATTCAAATAGTTCGTGCAGCCAACAAAAAGTATTCGAAATGTTATAGTATTTGATTTACTTCGATTTTTTACAAACTTATTTTATTTTACTGAATAAAAGTATTACAAAAATTAAAGCTTTTTATTACTCAGGCTAATTTTAGAGCATAAAAATTACTAGCAAACTTTACTATTTTAATTCCTTCCTCAAGAAATCTTTAAATATATTTGTTAATCTACAGATTAGCAGTGCAGTCGTTGGCTTTGAGATGTCTTTGATTCAACTACCGCATGCATGTGACAAAAATGTAAAGCGATTGTGTAAATTGTCCTCAAATTGCACAGGGTGAGCTTGCTTACATATTTTAAGCTCGTTGAAAAAATAAATTTTTTATGCAGCACGCGTGGCATTGGCAGCGCAGCGATGACTCTTTGTTATATAGCACGTGGTAGCATTGATTGCTTTCATGTGGAAGATTTGAAATCATGGGACATTGCTGGCGGAGCTCTGATAGTGCTGGAAGCAGGTGGAGTGATATATCACACAACAGGCGCTGCATTTAATATCATGAAACCGGATTTGGTGTGCGCTGCAACATCGGAATTAGCCAAAGATGTTATGGCATTAATCGAGGAAGCCAATCAAATTACCGAATACACATTCAAGTAGCTGTGATTCACTTATAAGTATTATACAATCGTGGCATTAGAACTATGATTTCATCAAATAAATATAACTTCAGATCAGATCAATTGTGATACATTAATTAATGTTTTTAACTTCAGGCCAACATTTTTTCCACGAAGAACTTAATTCATGCAGTAGTAATAGAGTTCAGCACTACAGCTTTTTCACACTTTCTCAGTTTTAACTTATTGCAAGTCACGACCCATCGAGCATCAAGAAATTTATTGTTAAGAATTGCAGTCGCTCAAAACAAATTAAAGTGGGAAAAATTTACAGGGTTTTTTAATACTCTATATTTTCTCAATTTTTTTTAACAACATTTTTCGAAGATAGTTTGGAGGATTGATGGCCTTTGAGAAGAAATCTACATTATTAGTTCGATACCAATATATCGTTGTCAAAACTTTATAGCAGATTGATGGTGACGTATTAACGACAATGAACTCTTCTTTAAACACTCCTTCCTGCATATTTCAGAGTTTATTGTTGCGGATGTCACATATGCCCGACTCTTTTAGCCGCAACTGCTATGGCTGGCCAGATCATTACTTTATTTTTATATTTAAATTTGGAGGAAACACTAAAACGCTTCTTTGCAGCATAAAACTTTCATCCTGGAAGCAGATCAAAGAATGTTGCAGATCAAGTTAGAAGTTTATTCATCGTCCTGATTAAAGAACCTTTGAATTCGTCAAGACTTTATCGTAGTTATCGAGTGCGCTTATTGGTTGAAAATTTATCAGACCGGTATTTAATGCATGCAGGTATTTAATAGCTCGATACGACTGATAGCCTGCTGACACACGTATTCGCCGATCTATGCTCCTGCTGATTTTATTATTTAATTTTTAATTGAGACAAGGATGCTTGCCTTTGATTTAATATCAGATTTTGTTTTTTTTTCCCTTGTCGAACAGTTCTGTGTCGACAAGGAAAACCCGCTAATGTCGAATTAGGACAAAGTGAGGTTATTACTTTCATTGCGTTTTTTCGCAATGAAATACACTTGTACGCGTATTTTTATGGTTGTACCTTGAGGGTCATTACCCTGTAGGGTCATTACTAGAGTTTGTACATCTTCTGCATAGACAGGTCTTTAGCTTGTGGATCAAACTTGTCAATATCAGCATTATCCAAGTATTGATAATTGTACCTTATTAAAATACTTGTAAACTTACATTGGGCGGCATGCCATGTGTTTGATATCCCATGGGCGGCATGTTGGGACCTTGTGGCGGCATCTGCATGCCCATGTGTGGTGCTGTAATAGGTGCAAGTATTTTTTATCAGATCTACGAATCAAAACAAAACTCAAAAACTCACCCATTCCTTGATGATGTGGCGGCATATGGTGTCCTGGCGGCGGTCCTGTTGGTGGACCACCCTGTACAGGCGGACCATTCATATGCGGAGGTGGCGGACCTTGCGAACCCGGTCCCTGCTGCTGCTGTCCTGGTGGACCATGCGGTGGCACGCCATGTGGTGGGCCATGCCCTGGTGCATGCGAAACAGTGGGACCTCCAGCATTAGGACCGCCAGTGGGTGGTCCAGGTGGACCATGTTGTCCTGGTGGTCCATGCTGTCCTGGTGGTCCATGTTGTCCTGGTGGTCCATGTTGCCCTGGTGGTCCATGCTGCCCTGGTGGACCTTGACCGTGTGGTGGTGGTGGTCCATGTGGCGGCATGCCATGTTGACCTGGTGGTGGTGGACCATGTTGCCCATGTTGCGGACCACCATGTGGGGCACCATGTGGTGGACCATGTTGCATCGGATGTCCGTATGGTGAACCTGGATGACCAGGTGGTGGTGGACCATGATGACCTGGTGGCGGTGGCCCGTGCTGACCCTGCGGTGGCATATGCGATTGTTGCGACGGTCCACCATGCGGTGGACCCGAAGGTGGACAGGGCGGGCCTTGTTGCCCCTGCTGACCACCCACCGGTGGGCCCTGTGCCTGATGTGGATATGGACTATGTGGTGAAGGCGAAGGTGCTGGACTCTGCGATGGTGGTCCCATAGGACTAGGTGCTTGTGGTGGTGGCATCGGACTATTCGCCGGTGAAGGCGAAGTCATTTTATCACTATTAAAATTAAGTCCTAATCAACTATTTCACTGCAAAACGACAAATAAGTAAAGTTATCACAAATCTTTGCACACACACTTAATTCAGACAATTGGAAAAAAAAACACTCACATAACAGAAAAATTCAGACGTTTATTCCGACCAAAACAATCTAGTTTTCACAATGAAAATAGCACAGAAACGTAGCACATTACTTGCACAACAATTCAATGCACAAATTATTTGCCAAACACGACCACAAGTGTGTGAAATTTAATTTTTTATTTAGTTTCACACGCGAAAAAATTATTTGCTAACGACGCGACAAAAAGCTTTAATGGCCGCCGCCTAGTATAAGATATCCATGCAATTGTTTGTGTAATTTTTGCTGCGCATGTTGGCAGCGTTGCAAGCCGGCAAGAAGTGAAAATCTTGACAGCGCACAAAGTTGCCAGCACAAAAAAAAATAGTCTACAAAATGTATGCAAATCATATAACTCGAAAAGTTATGTTGTAGCCTCCTTAATTATGAAGCAGTTTTTGCAAATATAGCAGAAAAATCTTATTGAATTTGCTTTATAATTGAATTTAGGTAAATAATACTTTATTCCACATGAATATATTAACATAAATCCAGCTATATGCAGACGAGTCTATTGTGATTATGTCATATTCTTTGACAAGTGCGTACCTTTTCTGCACTGTTGAGTGCAAATTGCAACCATGTTTTGTAGGAGCATTACGACACGTCATGATTATCTAGTTATACTGTTCTTACAAATATGTCAACTCTGACAGTTGTACTCACCATTGTGAATTCTAGTGTGCAAAGACGACAAAGTTGATAAATTTTTGTGGCGAACATATTTTTCTAATTCGTGCCAGCGCCAGCATATAAAAAACGAAATAAAATATTAAATATTGTAAATATAAGCAAAACAGTAACGTGGTTGAAACTCCCGTCTCAGTTATAAAAGCAGAACTTGTGCACAAACGCAGCAAACATGGGTAAGTCTTAGGAATGCATGTCATTTGGCTGCTAAACCACTGCTTCCTGCCTTGAATCACCGTCTATAGATTTTAAGCCATAAACTGTGTATTGTATAGTTAACTATAATTTTATGCCTTGCAGGTGGAGTGTTTAGCTACTTCCGAGGCTTGCTTGGCTCGCGCGAAATGCGTATCTTAATTTTGGGTCTCGATGGAGCCGGCAAGACAACAATACTATATCGTCTGCAGGTGGGCGAGGTGGTGACAACAATACCAACAATTGGTTTCAATGTTGAGCAGGTGACGTACAAGAATTTAAAATTCCAAGTCTGGGACTTAGGTGGACAAACAAGTATTAGGTGAGTACTCAAAAACACAAAAAAGACTCGAAATAAAATGCATCTGAAATTACTATTGCAGACCATATTGGCGTTGTTACTACAGCAACACAGATGCTATCATTTATGTAGTGGACTCAGCAGATCGCGATCGAATAGGTATTTCAAAGGATGAGCTGCTCTACATGTTAAGGGTGTGTTTCTATGACTCGGCTTGAACTAATTTAATTATTAAACTTTCTCTTACATGCAGGAAGAGGAACTTGCTGGCGCTGTGCTAGTCGTCTTAGCAAATAAGCAGGATATGGATGGCTGCATGACCGTTGCTGAGGTACATCATGCGCTTGGCTTAGAGAATCTAAAGAATCGCACTTTCCAAATATTCAAAACGTCTGCGACACGCGGCGAAGGACTTGATCAGGCCATGGATTGGCTTTCAAACACATTGCAAAGTCGTAAATAGTCTACTTTATTAGAGTAAACAAAATGTATTTAATTTTTTTTTTTCGGTTTTTATTTTTTTTAAAGAGGAGAAATAATATTAATCATAAGAATGTGTCTGCAAGCAAATAAAATTTAAACAAAATCTAACACTTCATCATTCTAACACTAATTTAAAAAAAAAAAGAAAGATCTTATTTTCTTGAGCTGCTTTTTATTCTCTGGCTAATGTAGCGACTTTTGAAATGTATATCGATATTCACAGCAAAAAAAAAAATTAGCTTTAGAAAACATTCAGATCTAGCTTCAAAATAAATTTTTCATATCCTATAAAAGCATTTAATTTTAGCAAAAATTAAGCAAGCAAAAATTTATATAAACCATGAATTACCTTAACTTAGTCATTTTTTGCAAATAAATTTATACAAATTTGTGTAAATTCTTGAAACGTAAAATACTTGCATTTTTATTCGAATAAAATATAACAAAACTTCTTACATTCACATACAAAACATGAATTAAAAGTTAATAGCAAAATTGCATATCTTAACGTTAGCTTGATTCAGTTTGATTCAATTCCATATAAAAAAATAAAAGAAATAAACAATGCGTTGGATACTGATAAAAACTGCCTTCGATTGAATTGAATCATGCAAAAGAGATAACTTAAAAAATAATCTGAACTGCATTCACCACTCTGGTAAGCCAAAGCGCTGCACGCGCTTTTGCTGAGTGTCCAGTTCCATGCGTATTTTCTGC
Source organism: Tetanocera ferruginea (assembly GCA_958299015.1). Taxonomy (NCBI): domain Eukaryota; kingdom Metazoa; phylum Arthropoda; class Insecta; order Diptera; family Sciomyzidae; genus Tetanocera; species Tetanocera ferruginea. The sequence goes on from OY282644.1 coordinate 1,885,086, forward strand.
CGCATATAGAATATAGGACAATCGCGATTGGTGCACAGCACCTCCTCATGTAAGGAGCCCTGACAACGTTGGCATTCCGTCCATAGACGCGAAAAAGTTTCCTCCAGTGCAGCCTTGGAAACGACTTCCTTTTGATACAATTCACTCATCTTTGGCTCACAGTGTGGACAGAGCGGCGCATTTTCATAGCCCTTCGGCATAAGCGCTTTGCAGCCAATGCAAGAGGCTTTCTTTGTCATAAAGCCAGCCAGACCACCGACCTTGGAGGTGACAACAGTGCGAGTGCGCGTGTGCTCACCCTCTTAATAGTTTGACAATCATTCAATTTTGTATACAAAAATGCTTTTGTTAAAACTTACTCAGTAAAATCGACTCTGCTTTGTCTCCCAGTATAGGTTCGAAAATGCGCAACAAAGGTTTCGACAGCTGTTGTTCCAGGTAGTAATTCGCATCGATGGGAACGCAGTTCTCTAACACAAACAGTGGATCTTCTGCTTTCTGGTAGGCAGGCGTATTTTTTGCTGCCGCACAAATTACATAAGGCACACGATCTCCAAGCTTAGGCGCAGTTCCAGGATCACGTTTCTTCATTTTGCTGGCCAACTCAACATGCGCCTGCTTGGAGGCATAATCAGTTTTTGACAGCTCTTTGGTTATAACTAGCTGTGATATATCAATGCGATTGCAGAGAAGATCGGCTATAACTTGCTTGGCATAGTCGACGGCACCATCGGGATTGCGTTCGATCAACAACTTTTGCAGACAGGTATTCATAAGATTCGCCACCAACGGTGAGTTGTCACGGCGCACAGTTTCAATACCTACAAATTGTTTCAATAATTAAAACCTTGAATTTTTTAACAATATTCCTTCTCCTACCTTTGCAGTCCATTTTGTCGTATGTATCTGTTTTGGTAAAATACAAGCCGGCATATCTTTTCTTGTTAATGAGTAGATACGGGAAATAAACCTTTTCGAATTCTAGCTTTATGGGACTCACAAATTTGGCACTAACTAACTCAGCAGCCTCGCGTCCTAGTTCCATGCTACGCTCTAGCGACTTAACTCCAAAGTTAACCATAACCGAATCGGTATCGCCATAGATAACGACAGCATCGTTTTCATAACCATTAGCGCGCGTGTAGTGCGCCTCTACCTCATTTTTTGTCAATTCTATCATGGTGCGTCCATAGGCTGTAGTGCTACCTGAAATTTCTAGACAAGGTAGTTTGCCTACCTGAGCACCTGTGAAGCCATAAACCGAATTGGCAGATATTTTCAAAGCCAGCTGACGACCATCTAGCACGGAACGCTTAAAAGGATCTTTTTCCACCTGGAATAAATAAAAAACTTAAAACTCTGGACACCTCTAACATCTTTTTTACAATTGTCTGGCCAAATGCAAGTCAATTAGGAAAATTTTAAAATCTACTCACTATATTTTATAGCCAATATTTTAATTGAAATACATACAAAATCGAGCAAGACTTACCTTCAAATCATTTTTGGCACGCTTACGAGCAGCCAACAGTGATTCCAAAATCTCTGGCAGCAGTCCACGTCGCACGCTTGCTTTAACGAATGTATTGTTTGCCGGTGTTCGCTCCACCTGGTCATCACTTAACTTCAGCTTTTCTTTCATGCCAGCTTGTAACAATGTGGTGTAGCACAGATTGTGCGCCATCATTATGCTCGGATACAGCGAGGCAAAATCGAGTGTCGATATTGGATCTGCATAGTAGCCACGTTTAGGCTCAATTACCGTAGCGCCTTCGTATTGCTCATCAGAGCCTTGCGACGAATATGAAGGCATGATAAAACCCTTTGTTTTAGCCTTACGCAACAACTGACTCAGTACTTTTATCTGTTGACCTCGCGTTAACAGACTCTCCAGTGACACGCCTGTTACCCTAGCCATTTCCATAAAGTTCACTATTGACATGAGTTTATTGAGCAGACGCAGAGGCAGATAGGCATCTTTCAGACAATACATGGCAAGACGACGACGTGTTTGTTCATCCCCATTCTGCAGATCTGTAATGATGCTATGATGTACATCTTCTTTCTGCTCCTGCAGAAAATGATAGCTGACAGCATTAAGCGTGTAAGAACGTAACTTGTAGTCACGCAGCAGCACAAAGAGCAAATCGAAAGGCACACGACCCTCAAAATTGACATATTTATTTTCACGACGTCCCATTTGCTTGGACTGTAGCACCTGGTCCTTAATAACAGAACGTATGTTCTTGATGCGACCGAGGTACTCGAAATTCTTCACCTTAAGATGTGCTGCTCTATTCAGCAGGTATGGGATGTCAAAGTTGTTTATGTTATAGCCTGTTAGAATATCGGGATCAACTTCACGCACAAAATTGGACCAAGCTTCGAAGAGTTTCTAATTAAAAATAAAATAAATACTTAATAAAAATTGAAAACTTATTCGTCTCGAGTATTACCGCTTCCGAGTCGTAACAAAGCACTTGCGAGCCAACAATAGGCGCACATTTCTTCAACGTGAATACATTCCGTATAAATGGCTCTTGTTCACCTTGCCGTATAACCATGTTGGCAATCTGTATAACCGGATCCATTTTAGCTTCCGGAAAAATGCCTTTGCGTCCAGCGCACTCTATATCAAATGATAAAATACGAAATGGTGCCACTTTGGACCACTCGCCCTCTGGCTCATATGATACGAATTTATCGAAGGCTACGTCTACTTCAATTTGGCAACGTGATTCTGGCAGTGGTTTGGAATTACGTCCTCGTAAACGCCAATTTCCCGCTGGTAGCTGAATCCAGTTACAGCCTACAACTTTTGTATCCACCATAAAACGTATATCGAAGTCTATGTTATTTTCATAAGGTCGACAATCTTGAAAATCGAATTTTGCCGAAATCACTTCTTTTTTGAGTAACCGGCTGGCTGCGGCAACCAAACGAGGCAAGGCCATTGTTATCTTTATATAACGCTGCTTTTCATCACCCTGATAGCCATAAATGTTTAGACGCTCAACAATTTCCACTTCCAACACAGTCTCCTGCACATTATCTTTATTACCACGCATATCAGCGAGCACTTTTTTGTCCAGTGCAACGCGAAATTCATGACAGTCACTGCGTTCAAATCCTCTAGGAGCTGCTATATAGAAATATGGGCAAAAACCATGCACATGACAGCACACAGAATAACCTTCCATTGTGATGCCAAACATACGTACTACGGGCACTGGTCCAATCTGTGCACCTGGCATTCCTAACAGTGGTGCGCCAACATAGTTCTCTATATCAATTTGTTGAAAAGTCAATGACTCTGAATTGGGATCTTGCGCAGGCGGATCTGCACGAGACCATTTTATAGAGGTCTGTTGGTTCTCTGGACCCTCTCCTATTAAAACAGACTGATCAAAATCGTTCATGTTTTCGAGAGCAGCTAATTCCGCTTCAAAGCCACCACCAAAATCATCATCGTCCTCATCATAATTTCTAAATTTAGTCTTTTTTTAAAGCAAATCCGAATAAATAAACTTTCGTACTCACCGTGGTTTTTTCTGTGAGGCAGAAACAGCTGAAGACGCGTTCCCATTGAATTTACGTTTGCCCGCAAAGCCACTCATGTTTTAGCTAGTGGATGAACTAGTTTTTTTTAATTATTAAACATGAATTTTTCGAATTGAAACCAATTCAAAAAGTTAATTTGTAATAATTTATTCCTAGCTATACAAGATTTGCGCGGTTTCAATTTTGACAAGCACAGGATTCAATGAAAAATTCACAATAACACACGACTGTCAATGGTCCAAAATGACATAGATGCCAGTTTCGTGTGATAAATCACTTTTCGTGATTTTTTGAGGGCTGTGTGACAATGTGTGATTTCTGAAATGAAGCGAGTGATTTTTCACTAAGGGTATTCATGCAACTGGGCAAAACCCTTATAAGCGGTATAAACTGTATAAGTTTATTCTCCTTATAAATGAACTGTCAAAGTTTGTATGAAGAAGCTTTTGCACAAACCAGATATCTTTGCTCAACGATTTAGCTGGGCAAACGAACAGGCAAACTTATAACCTCAATCAGCTGATTTATTTTATTAAAGCAAAAGAAAATATTAGAAGCAGGAGAAGATATAGTCAAAATTTTAAATCTAATTAAATAAAATGGAAGAGGTAATGGAATGGAAATTTTGTGAATTGAAGGAAATAAAAAATATTTATATACTTCATTTGCAGAAAGCAAACACTGAACTTGCAAACAGCTGATATATGATGCAAATGCTCAATCGACTTTTAAGGGATGCTTATGCAACCTGCCTGATAAAAATAACTAATTGCCCAAATTATATTCTTGCCTCTTTGCATGAATACCCTTACTCATGCGTGATTTTTTTTATCACTCACTTTATTGTTGAAGAGTGCGTGCAAGTAAATGCGAAAACACGTATATTAACGAACAAACCCAACACTGCAATTGAAATTTGCTAGCGCAGGTATAAAGTTTAAACTTTTAAAAAGTTAATATTTGTTTTATATAACAAATTCAGGCAATTTAAATTATTTCCACTAATATATTTTATATTGAATTACCAAAAATTTTCATATCTTCTTAATTTTGATCTAGTAAATAAGATATTAATGCACTTTTAACAATAAGCTATTGCTAATATTACCAAATAACAGAAAATATCTCATTATTTGTAAAATTGTATGGCATTAAATGCTCTTTTATGCTGTAAAATTGGAATTGCTTCTGAGTGATTTTCTGTTCTGTGTGTGATTTTTGGGTGATTTTCTGTTCTGTTTTTGTGATTTTGCGTGATTTTTTTTCTATGTGCGTGATTTTTTTGCTGTGAGTGTCACAAGAGTGATTTTTACATATATGTTGTGTGATTTAGTGATTTCGAGTGTGAATTTTGGTTGGCATCTATGCAAAATGAAAATTTTTTTTAGTAATTTGATTGCCAGGTCACAATAACAAAAATATAATTTAAATTTTAGGGGTATTCATGATTCAGTGCAGTTGATGAGTTGTGCATCCAGTGACTTCCAGCTACTACTAAAGCCTATATGACACTGGCTAGTTTTAGTATTTTTCAGCGCTTAAATTGTAAGTGAAGCGCAGTACGATAAATGTTCACTACAATTTTCCGTTGATATGACTGCCTACGCTATATGTGCAATCAAGCAAATCAAGCGCTAGAATATACAAAAATTTTCTACTTTTTCAGCTTCTACCAGCTTAAAATCACGAAAAAGTCATTGTGAATACCTTGTTACAGCAGAAAGAAGAACAAGATAAATATTTTGTGAAGCAGACATTCTGCATTTTTGCCGTTGTACCTTTTAATGCTGTTTTTGCATTTCAATTGGTTGCATTTAAATGTTTTTAATTGAAATAAAAAACAATTGCGCTGCTCGAGCTCGTAATTATTTTTAAATAATTCGTACAAGTTGTAGATTTTTGACACAAAATAAATTGTATTTTTGTCGCAACAGCTGTTGAATTTTTCACAAAATTTTCTACAGACATCCCATTCACACAAGACATTGCTGTCTCTTTTATCCCTTGCTTGTTTAAAGATCTGAAAACAAGCAAGTGTCATATAGGCTTAATGCCTATATGACACTGGCTAGTTTTAATATTTTTCAGCGCTTAAATTGTAAGTTCAGAACAGTACGACAAATGCTCACTATAATTTTCCGTTGATATGACTGCCTACGCTACATGTGCAATCAAGCGAATCAAGCGCTAAAAAATACAGAAATTTTCTACTTTTTCAGCTTCTACCAGCTTGAAATCACGAAAAAGTCATTGTGAATACCTTGTTACAGCAGAAGGAAGAACAAGAGAAATATTTTGTAAAGCAGACATTCTGCATTTTTGCCGTGGTACATTTAAATGCTGTTTTTGCATTTCAGTTGATTGCCTATAAATGTTTTGAATTGAAATAAAAAACATTTGCGCGTCACAAGCTTGTAATAATTTTTAAATAATTCGGACAAGTTGTAAATTTTTGACACAAAATAAATTATATTTTTGTCGCAACAGCTGTTGAATTTTCCACACAATTTTCTACAGACATCCCATTCACACAAGTCATTGCTGTCTCTTTTATCCCCTGCTTGCTTTAAGATCTGAAAACAAGCCAGTGTCATAACACTATAAATAGTGAAAAATAAATATTATTTAGTTTTCATACGGTAAGCTAATTCTTGGTGAAGAGCTAAACTAATCGGGCATTGGTAAAAAGTGCCTTAATCCCTCAGATTTAACAATGGTTTACAAAAGCTAAAGTTTCTTTACATTAAAACGTGCTCATATATATCAACACTAAAACCATTATATTGAGATATATGATACATCATTTTTTTTAGCAGATGTAAAAGAGGTAATTTTAGACTAAAAGTGCTAAATTTTTTAGATTTCTAAATAACTTAAGTTCGTTACACAAGTTTTATGAAAACTGAATAAAGTTCAATTGAATTGAAAAAAACGAAGATATTTGCATTGCTGTTACCTCTCTGAAAGTACTCGTAAGCAGTCCTTACAGGCCATCTACACTTACAATATTTGATTGCATGAAATATTTTATGAAATCGATATCGCAAGTGGAGACCGCGCATATCATGAAATTGCTCATCTCATGAAATTTATCTCTTGAAATATTTTATGAAACATATTTCATCCCTACAAGAAGACTATCGGTTATTTAACTAAAAACAAACGGTTTCTCTTAACGGAAATTCCGCTTACCACTTCATACAAAGTTTCGGTTATGCTAGGAAGAGCCTCGGGAAGAAAGTAACCGAAACTCATGTATACGTCTGAACTGGCATCCCTTTCTCACAGGTTCTCACGGGTTTCTCACGATACAGGTTATAGGTAACCAACTCTCATCAGATAGATCTAACCGAAATCTAAGTTATAGTTAACCGTTAGATAAAACGTAAATATCTTTAAAAATAAGAATGCATACAATGAAAACAATTGTTTTTAATTTATTATTTAAATTTTTTAACAGTACACTGGTGCTAGTGTTAGAACTAGTACTGATACTAATGCTGGTGTTAGTACTTGTGCTGTTGTAGCTGAGTGCTGATGCTAGAGCAAGTGCTGGTGTTAGCGCTGGTGCTGTTGCAGCTGAGAACTGGTGCTAGAAGCAGTGCTGGTGCTGGTACTAGTGCTGATGCTGTTGCAGCTGAGTGCTGGTGCTAAAGCTAGTACTGGTGTTGGTACTAGTGCTGTTGCAGCTGAGGTGCTGGTGCTAGAGCTAGTGCTGGTGTTGGTACAAGTGCTGATGCTGTTGCAGCTGAGTGCTGGTGCTAGAGCTAGTGCTGGTGTTAGCCGTGCTGGTGCTAGTGCTGATGCTGTTCCAACTGAGTGCTGGTGCTAGAGCCATGCTGCTGCTGGTGCTAGAGCTATGCTGGTGCTGGTACTAGTGCTGGTGCTAGAGCTAGTGTTGGTGCTTATATATTTTTAACCGACTTCAAAAAGATGGAAGTTCTCAAGTTGGTTGGTTTCTCTGTTGTTTTTTTTTTTTTTGTGAATATATGCACATCGATTACTCCTAAAGTACCTGCCCGATTGTCGTAATTTTTTGTCAACACATAGAGACCATCAACGCGGAGGTGCCCGTCTATAAAAGTTGGCGCTATTCGACAAAGGGGCGTGTCGATATAAGAAAAACAATGTATCTCAGAAATTATTGCTACTAAAGAAATAAAATTCACTGTAAAATTAAAAGAACAGGCACAAATATTAAAAACAACAATTACTTAAGTGGGCGTTGTTCTAAAAAAGGGTGTGGCAATATTGGAAAACTCTGTTTCTCATATAAAATTGACACTAGAGTACTGAAATTTAGTACAGAGGTTGGCACAATTATTGAAAATTACTATCAAGAAAGTGGGAGTTATTCGACAAAGGGGTGTGGCAATATAAGACAATTACTGTATCTCGAATAATATTGACACAAGGGCATAGAAATTTATTACAGCGGTAGGCACAATAAGTACAAATGTTTGTAAAAAAAATGGGCGATATTCCATAAGGGGTGTGGCAATATTAAAAAAAATACTGTTTCTCGAATACGCTTGGCACTAGAATACTAAAATTTAGTACAGAGGTAGGTACAAGTATAACAAATTACTGCCAATAATGTGGGCGATATTCGATAAAGAGGCGTGTAAGAAAAACACTGTATCTCAGTATATATTAATACTAGGGTACTAACATTTACAGCAAAAATGCAAGGGTGGGTACAATTATAACAAATTACGGTCAATTAAGTGGGCGTTATTCGACAAAGAGGTGTGGCAATATTATAAAAACTCTGTATCTCCAATAATATTGACACTAGAGTATTAAAGTTTACAACAGAGGTAGGCACAAATATAAAAAATTAATTTCAATAAAGTGGACGTTGTTTGATAAAAGGGTCGGCAACAGCGTTACCAGTTTTGCACTATAAATAGTGCTTTCGGTATTTTTTGAGCTCTTGCGAGATGCTGCGGGAGAAAGTAAAAATCATCGCTTTATATGAGAAAAATTCTCATGCGGTAAAATTTTTACCACATGTGCGATATTTCCCACGCGAGAGAATAAAAATACCGAAATTACCACAAATTACCTCACATTACCAAAAAGATATTTCTACCTGCTGTGGTAGAAGTACGCGTGAATGAAATGTGTACAGAAAAGGTTTACTGAGTGAATGCGCTTGTTGATGCATTCTTGTTGGTAGTTTGTTTGTGTTTAAACTGTTTTCGATATTTAACAACAAAAGAACGTAAATAATTTCTAATAGCAAAGTGAAAAATAAAATAATTATGTCTGGAAGAAAAAGATCATTGTCGCATAGTTATTCAAAAACTCTGTAAGCTTAAAGTATTTTTACATTTTAGGCGCATTTAAATATTATGAATGTGTTAGTGGAAAAATTGTGATGAGCAGTGCGAGGACTGCTATAATTTTTGAACTCATTAAAGAATTGAATTATTATAAAAATTATTGTTTTATTAACTGTTGTTAGTTAATATATTGCATTTAAAGTTTACTTTCGTTACATAATTTCATACTTTGCTATAAACACAGCTTAAAGGGATATTTTAAGCAACTTTGAGGTATTTCATTGACTTGCGGTAATTTTGTGGTAATTTGCACGATTTTGAGGTATTTCATTGACTTGCGGTAATTTTGTGGTAATTTGCACGATTTTGAGGTAATTTGATGTATTTTTGACGTGTGGTAATTTGAGAGAATTAAATGCGAGAATAAGGTAATTTTTGAGGTATATTCATCTGACAACGCTGGTCGACAATATTTGAAACACATTGTATCTCGAATAATATTGACACTAGAATACTGATATTTAGTACAGAGGAAGGCACAATTATTACAAATTAATATCAAAGAAGTGGGCATTATTCGACTAAGGGTGTGGCAGTGTTTGAAAAAATTGTATTATTTTGACACAAGGGTAATAAAATCCATTGTAAGAATGGGTAGAATTATTGAAAACACTATGACAAAGTCGGCGAAATTCGACAACGAGGCGTGTCACTGTTAGAAAAAACACTATATCTCAGTCAATTTTGACACTAGGTATTGAAATCAATACAAAAATAGGTAGAGTTATAACAAAACACAATCAAGAAAGTAGATTAAATTCAACAAAGAGGCGTGTCACAATTAGAAAGACACTGCATTTCAAACCATGAAAAAGTGAAAAATTTGAAATTTTCTTTAATAATTCTTGCAAATGTATTAAAAAATTCAAAAGAGTAAAGAATAAGAACGACAGAAAAAACATTTTTAAATTATGAGCTTAAATAATTGTGTTTACAAACTTTTCCTAAAATTTATCATATTCTCTAAAAAGGAAGATATAAAAACTTTTTAACAAAAAAAAAACCTACTTCAAAATCACTACAAAGCAAAAAATAATTTTAAACTTAATCGTGGTAAAATCTGATAATTTATTTAAATACACTATTATATTGGAAATCTAATTACTCTAACTTTTTCTAATATGTATTATTTTTATCATAAATATATCGCACACTAAATACAAAACAGTAAAGCCTATATGACACTGGCTAGTTTTAGTATTTTTCAGCGCTTAAATTGTAAGTAAAGAGCAGTACGATAAATGCTCACTACAATTTTCCGTTGATATGACTGCCTATGCTATATGTTTGTGCAATCAAGCAAATCAAGCGCTAGAATATACAAAAATTTTCTACTTTTTCAGCTTCTACCAGCTTAAAATCACGAAAAAGTCATTGTGAATACCTTGTTACAGCAGAAAGAAGAACAAGATAAATATTTTGTGAAGCAGACATTCTGCATTTTTGCCGTTGTACCTTTTAATGCTGTTTTTGCATTTCAATTGGTTGCATTTAAATGTTTTTAATTGAAATAAAAAACAATTGCGCTGCTCGAGCTCGTAATTATTTTTAAATAATTCGGACAAGTTGTAGATTTTTGACACAAAATAAATTATATTTTTGTCGCAACAGCTGTTGAATTTTTCACAAAATTTTCTACAGACATCCCATTCACACAAGACATTGCTGTCTCTTTTATCCCTTGCTTGTTTAAAGATCTGTAGCTCGTTTCTGCAACTTTTGTCACCGCAGTTCTCACAATATTTTGTCACTTTGACGCCATAATGACGTCATTCTCACTTGCACCGTCTCTGTAATAAAATGAGAAAAGTCGGTGACTCATCTCGCTTGTTTCAATTCTATTTTCGTAGGAATTCAATAGCCAAAGTGTTTCTGTAAACTAAAATATGCGACTCGAGTCAGCTGAAGTTGTCACTATGTTCTGATTAGGTGAGAATAATTTTTGGTTGATAGTGCAACTTTCGATTTCAATGAAGTGGTTACTAATACTTCTACCCGGTAAAAGGTATCAACTTAAATTTTTCATTTAGACTATAAATATATAATATACACAATATTATAAGTATTACAATGTATAAATTATTGAATATACATACTTAAATATTTATTAATGAGATTTATTCCATGATAAAAATTTGTATCACTGCATTAAGCAACCGCATGAAAAGAATACTCGGATCTCAACGCATGAATAGGGTTTGTTTTATAAATGTCAACATCACTAAGTGTCAAAACAGGAAAAATTTGTTTTGTTTATTTTTGTTTTTTGTTTTTATTTTTGAAAAAATCAAAACAAAAAAAAAATGTCAATTGTTTCAATTTTATATATTCCCTATCACTTGTGTATCTTTCTCATCACAGAGCAATATTTTCTCACTTATTAATGCAGAAACACTAGCTTTCGTAAAAGTGAGTATTTTGGAACGAAATAGTGTGCCGACAGAAAAAGTGACTTTTTGTCGCAAAAGTTGCAGAAACGAGCTACTGAAAACAAGCAAGTGTCATATAGGCTTTACAACTGAAAATTTTTTATACCGAATTTTTGTTATAAATCAATTTATAAAACACATATCTGACTATATTTTTCGTTATTTTCTTCATTAACTTGAAGAATGAAGTTTTTGTGTTAAATGAAAATTGTTTTTCTTCTGCAGATTCAACCAAAGAGTTTTATTTTTCGCTTTTCCTGAAAAGTCATGTTTTTTGAGTTGTGACTGTTTTGTATTTAGTGTGCGATATTATTTTTTTTATGATAATAAAATCTTCGAAGTCGGCGCTAATAAAATAAGTTTTTTGTGAAGCTGCAACACACAATTGCATATTCAATGTCAGTGAAGATTGAGAATGTTTATGTATGCAAAGCTCTTCAAATTACTTTTAAGCTAAAAGTAATAAAAAAGTTGAAATTAGCGCAGGGATGGTAAAAATATCCTGATCTAATGACAAAGATTAGCGCTGACTACAAAGCTTTTATTATCATAAAAAAAAAATATATTTATGATAAAAATAAAAACATATTAGGAAAAGTTAAAATAATAATGTATATAAATAAATTATCAGATTTTACCACGATTAAGAGGAAAAGTAATTTAAAATTATTTCTTACTTTGTAGTGATTTTGAAGTAGGTTTTTTTGTTAAAAAGTTTTTATTAAAGTATGTATATTTTTAAAACAGAATACAAACTAGAAAAAACATTTTAAAGAACACAGATTCTTATATAAAATGCTTCAAGCTTAATTCACGATTGTTCATACTATGATCAGTTATTGCGACTTTGCCCAGCATGCCTCGAAAACCAACCCTTGGACGTCCAACTGTCATTACTGTCATCCATGATAAAGAAAAATTGCTAGAGCGACGGAGTTTTTCATCTTTATGTGTAGCGAAAATTTTTACATAAAGTGCACAAAATATTTATAAAACTAATGAAAAAGAAAAGAAAAACTCGTGTAAATGTGCTACAGATAATTTATAATTATTTTATATAAAAATTGAAACGAGCAGCCTCAGAAAAAAGCCATTAAATGAATGCAAAATTTTCGTCTGCTATGAATTGTACGCAGCCAAGCATCGAATAGGCACCACAAGACAAGACAGCAAGCACAAAGGATTATCGGAAGCCTGGTATCCGAAAAAGTAGAGTGTGCCAACTGCTGCTTTGTGAACTTAATATCAATCAGCTTTTTAATTAGCAAGAACAGTAACTTGCTATAACATGTATCAAAGCGCCTGTAATGCTGCAACGACAGGTTCCTGTGCACCAGAGCCTGAACGTGAACAACGCACGGCTGCTCTTATAGCTCAGGAACCAGCAACAGCACCCATCGAACCAGACTACAGTGGTTTTGATATCGTTAAGGCGACACAGTATGGTGCGATTGCACGCGTCAAGGAGCTGGTAGAAGCAGGCTGGGATGTAAATCAACCAGACAGCGAGACAGTGACGCTGCTGCATTGGGCAGCGATTAACAATCGACGTGATATAATCAAATATTTTTTGGAAAAAGGTGCAGCTGTTGATGCCATTGGTGGCGAGCTTAATGCTACACCGCTGCATTGGGCAACGCGTCAGGGACATTTAGGTGCAGTTGTGCTACTAATGAATGCAGGTGCAGATCCAAAAATACGTGACGCAGAAGGCTGCTCATGCATACATATTGCAGCTCAATTTTCGCACACTGCGTTGGTAGCATACTTCATAGCTAAGGGTGTGGATCCGGATTTACAGGATAGAGGCGGTATGACAGCATTAATGTGGGCGGCCTGGAAGGTAATTTTGTCATTAGAGTAATAAAAACATTTATAACTTTTTGGTCTTATTAGGTATGTGCCTTGGATCCTGTGCGTCTGCTGCTAACGCTTGGTGCAAATCCTGCAATGGTAGATTATACACACGGCAATACGTCGCTGCACTGGGCTATTCTAGCACGCAATGCTACTGCTATCTCAACACTTGTGCTGAAGAGCAAATCCAGTCTTGATGTTCCAAATCTACGCGGTGAAACACCGCTTTCCATGTTGGAAGCACAATCCGGTGCTATTTGGATTGGTTCAAAGGTATTGGAGCGCGTGCATGATGCCTCTTTATCGTCGCAACAGCGTCGTTCGTGGCTGTTACGCATCAAACATGATAAACGTTTGCGCTGGTGGACCATGGTTGCCTGCCCCTTTACTGCATTCTATCTGGCGGGCGTAGTTTTTACATTGAATACATTTTTTATCATAAAGTTCTTTCTGCTAGGCTGCTTGTATTCGATATTTTATACAATTGGAAAATCAATGTTCGATGATCACCTCATGGCGCTGCTGCCGCTAAGCGTGTACTTGGCAACTAAACTTTGGTTCTATGTAACATGGTTGACCTATATAGTTGATTCGGTGTCTTTCGTTACAACGTTATTGTTTCTATTGTGTTCGGTTGGTTTGTGGGTTTGTTTTCTGAAGTCGTGGAAAGGCGATCCGGGCATAATACGACCAACGCAAGAACAACGTTTTAAGGTTGTATAGTGCAGAAAGGCAAATAATATTAACTTTATATAATTATTTATTGCAGACAATTGTCGAGCTATCGGAACGTGGTGGCATAGGATTTGAGCCCGCTTCCTTTTGCTCTGCTTGCTTAGTGCGGCGTCCTATACGCTCAAAGCACTGCAGCGTTTGTGATCGTTGCGTGGCGCGTTTCGATCATCACTGCCCATGGGTGGGCAACTGCATTGGACTAAAGAATCATAACTACTTCATGGGTTTCCTTTGGGCGTTACTCGTTATGTGTGCCTGGATGGTTTATGGTGGCTCCTACTACTACATGAATGAGTGCAATTTACAGTTCAATGGTAAGCATAAATAATGACAGAAGTAAAGAAAACTGTGTTTCATGTGTTATGTTTAAAATTTTTAGCAGACTTCCTGGAGAACCTAAGCGCAATTGGCAACTGCAATGCTTGGATTGGCTGGGTCATGGCCAATGCACTGCTACACATGTCTTGGGTTATACTACTTACCATCTGTCAGACATATCAAGTTGTCTGCCTAGGCATGACAACCAACGAACGCATGAATCGTGGACGTTATCGGCATTTCCAGGAGAAAGGCGGACAAAGTCCATTTACGCGTGGACCGCTGCTCAATCTAATTGACTTTCTTGATTGTTCCTGCTTTGGCTTAGTGCAACCACAACGCATCGATTGGATGAACTACTTTGACTTCGAGGTGCATAATCAAAAAACAATAGAGCACGAACCGCTGCTGCGCGGCAATGCTGAAGGCATGGATGGTGCTAATTATCAATATGTGTAGGATAAGTCGAATCGGGATGCGATGACAAAGAATGCACCAATTGCTAATGTTTAATTGAATTAACGTTAAGAATTAGGCTCAAAATAGATGAAAATCTAACAAACTTGAACAGCTCATAACTTATTCTTCCAACAGTTGGAATGGCAGTTCAGACAAGTTAGCATTTGTATTTACTACATTAATTTGCTTTATATTCACTTGATTATATATATACTTACATGCATATATTTAAGTTGATAGGGCTTCACTTGCTTCTTTCCAAACGTGCTTTAATACTTAAGTTCAAAAAGCAGCGTTTAACGAGCGCTACGTTAACATAAACATTGCAATCTATAGTTAATTAAGTATGATTATATATACATAGCATTAACAAACACACAAAAAATAAAACAAGATTATGCAGCGTATTCTAAATGTGAATATTTAAAATTTGTTTATTTGTAAATATATTTTTTATAAACTTCTTAAATATTTATATATTATATATACAATATGACCGCATGCATGATTAAAAAAATTTATTTGCACCTAATATACACACACACACATAAAGCGAACATTGGATAAGCCAGTCAAAGAAAACGAAGCAAAAGTCATCGCAAACCGATTCCGAAAGCAATAAATTTTATTAAAAATGCAAAAATTTATGCGCTCTAAACTATTTAAAAAAACAAAAACAAAACAAAAAATAACATAAAGTGAATTAATCAAAAGTAAAAAATTCCTCATTTACAATAAGTCATAAGTTTTGAAATAACGAAAATATTCTTGATGTCATTGTTAAAATTTTGCAAATATGTTGGTAGTTAATCATATTGAACAACAATAACAAAAACAAAAAAGACATTTTTAACATTAAAGACGAATTTTTGTTCTTAACTTTAATTAAAATAAAGCAAAAAAATAAAAAAATCAATGTCGTCAATCAATGTCTAATTTAAAGCGATACAAAAGAAAACAAATATCAAAAATTGATGTAAAATTTTACTGTTAATATATAATGGCACCTCAGTAAATGTTTGTTTAAATAATTATAAAATAAATTTTTAACATTTGTATGCTAGCTAGTTAGCAGCGCAAACACTTCATAATGCGAGCAGGCAGTATTTTTATACAAGTTTTTCTAAATATCTCTTAGTCTCTCTCTTTCCAATTAAAAAAAGTTCCACGCTCCTTCAGCAGCAGTGCGTTTTTATAGCATTATAACAACAAAATTCACTTACCTTATCATAACCAACATTCATTATAAAAATATGTAGTTATGTTTCATAGAACAACACAATTTTTTACTGCAAATTCTAAAAACTCTTTAAACGCACACAAGGTTAAAATGCTAAAATTTGTATAAAAAAAAATTATAATTCAGATCAGATTTTCTATAACTCTAAATTAATGTTAGCAATTGTTTCAAAAGCAAAAACAAAAAATTTTAAAACACCAATTTTTGCATACTACGAACAAAATGCAAAAGCTTTGTAAAAATTAAAAAAAAGATAAATAAATAAATAATCTGAAAGATATGTAAATTATGTTTAAGCAAAATAATAAAAAAAAAATCAATAATTTACAAATCTCATCAACACCACCAACAATAATTTTTTGACAAAATATGACTTCATTTCAGCAGTCACGATTTTGCCAATAAATTATAGAAATTTCATACAAATCTAGTCACCCAAAAATAAGCAAAAAAAAATTCAATCCATTTAAATAAACTCAAGCATAACTATTAAGATATATACATACATATATGTAATACATTCATACAAACATACAAGTTAAAATCTAAGCTCAATCAAAAACATTTGATTGCACTAAGCCACAATTGCTAAAACAAATAATAATTAACAAAATAAGAACAAACAAGTTACAAATAAGTTATTTTTTCCATTTTAAATGCATTTTTAGCTTTTTACGCGCGGATTGTTTTTTTATTTTCGATAGTATTAGTTTTGTGACGTTTTTTTAACTAACGTTAATTTGTCTTTTTTTATATAAATGTTAATCTAAGATATTAAAACCAAAAATAAAAGAAAATCAAGAAGAACAACAAAAAACATAATTATAAAAATATATAGAAAAATGTAACAAAGTGTAAAGTATTTCTGGCATATTTAAAATATTTAAAAATAAATAAAATTAAACAAAACTTCAATTGTTTGACCTTAAAATAAAGTACACGTAGAGAGGCAGGGAAGCATGTGTTAAACATGCAGCTTCTTGAACGCAAAAGACCAACGCTTGGTGTGCGCAGTAATGGTGGGAAATTTGGCAGGGAGTCTCAAATTCCAGCACCGAAGAAAACTGACCTCCTCTTATGTGGTTCAACCTCGAGCCAACAGTAGGTTAGGTAAGGTAAGAAGGATCGTGCACCGTTGAGTTGCTTCGGTGGGGGCCTTTTGATCCATTGGTTGTGGTGGTACCCAATTAACCCGATATATTTTAATTTATCTTCGTTCTCCTAACCATACTGTCCTCATAATGAACTTCCATTTGTCTAACAATGTTGTGTTCAAGAGCTCTTCCAAGTCTTTGTAACATC
This sequence comes from Tetanocera ferruginea, assembly GCA_958299015.1. Classification (NCBI taxonomy): domain Eukaryota; kingdom Metazoa; phylum Arthropoda; class Insecta; order Diptera; family Sciomyzidae; genus Tetanocera; species Tetanocera ferruginea. Next base: position 1,902,335 of record OY282644.1, read on the forward strand.
TGTTTCCTGTATGTATAATCGGCGATTCTGGTGATTTGGACATTCACACGGAAGGTGGAAAAAGGTTCTACTTGAACGCTCCCAAAGTCCTTTCATTAGAGCTGCTCAATGTCCAAGTTTGTGCTGAAAATAGTAGCATGGGCATTATTATTGACTTATAGAGCGTGAGTTTTTTTTGTCGAGAGAGTAACACCTGTTGGCAAGAGTTATCCTTCGTATGATTTCAATTCTGACCTCGAAAAATATGTTGTCAACAATGATATGGTTTACAAGACGCTGGAACTGTTTGATTTTTGACGTAAAGAATATTGTTTTATCTACAAGAACCCACTCGACTAGACTCTTTCTGTAACCTGGAGAATGCTTAACTGACTTCACACGTATTATGGCCAATGATATCGACATCATCGCATTACCAGAAACATAACACTCTTATAGAATATCGTGCCACTACTTCTCAGATCAACAGCTAGCATGATCTTCTCCATCATTAAATTGAAAAAGTCACATGACAAAGAATCACCTTGTCTGAAACTTAGCTTGGTATCGAGCGAATAGGCAGATGTCTTTCCCGATTTTCACAGCGCTGCTGCTCAGTTTGCAGAGACGAATTAGCTTCGCTCGATAGGGCCTAATATGCGATATTAAGAGACTTATCCCTCAGAAGTTGGCGATATTCATGAAAGCATTGAAGTTTTTGAATGCATTTAAACAGAGCTTCGCCTCCGTTCTTTAATAATTCAGCCCGTAGGTCAACGGGTCCTGCGGCTTGGTTGGTTTTAAGCAGAAATATAACTGTAAAGATCTCCATATAATCTGCCAGCGGAACTTCAACACCGTCATCCATAATTGGGGTTTCCAGGATATCATTTCTATTGGCGGAATTGTTGTCAGCGTCGTTATTTAGAAGACTAGAGAAGAGTTCTCTCCATAACATAATTGTACTCTGGATATCTGTCACTAGATTCCTATTCTCATCATTGCAGGGAGAGGCCCCGATATGAAAACCTCGTTATGTTTTCGAATAATTTTCAAGTCTCATTCCTGTCACCTTTCTCGCTAGTCGCGCTTTTCGGCCTCTCGCTTGAAAAGGCGTCTCACTTGCCTCATCCTCTCTCGTCATCGCTCCAAAGCAGAATCATAATTGTTGGTGACTCTAAAATAGTAACATTCTAAGAAGAAAAAAATGCTGAATAGGTTGCAGGGCCTTAAATTTTCAAAACAAATACCCTCGAATAAATCTTCAATAAAAAACAAACGCTTGTTTAAATTTTATATTTTTTTGTTGTTTTGTTTTATTTTCTGTTGTTTTCTTTTGTTGTTGTTCTGTTTGTTGTTGTTGGTTGTTGTAGGTGTATAATAAAGTTAAGTAGTTTTACATTTATGCATTATTATTATTTTTATTATTTATATATAAATTAATTTAAAAAAGATGTCAGTTAATTGTTGCTTATGCTTGCGTAGCAAACTAAACTGAATTGATATAAATTTTGGATTTACAAATATTATTATTTATAATATATGTATGTCTGTATATATATATATATATATATTTGTTTCTTGAAAGAAAATTAAGCCTATGATATTTATATGTATTGTTATGTATATATAAAAAAATAACGTTTACAACGTTCATACTTTACTTCACTTTTTACCATGTTCAACTTTTTTTTTGTTGTTTTACAAATATATTTTGTATTATTTTTTTATATTTTTTGTTTTGCTCAAAATAACTTTCAGAAATGTTTGATGTTCTGAGGCTAAGCAGATAATGTTGCTGATGATGATGGTGATGATGCTGATGAAAATGGTTATTTAAGTGTTAAAATTGTAAATAAAAAAATAGACAAGATTAAAACAATTTTAAAAGCAGCAACGTGTGAAGGTCGCTAAGCAGCCTGAGCTAATGCATTGACGGTCATAAAAGCCGCTTACAAAGTTAACAGGTGGGCTGATGTGTTAAAATGGATACGCACTGAAATGCTAGTTAAAGCAAATAAAACAAACAAAAAATCAACACTTGAAAAAAATTCAATAAAGCTTGCAATATTTCTTTTAATTGTTGTTTTAATTTTTTATATAGTTTCAAGTAAAACTTTGCAAAATGCTTTTAAGGCCAGCCATCGCAGGGTTGGGTTTTCGTTTTTTTTTTTAATATATTTTAAATTTTTTAAGGGCGGGACTCGGTCGTTTAGGCAATGCAATAAAAACAGTTAAGTTTAATTTTACTTTTATTATTATTTTTTTGTTGTTGTTGTGGTTTTGTTATTTCGAAAATAATGCTTAACAATATTTAGCTGTAGTTAAATATAATAAAAATTGCCTTAAAATTAAATTGCATAACTTAAAGTGTTTTTTTGTTTTTATATATTTTTGTTTTGATTAACAGTTATTTGAAAAATAATTTAAATGTTAAAAAAAGTCAAACAAATAATATTAAAGAACAAAACATTAAACAATGCAAAACTGGCTTTAGACACACCAAAGCCAAAAGGGGCGTGCGGTTTTGACACGCCCTCTATTGACTGGCATAGAAAACCAACTACTTTACAAACACATTTGCGTACATATATGTTAAGATTTTCTTGTGTTGTGTGCATGTGTGTGTTAATAAAAAAAATTAAATTTTTTTTCATTTTGCTAACTTTTGGTTTTTACAGTTAGGGAGTTTTGTTTGCTTTTCTTGTTAAAAAATATATATATATAGATAAATATAGTTTTTCAACTTTTTGCATCTTCGCTAGCCATTTTTTTAGCTGTACTTTTATATATATAAATATCTCATATACATATATTATTGGGTTGTATATATATACATATATATATATATATATATAGTGGTGTATACATATGCAAGTATGTATATTTATTTTGCTTTTTTATATATAATATATACGTAAAGTATATAATAATATTTTATCTCTTTCCGATTTACTGCCGTTTCACTTCCGTAACTTTTAATTAATAAATTAAATATTAATGAACATTAATTCCCACTGATGTTACGTTTTGATGATGACGTCAGTTTGATTGGGCGGACTACCGATTTGTTGTTGTTGCTGCTGTTGTTGTTGTTGTTGCTGTAATTGATGTTGCTGCTGTTGATGAAGTTTCTGCTGTGACGTCAGCTGTGTTGGCGTCGCCGTTTGTGCCACTTGTGTGATGACAGTTGTTGCTGTTGTTATAGGTTGTTGCTGCTGCTGGTGCTGGTGCTGATGCTGTTGTTGTTGCTGCGTTGTTGTTTGCACTATTTGCATTTGATGATTTGATTGTTGTTGTAGTTGCGATTGTTGCTGCTGATTATTGTGATTATTTAGCGCATTATTTGAATTGCATAACACGCTATACACAGAATCAACTTTGCTGAGCTTCTCAAATAGCGGTATCAATTCAAGAAGCTCACAATCGGTGACATCGTCGAACCACGACTTGACAGGAACCTGCAAAAAAGGTGGGAAGTCAAAACAAAATTTATTAAAAATTAATAATAAAACAAAAGTTTTTTTAATTATTTTTTATTATATTATTTTTTTTTTTTGCTTTCATTAAAGACATCACTTTCAACTTAAACTCACCGCATTATCTGGATGAAATATATAACTCGCGGGCGAGTTATCGACAATAACGATCTTCTGCAAGTCTCTGCCAAGGCGATTTAAGTCCTTAATATAATTTCCCCTATAATAAACGCATGATTCCCTAAACAGTCTTGCACGAAAAACATTCCATCTGTAAAAAAGAAAAGCATTAAAAAATTATTAAAATTCAATACGTTTTATTTGCGAGCAACAATAAACACTTACTTATCTAACAGATCGGCCACTGGATCTGCATATTTGGCTAGTGATGCTGTAAATAATACACACTCGTACAATTCGCCCATCTTTCGAAGGAATTCATCCACATGTGGTCGTTTCAGGACGTACACTTGATGTATGGTGCCATCAATTTCTACGGGAACAATAAAATCAGCATTTGGAATTGGCTGTAAGAAAAATTAAATAGAAAGTTTTAAGTAATTTGTTTGTGGTAAGCATGGATAAATCAGATAATTTTTTATATAATTCATAATCCTAAAATAATATGTTATTCAACTTCGACAAAAACAGTGTCTAAGTGTCAGTATATTGCACAAAATGGCAACCTAAAATTTGTTGGCACGATGTTAATGTTATGCTATGAGCAATGCTAATGATATTAATACTATGACTACTTCTAAAAAAATCAATTATCAAGAATTATTATTAACTAGTATAAAAGTACATCATATGACGGTTTGCAACCAATGTCGTCACTAAAAAGTATAAAAGAAATGTTCTGTGCATACTTTCAGGCTTAACATTTTTCAATAATAAAACCACTGTAATAGCACGAATGAACAGTTTGAGCGATATTAGGTGCGGAGCGTGACACTTGCGTTTTATACATACATTAATATTCATTGCAATGAAATGTTCACAAATAAACCAGAATTTGTTTCGAAATTTTTATAGAGTATTATTGAAAAAAATTTATTCGAAATCATTTCAATACATAATACAAGATCTAAAAGAATAAACTAATATTTTCAAACAAATTCTGAGAACAGTGTTGTTATCAAACAAATTTTGATATCGTAACTTTTGCACTCAGCTCATCGAATTCTCATCGGATCTGTGAAATTTTTAAAAAACAACAATGTATACATTTTCAGAAACCATTTACAATAACGAAGAGATATAAAAAGAAAAGTGGATGTTTAAAGGTTCATTTTTTTTAAAAAAAAATCAAATTTTGTTTCAAAAGTCAGTTCACTATGGTATTGTGTCATATTCGCACTGACATGAAAGTTAAAAGCCTAAAATATCACATAACTAACATCTTTCATTAATTTTTTTGCTTAAAATTTGTCAATAGATCAGTTTTTCTTCTTTTTCGTCTTAATCAAACAGAAAAAAAAATTGACCACATGTTGGCATTTTTCATAAGATTGGCAATAAATGACCATTCAAAATGACATACTGAAAACCAATCTATAGAAACATAATTATATATAAAAAAAAATTAAAATAAAATATTTTTTAAAATGCTTTTAATTTTAAACACACAAAATAAGAGTAAAAATAAAATTAAATAATCGATATTCCTTATTTTGTCATTCGTTAAATAAGTGTTGACACAAATTTTTAAAACATTCAATGATTTAAGGAGGGACATACATTCGCGGCAGAGAAAACAGATTTTTTTTTTAAAAATTCTCAACTCAGTCAAAAACAAACATTTTCCAAAATTATTAATTATTATTGCAGAGCATTGAACAAATTACAAGAAAAAAAATTCAAAAAATATTTTTTTCACTCCAACATGGTTTTATAGAGTTCCAAACTGGGGGCAGAAAAAAAAACAGGGCCTCTTGGTTGCAGCGCTAGGAGTCGAAAAAATTGTCGGATCTGGAAAAAAAAACGACTTTTTTAAATCTTAACAAAATTTGTTATCGTATGACAGAAGCAGTTTTTTAATTTTTTTTCAATTTTTGGAGATGTTCCATATTTGAAAGTGTGTTTCTTCGAAAAAAATATTGACTTTAAAATTTCATAAAAAATCGAAAAAAAAATTTTAAAAAAGTTGTCATACGTGTCATACTGGTGTCATACGATAGCGAATCAATTTTAAAAAACAGAAAAAAAAATAATTTCGTCAAAAAATGAACCCGCTAGTGCCGCAACCAGTACGAAAGTTTGTGAACAAAGAAAAAAAAGGTTGAAAAAGAAAAATTCACTCTCACTAATCCGGCTGTAACTTTTGAACCAGTAGAAATTTTTCCATGTAATTCTTTGAATATTAAGAATATTTATTAAAATACAAAATTATAAAAGAAAGTCGATTTAAAAACGACCAATGTCATGTCCCCCCTTAAGGGGACGTGACACCTTCAAACATTTTTTTATGTTTTAAAATGCGTATAAGTTGAGTAAAAAATAAGATATCATTTTGAAAACTTAAATATATATTTTTTAGTAAAAATATTACTCAAAAAAAAAATTTATTTTATTATTATAATCACATAAATTGCTACTGGAATTTTTTTAAAAAATCATGACGGGCGTGAAACACAAAATCTACTTGACACTTGTCGATGCAGGAATGAACTACGGACAGAAAAATTGGTTTTATAGTTTTTGAGTTTTTGGCTGATTTTGTCAAAAAAAACTTGACAATTTTCGAAAAAACGCCGCCATTTTGTTATTATTCAACCAAAATTGTTTCTTCTAGTTCATTCCATGACGGTTTTGATGCTGATAAAAACACCGTTTTTTGTTTTTTTTTTCCGATGTCCCAGTCAGTTGTAATCACGCCCGTCATGGTTTTTTTTATGTTTTTTTTTTTAAATAACTCCAGTAGCCATGTATGTAAATAAAAAAATCAAATAAATATTTTTTTGTGTAATTTTTTTTTTTTTTTAAGGTGTCACGTCCTCTTAAGACGTTTTTTTTTAATTTCACAACAATTCGATCTGTCTGACTTATCTGGTTTTGAATGTAAACTCCTCAATTATAAAAAAATATTATGATAAAATATATTTAAAAATACACATAAAATTAGAGTTAAAATAAAATAAAAAAATCGTCATTCTTTATTTTGTCATTCGTTAAATAAGTACAGACACAGAAATATACATTTTTTTTTAATATACTTAAAGAAAAATATGCAAATCGGACGTCGGACCTATTTTTTTCTGACATTTTGAAGAATTTTGAACATACATCGGATTCAAGACTGAAAATCGTAACAAATACTATATGTTGGACCATATGACAACACTGCCTGAGAAGAAATTTATCTTCATATATTGACAACCCATTTTTTTCCAAATATAACAATATTATGGAACTGCATGAGTTCACGTTAAAATATACATTTTTATGACCATTTTAGACTCGTTTCTGGGAACGTCTTCAACCATGCCATAAGGGTTGCGCCGGAAAATTTTTTGTTTTGGTCAGAAATAATTGATGCCCTTTAATATCTGGATAGAAAATGACTGAGGAATAGAGGTTTTCAAAGGAGATCAAGTCTTTTTAGTGACCAAGATCAAGACTTAATTGACAAAAAAAATTCGAGTAGTTATGAAAAAATTGGAATTAGATTGTCATTAAGAGGGGAAGAGTTAACTCAAAATCAGATATTTAACGAACTAACTGTGATGAAAATGAATTTATAACACTCATGAATATTGACGGTTCAAGAACAAATTTGCTTAAAAAATTTTTAAAAATTTCTTGAGCTTTATATCAAAAACGAAAACAGCCTCTTCCAATTACGAGGTGAATATAATAAGCCCCGGATAATGGTCGGAAAATAATAATTTTTTTGATCATTTCAGATACTCTCTCGGTAACTTTTCGTCTAAGTAAAGGAGGTATTGGAGGGAATTAGGATTTTTTTAAAAACACGACAAATTGAAAAAAAAAATGTTAGCATAGTATCTTGTTACAAAAAAAAGAAACAAATTTAATCAAAGTGTCATTATAAGAGCCATTATAAGGTACCATTTTAAGGGGAAAAGTTACTTTCGTTAAGACTCCCGCCAGCTCTTTTCCAGAACTTAAAGTTTTACTCTTACAGAATTTAGAGATCTTAACGAAATAAGCCACTCAAAAATACTTAAAATTAGTGAGAACTATAAGTGTTGGTCTATAAAAACTATAAGAAATAAAATTTTCTTTAAAAAATCTCATCAAAAACTAAGTAGAAATCCTTGCCTTAATCCCTAAAATACTAAATTCAGCTTCGTTTACTTGAAAGCCAAACCCAAACCACATATTTAACATTAGAAATAAAAAAAAAAATTAATCCCGTGAAAAGCGGCGAATTAATTAGCACCGAAATGAATTGAAAAATAAACCAAACAATTAAAAGCATTTCCAAAGATAATGAATGAGCGAACGAACGAACGAACCCTCATCAAATGTCATCATCAAGCTTATTTTAAAGTGTTTTTTAAGCATTTTTTATGCCAGATATAAATGTTTATACCAGATATATATATATTTAAATGTTGGAATGAGAGAAAAATGTAGCTAGTTAGGGAAGGAAAGAAGTGTTTTTTTTTTTCAAACAAACATATTTACATATTTTCATACATATATATTAAATCAAACTCACTCAATCACTTCAAGCGGTAATCAATATTTTTTTTGAATTTTTTTTTCTTTCTCAATTGATTATTAATTTTAATTATTTGCTTCTCTTGGGGTTTTTGTTTTTTTTTTTTTCTATTTGACATCTGTTCGTTCGCATTCCAACAGAATTAAGTGGAATGAGCACGAGGCAACATTGATGGCATAATAAATGACTTTTTCTGTTAGAAGTTATGCTTATGTAGTATATTTATCACCCACATTTTAACGATGTTAACAAGAGAAAAGATTATGTTGTGTAAATATTAAATTTGAAAATGCAAAAATTGTATTGACATATCGATGGTGAAAGCGTATGTTTCATGTTTGTAAGCAAACATACAAGAGAAAATCTGAAGTTATCACTGAAATTAAGTTCGAAAATAACAGAATTTGAAGTTGTAGCCAATACTGCAAACTAACGATGTACTAAGGTTTGCACACAAACAGAGAGTTTTGCAAATGTTTTCAGGTTTTTCAGATCTCAGGCAAACGCCAGATCCTTTTTGAGCTTTCAAGAGGTTTTTGCGTAAAAAAAAATTGGTTTATAAAGAAAATTTGCTATAGAAGAAAGTTGTATCTTATAGAAAGTTATATAGAAAAATTTAACAATTTAATTTTAGTGCTTTAGTGCTAAGTAAAAAACCGCCATCTTTTCTTTAAATAATGTCGAGAATATTTTAATTTTTGAAAAATTTTCAGTCAACATAAAAAAAAAATTTAATTCCCTTTTTTTGCACAATCATTTCTCAACTACCTTCATTTTCTTACGATAACGTTAGAAACTAACGCCGTCAACATGGTCTGGGTCACGCTTTGTTTGGCCAGTAAAGAGCTTTTTGCAAATAATCTCAAAATTATACAATCGATTGCCACAAATTCGAGCAAAACCAAGTCGCTCAAATTGAATGTGGTTAGCAAAACGCTTCAAATTGGTAAACAGCTAAGGTAGGTAAACCACGTAAAGTTTCATCTTTTGACGAAAGGGCGTACAAGAAGTACAAAATTACTTTATCCCATTTAATATGTGTGCGTGTGTGTGTGTGTGTGTGAGTGTGCTGCGTCAAATTCTATTTCAATGTGTTGGTTAAGTTAGCAAGTAAAACACGTCGATAGCGTCGTTGCGATGACTCACAAGCAGTGCATAAAAAAGGGCAACCAGTACCAAGCAGTTGGGTGGGACGGGTGGTTGGTGTTGGCGGTTCGGTAGAAAGTTAGTTAAAAGAAAACGTGCCACAAAACGAAGTCATACAAGCGAAAGCAGTCAGTCAGCGTCTGTAGTTTATTTACGCTGTCTGTCCCTTTTACGCTGTCTGTTGATGGCTTACGTTACGTATGTCTGTCGGAATGTGACCTCAACTAATAAAAAAAAAAAAAATAAAAACGAAAAAAATTAATTTAGTATAAAACATAACACATGCAGCAAAAACTCTGCAAAATTTGGTATTTTTAGCTAACATTGGCCTCAAGATGAGCCAGACAGATACAAGAAGTTCATTGAAAACATAAAAAAAAACGTGGAAATTTTGTGTATGAAAAAAAAAACCAAAAAAAGATACGCAAGTTTTTGCTTCCTACTCAATTGAATTCGTTTATTTCGATTATCTGTTGGATATTTTTTATGTATTTTTTTGTAAAAAGGAAAAATATTCCATAATACTTGACAACACAAACTGGTGGGTGGCCGACTAGGCGACGCATCTCTATCTTTATGCTCTCTCTCTCTCTCTTTCCTCCTTCTCACTCTTTCTATATAGAAAATTCTAATCGCATGAAGTCAGATCTTTTTGTTCATGCTTTGGCAACGCTAGACTACTGGCTATCATTGTTATTTGTATTGCAGTTGGCAACACTGCTGTCATCTGTCTGCGTACTGCTCTCATTGTTGGCTTTGTAATGCAGTTACTTCGTTCAATGTTAGCAGCAATTGCGTTAAATTGTTGCCAATCTTGCAAGTCAGTCGGAAGCCTTTTTAGCCAGACTATTGATTGCAGGCGTTTTTTTTCTCTCCACCATCTTCCTCTCTATATTATATGCCTTTTTCTATCTTGTAGAGCAGTTGTTAAGGAAAATTGCAACAATTGTTTTGCCACCGAATTTTATTTGAAGTACATTTTTTTAATGCAACAACCAGACAAGACAAAGTTTATTTTTGTTGTTTGCTGGTTTTGAGTTTTCATGGTCAAGTGGTAGATTTTGTAGAACATGTAAAGTTAAGCATAGAAATAAAGTTTGAGTGAGTGTTGGCAGCTTTTTGTGAATAGAAATAGCAAAGCGTGTTCAATAGATGTGTTCATGGTTGCCTGGAAAATACTTAAAATACCAAATTTAAATATTAAGGGGTTAGGGATAGTCAGAATTTTTTAAAAATCTATATTTTTTGTATTTGCTTAAAACATAACATTTTTAAAAGGTTCTTTGAAAATTTGAAGTAAATCCGACAAATACTTTTCGAGTTATTCGACAATTAACAAAGGGCCCTCGGGCGGTACGCTTGAGAAACGCTTGATTTTAAATGCGTTTCTCTCAAAACTATGTTTTTTCAACTAACGACCAACAGTGCAGTGGTCGAAAAAAGGACCTTTAGGAGAATCAAAATTGCTTCGGCGGATTTTCGGCCGATTTGAAAAAAATATGCAGTAATCATTGTAATGAGTTCATTTTACTTTTGAGACCCCGACCGGTGGAATCTAAATTTCGATATGTTCTTGTTATAAAAATAACTTACCTTGAAGCTCACTTTCAAAAACTGTAACGTTAAAGACCACATAAAATAAGTTATATCTTGAAAACAGCAAAAGTAAGTAGAAAAGTTTGTTCACATTAAATCAAGTCTTGGAGACCTCTTTCATGTGCACATACAAAATTTGTTGGTTTCATGGAATATTTTTGTTACATTTGTATCAAAATATGCCCTTGAGTGTAGCGTTAAAGAGAAAAAGGTGATCATACAAAAATTTTGAAAAGATATTTTTCAAAACAAAAAAGGTAAAAATACATTTTTGGTTACTTTTGACCAAAAAAACCTGTTCAGAATGGTTCTTATCTTAGGGTTCAAAAAACACGGTGATTTTATTGACTTTTTTTCATAGAAGAAAGTAAATGAACACTTGGATTTTTTTAGAGTTATTTAATGACACTTAAGCCGTAGAAAAATATTTTTTCGGTGCCAAAAAGTGTCCAGTGTTAATAAACCATAGAAAGTCAAGTCGAAAAAGAGGTACGAACCAAAAAGTTATATAAATTTTATGATATTTTTTTAATATAGGAGCCTATATCAACAAAGAGTTGAAAATTACAAAAATGTCGGACATGCGAATTTGAAAGTGCTCTTAAAAAATAACGAACAAATATTCAGATGATATTTGTTATTAAATATTCAGAGTAGGATTTAAGAGATTCAGCATTTAAGATTTGACTGACGGTTTCTTCGAGGTACATATTAAAAAAATTCTTCCTTCAGACATTTTTATGCAATCTTTATCGGCCTAACCGCTTTGGTAACATATTCTACACATGACAAGCTGTCAAAACATGAAATCAAATCTCATGAAAACAAAAATAGAACAAATGGGCCATTTCAGCCCTTGAAAGGACTTTGACCGAGATTCTTATGATCAATTGTGTTGTGTGTGTTATTAAATTTTTGCACACAATTGACCGAGAACTGGACCTACATGTTTTTTTTTTATGCCGACTCCGAATGGCAGTTCGAAAGTTCATGTTCTTAAGAAGCTTACATGACATTATTTACGCTCTGAGGTTTGTCATTGTCTGCAGAGAGGTGGTGACGGAACAGAAAATTTTTTTTATTGAAACAACTCTTGCCGCGACTGGGGATCGATCTCGGGCTCCGAGCATGCTAAGCCACACATTTAACCTGCATGACACGGTCACCATCGAGTGAATCGGTCTCCATAAAAAAAAAGTTTAGAAGCGCACCGCTTATTTTAAAGATGATCTCGAGATAACTCCAAAAGCCAAAACTAAATTTTTTAGAGCTCCGAAAAAACCGCCAAATGGTATTTTTTCCATAACTAATGCATTTTATGTAAAATCTTAGGAAACGATGTACCGATAAAAAGGGCTTTACAAATACCTACTAATACATTCCAAACTCATAGTCGACTAGTACTCTGTTTGTTACCTCAATTAACTCCCAACGGAACTTGATTTTGTTTAAAATAAAACTGTTGAAGAATTTGTTCACTTTTTTTCCCAAAAAATGCTTTAGTGGCTTTGCAATGGTATATCGATGTGGACGTCAATGTGTGCAGGCTCTAATACCACTTATTCAGGGCTTCATCATAGTTAATAGTTAGTTGTTACAAAAACATACAAGTCGTAAATGCAGAGGAGAGATAACATTCGATAAAATCAATCGATATTCACTATTGGTATGTGAAATAAACGTGGCCTTGAAATTTCAATCTCAATTTTCGTTCACATATCGAATAGAAATTCGTAATTTTGTAGTAAATAATTGTGGTTTTTCGATTAAAATGTCATATAATTTAGGAACATTCTTTATAATTGACCTCAAAAATTCACAAGTTATACGTTTAAATGATTGAAAGTTTTATGAAATATGTATACATATGCAATACAAAATCTTTACTTTGAATATTCCACACCAATTTTATTAAGCTGAATGGGAAAAAAAAAATAAAAATAATATATATTTAAAATTCTACGTATTACAGCCTATTCAAAAATATGACAAGTTTAATTATGACAGAATTTCCCTACCCAAGATATATAATTTTTTTTTTCACCACCCCAAGCAGCTGGCAACTCTGTAAATTCGATTAGAAATGCGTAAAAAAAGGGGAAGTTGAATTAAATGTAAAAATCTTTGAAGTAGAAAATTAAATTTGCCAAAACTTTTCAAAGAAATTTTTCCGGGAACTTTTACTTTTTACTTTCGTCTAATAATAATTTAAGAAACAGGTGACAATGAAGTTAGCAAAATATGTTGCTATTTTGCTCTCATTTACTTTTAAGATGTAATAATATTGAGCTGATTTTTGTGTGATTTACCTTAAAACTACTGTGTACAAGTGTCTCATCCAAATCGATAACCATGCATTTCTTGTGCATGTCCGAGTGCCTAACTTGAGGTAGTAGGTACCTTTGTTGGTCCGATAGCGGTGGCGGTGTTGTTGAACCATCGATTGGGGTTCCATTTTGATTGGTTTTCGTTCGGTTTCGTCGCCAACAGCACAAAAACGATTGAAAGAAACCGCGTTTGGGTGGCTTCAAGCGTTCGACATCATCTGCAAACAAATAAGAGGGGGAGAGAAGAAAATATAAAACACAGTTTGACAAAAAAATTTATGTAAAAATTTAATAACATACAAAAATAACATTTAAAGGGGAGTATTTTTCAATAGAAGATATTTTAGCTGGTCTTAAAAAAAGAAATTTGACTATATTTTGGTGTGACGTTATGGAGCATAAATGTTTGCGCAGTATTTGCTTAAATAAGACAATTCGACAATAATATGAAAAAAAAAAATAAAACCTTAAATAAATTTTTGCAGCTAGTGACTAGCACAGCGCTTTAACTGGAAATGTATAGATTTGTTATAGCTTTGAATAAGCTTCTGACAAAAATAACAAAAACAGAAAAAAAAAATCTAAACCTGTCGACAATTTTCTTTTCATAAGCTCCCTACCTACCATGTAATTGACACCTAACTGCGGTTTCTTTGACTTTGTGTTTTGGTATGTACGTTAGCTATTCGTGTTCATCAGTATGCATGGCAAAAGAAGGGATTTTCTTTAATTTTAAGCTCTTTACAGAGTTTATTTCATTTTATATGCAATGAATGCAAATATTTTCAAAGGTAAATAAATAGAGCTTAAATTCTACTCGATCAAGGTGTTGTCCAAGTACAAAATTTATAGCTAGTCAAGGTATTTAAATAGAGGTTTATTATTTTAGAAACATTGCGAAGCAGTTAAGAAATGAGAATTGACATTTTTTAGTATTATTTTGAAGGAAATGTAAATCAAGTCCACATACAAATGCACATTTAAAAATTTCAGAACATACTTTTAGACTGCATTTTATTCAATATTTTTATGGAAAAAGGTTGTTGAACTCGCTTAATTTTGCTTTTTTTGCAATTTTATCTATGCCTGAAAGCATACTAAAGAAAGTTGTTACAGTTGTGAACTATGTTAATATTAATTTAGGTACGAAGTTCAAAAATAAGGGTACAAACTTTTTGTTGGATCTAAAATCTTTTAATATAAATTCAAAAAACACTGATTTTTGAAGCTGAATATCGGGTTGATTCTGTTTTTTCCCATCACATCAAAATTTTGAAATATTTTTTTTAGCTTTGAACCAAGAATTTCAGATGTCAGATCCACTCAGCCTTGTCTGCTTTGGTTCGAAAAATGGGTTGATAGAAAAGAAGGAGAGAAGAGAAAACAAGTGAAAGATGAGTAGAATGTTCTGTGTGGCGAAAAGCTATATCAACAGGCGAATTTTAATCTGAGACAAGGAAAAGGTAAAAACCTTTAACTCAGTCCAGACAAGTTATTCGAGCAATCCAATCCACAATATTTTCTACCATCATCTACAACTTCCAAAGCCGTACATATTGATGAATTTTAATTTCAGTTTCTAAGAAATGAGGAAAATATTAGAGGAGGGTAAGAATATAGGACCATGGCCTGGCCGGGATTCGAACCCGGGACCTCTAGATTGCCAGTCAGGCACGCTTACTACACACGACTACCGAGGTCGCAAATGATCAAATAGTCATCATTGATTTTTCTTTGTATGGTTATGACTATTTTAGAATGACTTGATAAATTTCTTTATTTCAATGATAACCATTCATACATTGAATTTTGAAGTGGAATAGCGCTTGACAAAAAATGAGTTCACAAAATTGTGTGCTCTTGTTTATAACACTAAAATATTATACACTGCCGCTGTAATTGCTCAGTTCAAAGGATAGTTGGAAGAAACACATGGTGGCCGAGCCCGTACATACAAAGTGTAAGTGCGTGTACTCCAAAGAAACCGGGTAGCCAGAGTTTAAATTTAATTTCAAGTGAAAAAGAATCAAAAATTTAATTTTGAGTTTAAATCATTTTTACAACGAAAGCAACTTTTTGGGCATTTTTTAAAAAACTATATATTTTTAAATATTGTAGAAAATTAATAAAAATATAAACATCGAGATAAAGGTATTGTTAGATAAGTTTCAGTCAAGAAATTTTAGTAAACTTTTACACTAGGAACTAGTTGAATGAAAAGTACTCAAACACAACGGAGATATTTAGATCGAAAGACAAAATATTTAATTTCCGATGGTTTCTTCTTATTCTAAGATAGTGAAAAGATGTCAAAAAATTTATTGTGCTGAGAATTTTAAGTAAAGGAAAAACCTTTTTTTTTATTATTTATTTTATTATTTTATTTTACACTTTTTAAAATTGTTTTAAAATTAGTTGGAAAGAACGATTTTTTTCACAAGCATTTGTTCTATGAAAAACTTCCATAGTTTTGTAGATACAAATGCGCATTTGTTTGGTACCAAAACAACGGTCATTTTTCAAGTTAATAAAATTATGAAAATATTAGACGACAAAGGAAAAAATATAAATTGATAATGGCAAAAAATTGTCTATTTTAATGATATTTTTGAAAAAAAAAACAATATGAGTCTAAATTTCTCTTTGTTTGTGCACCATATGGTTAATTTTTTTAAAAATGTTTTCTAACATTGGTTTTATTAAAATGGGGCGTAGAAGGAGCGTAGTCAAAACAAGATCACAGAGAGAAAAAATGAGCTAAAATCCTTAAAAGCGTTAAAGGATAAGCTTAAGCGTTCGTAACTGAAATCATCTCAATAGAGCTCAAGAAAATTTCCAAACAATCACGTTCGCAGTTTATGCCAGAAATTGAGCTTGAAATTTTTTTTGATAAACACGTCAATTTGTGCTAAATAAGTACATTCTTGGGCTTGTTTGTAAAAAAATTTATTCTTTTGTTTTTATTTGCTTTTGTTGTATATTACTGAGCAACCGAACGACGTAATTCACAATTGGTTTTTGTTCCTGTCAGTGATTAAAGAGCAGTGATTTAAGTGCATCATAGTTAAATATGAGTTAAAGAAATTGAGTTATATATGAGTTAAAGAAATTTGTTGATGTAAATCATATTCATATTGATATTGATACCACTGTGACTAACATTTAATGTTGTTATGCTTAGCTTATAAATAAAAAAAAAATAAATATTCTTTTTTTCACAGTTTTTTTTTTTTTAATATTTTGATAACCAATTCCAAAATTTCTTAGATTGGGCACATTTATTGTTTTTAGTAACAATCCGTAAATGGCATGCATGGGACACAAATGAGCATGTTGTGTTTGATAAACAATACCAAAATGACATAAATTGCGCACAAGTAGGCATATTAATTTTTTGATAAGCAATCCAAAACTTTCTTATATTGGGCGCATGCGGGTATATTAATTTTTTGATAAATGATTCAAAAATCACATACATTATGCACGAATGGACGTGTTAATTTTTTGATAAACAATCACATTTGGGCTTGATATCAAGAATATAATGGCTACGCTTAAAATCATTCCCAAAATTAATTGCTTTGGGACTATTTTCAGCTCAAATTTCTCTCCATGGTGTAGGTTTAGATTTTTTTTATTAAAACATAGTATTAGGGGTTAAGAATCAATAAAGCTTTCTCTATATATAATAATAGTTTGGACGGTTGGGAAAGAAGCATATCGGGCATTCTAAGTGTAATGCAAGTTAGTTTTTTTTGCCAAAAATTTATCTTAGGGTGACAGATGATGGAGATATGATCTATTGGAAATGACTCCATTTTCAGGTTTTTTTTTTTCTTTTATCAAAAATTGGTATCTCCATAACTTTTGAAAAATGGCGAAAAAAAATACATATAACTTATATTCTTATAAGTCGAAAAGGAATTTATGGCTAAAGTTACAAGCAAATCAAAGAGCATGAAGCCAATCACGACTTGCATTAGGCGTGGAATGGTCGATATTAAAGTGTACAATATGTCCTGAGTTAAAGTTCAAGCAATTTCCCTGACAGATATTTTCTTCGTAAACATTGAAGCTTCGGTAAAGTTATTAATAACTTGAAAAAAAAAACACATCATTACAATATTTTTTTAACAACAAAGTTTAGTTTGATAAACAATAAAAAGCTCGTTCTTAGGCGCTCTTATAGAAGTCATATAGAGCTCTTATAGAAGAAACCTAATCGTAGCTGCTATAAAAAGTTTTTTCTGCTTTCCCCAAGCTTAACAGAAGCTTGTGTGTTGGTGGGCTGTTTTGGATTACTAAATATATGAGTCCGTCATCACAACACAAAGTTATTAGATACAATAATAGCTTATTTAAATGAGCTACACCTTCTTGACGACTTAATAATTGAAAGTTGATTAAAAAAATAATTGCATTAGACAGACAACACACATACATGCAAAACTATTTATTAAAAATGATATATAAGTTAGTCAGGAAATACAAAAAATAAATTATACAATAAAAAATATAATACTTTAACAAATAATAGCAAAAAAAAAGCAGAAAAAACAACAACACTCACAGCTGCTGCACTGCATCAATAATATTAAAAAGAAAATCCGAGAGCAGCGTTTAAATCTTAATTAACGTCAGTCATACACTCACATTGGCCTCCCACACCCCGCTACATCTTGCCACGCCCCAACAACATAGCAATGTAGCGGGTGAGCAAGTGAGTTGTTGCGAGCAACCAGTGTTGCTTAATTGAAAAATCATGTAACTTATTTACTGGGTGGCTCTACTGCTTGGCTTCACACTCCTGGTTCAATGTTCGTTCGTAGAAATAATAATAATGATGCTTAGACATGTTGCTTGTTTGCTGTTGCAGCAACAGCAGCAGCAGCAAGTAACAACTGTTGATGCTACAGTTGCTGATTCTATTGAATTGTTTTGCTTTTTTTGTTCGAGCTCCCCCTTTTTTTTTTGCTTTGTTTTAGTTTTGTTAAGTTTTTCCCTTTTTTCTAAGCTATTTCATTTATTTGGTGTGGTGCAGAAAACTAATTAATGTTGCTTGTTTCCAACAATGCTGCTAGCTGTTGAAAGGCATAACAATAAAAGCTTTTGTAAGCTTTTTTTTTTTTGTTTTGTCGGAATCGATTGTTGCTTTTTGTTTGACTTAAGCGTAGACATAGGAATTGTAAAGTTGAACAGGTGGATTGAAAATTAACATAAATAATATATTAAAAGATATGAAATATTAAAACTTTGAAAACACTATATATATGTAAAATTTTAATTAACCTCTATAAGTAGAGAAAAATTTATAAAAAAGCTTTTACATGCTTTTTAATACCAAAAAGGCTAAATGAAGCCTTAAAACTGCAGCAACGGAAGTAAATAGCAACAACAATGTTCAAAACAATACAAGAAGACAAAGTAAACAAAGCCAAATTGTTGTCAAGAAAACAAGAAAGAAGAAGAAGAAGCAAGCCTAGCTGACCTAAACTAATCAATTATGCAAAAGTCAAACGTAGCGACAAGCCAGAACCAACAACAGCAATAAATACTGTGACAAGCGACAGAGACAAGCTGATAAACAGACAGTTAGACAGACAGACCAACAGTCGACTGACTAAACGTTGCCTAGTGAGAGCAAAGCAATAACAACAACAAAAACAACTTTTAACAGAACTACCACATAACAATAACAACAACATAAAATGTGACAACTGCTGAATGACAGCAACAGTTGCTGCTCGAACGAAAAGGTAAGAAAAAAGGGTCTCTGCAATGAAAATGAAATTTTAATGCTTTTTGATGGGTAACGACGACAACAACAACAACAAAAAACCTAGCAATATGTGTCTTCAAGAGCTTTTGATTTTACTTGAGAGCTTTGCTGCATGCAATTCACTTTTAACATGGTTTTAATAAAAAAAAAGAAAAAAAATAATAGAAATAAAAAAAAAAAACTAAAAACATATAGAATGAAGTAGTAGCTGTTGGCATGTGAAGTGGTAGAGTAGAAGTGTAGAAGAGTGTGAGTGTAGAAGACAAGTGGTTTTAAACTAGAACGTGGCATACTTTTGGGCGCTTGAGTTAAACTGCTTAAAAGTTGAATAAGACTAAAACATTGTATTATTTGTAACTGTAATTTTCTGTGCCATTTTACTCAATTACAGGGTTTCTAAATAAATAATGAAAATAAGTAGGAAAAAGTTGCCATTAGAGAGAGACAAAAAAAAAAATGCAAAAACAAATGCTATAATCATTGCTTAATTTTGCCATCAAGCAATCCAACACTTGAGTCTAGCTAACTGGGCCAGGCTAGTAGTAAGCAAAGCAGCAGTTGTTGTTATTCCCAAAGAGGCATAAAAAATTCATAAACAACAACTTATAGCTTAGAAGAAAATTTGTTGTAAAACTTGTGTTATGCTTGTAAAGCGATACGCTAAGGTAAACAGCTAGTTTTAACTGCAGTTTTAATGGCAAACCTGGCCAAGACTTTTTCTTTTTTATGATGTCTCAAGTGCACTAATTTTATTGCCAGTCATGCCAATGCCGTGCTTTTCTCACCCACCCCCTCCCCACGACCCAAACATGCTTTTGCCAAAGTATAAAGTTAACAATTTTAATTTCTTCAAATAGCTCTGCTGCTGCTGCTGTTGTTGCTGTCAGTAGCAAAAACTTGTAAAAGCTTAAAGGTCAGCTTGTAGTTTGAGCGTTTTTTCAAAAGTTGAACCAAGTGAACCAGAAATTGCCAAAATTAGCAAAACTAGCAGCAGCAGCTATTTTAGGCACACAAAAACTAATGCTTATTGATAACTTTAAAGAACCAAGCAACAGCAGCAGCAACGAAGGAAGAAAGAAAGGATTGCGTAAAAACTTTGCTCCAACTGCCATGCAGACAATGTCCTTGACATAAATTGCAAAAGCAGCAGCATGTTCAATGCTGCAACTATTTTTAGAAATTAAGCTGTAACACAATAACTTTTCAAATTTTATCAGCTGAGCTGTTATAATTCGTGGAAACAATTATGGCAAAGTTAAGGCTGACTGCAAATTGCCAATGTAGTTACGGCGTTGCCGTATGAATTTGTTGAGCCTTGGTTACCAGATTATAGTGTAGGTATTTAGCTCCAACAATGTGCACTTGAAGTTCGGCTGAAGCACACAATTTTTTGTTTGATAAATTTTCTTTTAATATTTGATTTCTATTTGCACTCATACCAACAGTAAATTTTTGTGAAAAAATACATATATATTCCAAGCATATAAGTATAAAAACCATTTATATGGCATCTCTTCATTTCACTCTAACAAGATGAAACAGCAGCAGCAACATTGAAAAGGTTATTTATTATTATTTTTAAGGCTTAAACAAGCAAAGAAAGGAAGAATTTCTTGAATTTTGAAGTGCGCCTAAAAGCATGGCACGTTTCACTTCAAAAAGAAATAATTTTTTTCTCTTTTCCTGGCAAAGCTTTCAAGACGATCTTGCTTTAAGTGTAAGATTTATTGAAAAGGAAAAAGAATAGAGGTGAAATGAGGTGAAATAAAGCGACTCATAAGATGGTAAATTTTTTACTCTTTAAGGTAACGCATATTTTGACAAATATATCGAAAATATTCCATGAAACCAATACATTTTGTATGTGTTCTTGAAAGAAGTACTCAAGATTTGGATTTTATGTCAGCAAATTTTTTTTCTTACTTTTGTTGTTTCGAAGATATAAACAGTTTAATGTGGTCTTTAACGTTACATTTTTTTGAAGTGAGTCTCAAAGTAGGTCTGCACTTTAAAAAATTAACGGAATTACTAAGGCGGCCTCGGTAGTCAAGTGGTAAGCGATCGTGAATGCCAACCCAGAACTTCCAGGTTCGAATCGCAGTCAGGCCATGGTTCTGCGCTTTCGCCTTACTTTAATTCTTTTCTCATTTCTAATCTGATGAAATTAAAACAACAAAAGCATCAAGACTTTCATTTTATGTCAAGTAAAGTTTCTTCTAACTTTTGTTATTTTGAAAATATATGTGGTCTTTAACGTTACATTTAGCAAATTTTTTAAAATGAGTTTCAAGGTGGGTCTACAGTTAAAAAAATTACCGCAATTGGCAACGAAAACACCCAAATTGAAGAACTATATCTAAGAAGAAATGTCAAATAAACGCTCTAGGAGCCAAAATGTGTGGTCTTTGACGTTACACGAGCATATATTTTTAATCCAAATTGAATTTTTCAGCAACACAGGCGAAATTTACGTTTGCAGGGAAGCGCGACAAGTACAGAAGTGCTTTGAAATTTATTTGTTCAATGATGTTATATATAAATACAAAATAAATAGAAATACAAAGTAAAAATTTCGACATTTACTCCTACAGAAAAAAATTTACCATAAAAAGTCACTTAACGCACTTTCATCCCATTTTTTTCTTGATAAAACAATAAAAAATAATTTAAAAATAGAATTTTCAAATTTAACGAAGCATTTTCATAAAATATTTTAACCCTCTAAAATACTTTTATGGTTATTCTAATAAAAGTCGTAAAATAACTATGAAGAAGAGCGCTGATGGGTTAAAATATTTCTCATAAAATGTTATCATAGGAAAGTGCTGTAGACTTGGAGTAACACATCAAGAAATAATTTTGATAACAACTCTGCACGACTTCTTTTCATGGTAGGTTTCCAAGAAAAGTGCGAAAAAGCCCCATTAAAAAGGTTGCTAGAGGGATAAAATAATTTAAAAGAAATGCCTCATAAAATTTTACCATAGGTCTGCGCACTAGAAATGTATAGCTAGTTTGACGCACAGTAAGGTTCGCTGGGATACTCACAAAACGCTGTTTGTAGAATCAGAATCGAAATGCGCTTACTCAATTGCGCCATGGCGCAGTTTGAAATGCTTTGATTCTTGCAGTAAAAAGACGTTTAAAGTGTGTAAATTATATAAATTTTAAACTCAGTGTGGCGGCTGTTGTCGTGCATGCTTAGTATGTGGCGTGCGAGCCAACGATCCGAGGCATGCACGAGTTCAATTCTCACATCTGGCAAAACGTTTTTTTTAAAAAACATCGATTTGCCTAGGTTCAATCACCGACAAGACCACCAAAGAATTTTTTTTTTAATAAGTACAATTTTTTTTCAAGTTTGTGAGCTAACTTATTTTGAAGGATATTTTTGACCAGACAATTAGTGAAACAGAATTATAATTTCAATTATTTAACTAAAATAGTTGATACTTACACAGTCAGGATACGAACCCACGTCCTCCGCTTGATAGTCTAGCACATTTCCACTGAGATATTGTTTGCGATAATATAAATATAGCAAAACACAATTAAAACTATTGGTCCCGAGTTTTATCGAACATGTTCCGTGTTAGGTTAAATAATAACTGTCACTGAACATGTCACTTTAGTGCAATTGACTCGGCTTTCTCCGTTGGGTTGTTAGAATTTGAAGGTTGGATCTAGTTAGCTTGAGAAAAATTTTTGATTTAGCTCTACTGAGAGTTATAAAATTTGTTCCTTGTCTCTATCTATTACAATTTCCTTGATGGCACAAAAGCTTTTTGCTAACCTCAGTCCTAACCTTTTCGAAAACGTAGTCTTTTGATAGGCTACAAAATAGTTCAGAGGCAATGAGGTACCGAGATACCTCTCTTTAGGCAAAGCAGTCTGCTTTGTTGGTGCCTTCAAACCGTACCCACCATAATTCTATATTATTGTTTCGTCCTCGTATGCTTGAAGAGCTTTTAATGCCACTTGATTGTTTGAGAGTAAATAAATATGTGACCTCACCACATAGTTTTCCTACGGAGGCCTTCCCGGACACATACTTCAATGGCATAAATTTCCGCTTGGAATATGGTTGGTGTACAGCTCATTGGAAGAATCTGGGACCATACAGCACTGCTCCTGGTGCTCCATTTTCTAGTATGGACCCATCAGTATGCCATAATTGTGAGCCTGATTCAGATATAAACCTATTATTGCCCCACATTTGCCTATTATTGTTACTACTTGTTCGAGAAAATTCATGATCTTGGAAAACAATGTGCCAAACAATAAGTATTACATTTTAGAATGTTTGGACAAGTGATCAAATTTTTAAGAAGTATTCATTTTTGAGAAAAAAATGGGTTCAAGTGGAGGAGGGGGGAGGGTGTGGCAACTCGATGTAAAAGGGTTTATCAATCAAATATCCGAAGTCTATTCGAAGCTCTGAGATGAAAATGTAGGACTAGTTAAGACCTTTTTTAACGTCATATCATTTCCTAAGATCGGACATAATGCATAAGTTGGGGAAAAAAAGGTACCTTATTTTGGCAGTTTTCCCGGGCGCTCAAAATGTATTGTTTTTGTTTTTGGACTTGTTTCGAAGTCATATTTAAAATAAGGGATGCACTTTTAAAAAAAATAGATATAGGATTCAATTTTAAGTACTTTCTGAGTATGTTTGAAGTCAAACATACAATTCGTAGACAGAGAACGGCTCCT
Source organism: Tetanocera ferruginea (assembly GCA_958299015.1). NCBI lineage: Eukaryota > Metazoa > Arthropoda > Insecta > Diptera > Sciomyzidae > Tetanocera > Tetanocera ferruginea. The sequence continues at coordinate 1,926,044 of OY282644.1, forward strand.
CTCACACGCTATTTCGATTAGCCACGTCCACCAGTAAGTAAATTTTCGTGTCTTTAACGTTACAGGCGATATAGAGCGAAATTAAAAACAAAAAAATTTTTCGCCCGTTACTCCTACAGAAAAAATGTCGACACTTATATGATGTTTACTTGTTTGTTTTTTATATGTAAGGATTTCTTGGTGATCAAGGATTCTTTTTGACTTCTAAAGTGTAATTTTTCTACATTTTTTTTTTTCTTTTTTTTAAGAATTTAAAATTTGAAATGTATCTAAGATTTGAATAACTTGTTTTAGCGCAGGAATAAATATGATCCAAACGACCAAAAATCCAGCTTTTTATAAAATTTTGATTTAAAAAAATTCATCTTTTTTAAAAAACTGCAATAAATTCAGCTACACCAAGAGCAAATTTATATTAAAGACTAAAATTTATTTGTTCAATGATGTTATATATAAATACAAAATAAATAGAAATACAAAGTAAAAATTTCGACATTTACTCCTACAGAAAAAAATTTACCATAAAAAGTCACTTAACGCACTTTCATCCCATTTTTTTCTTGATAAAACAATAAAAAATAATTTAAAAATAGAATTTTCAAATTTAACGAAGCATTTTCATAAAATATTTTAACCCTCTAAAATACTTTTATGGTTATTCTAATAAAAGTCGTAAAATAACTATGAAGAAGAGCGCTGATGGGTTAAAATATTTCTCATAAAATGTTATCATAGGAAAGTGCTGTAGACTTGGAGTAACACATCAAGAAATAATTTTGATAACAACTCTGCACGACTTCTTTTCATGGTAGGTTTCCAAGAAAAGTGCGAAAAAGCCCCATTAAAAAGGTTGCTAGAGGGATAAAATAATTTAAAAGAAATGCCTCATAAAATTTTACCATAGGTCTGCGCACTAGAAATGTATAGCTAGTTTGACGCACAGTAAGGTTCGCTGGGATACTCACAAAACGCTGTTTGTAGAATCAGAATCGAAATGCGCTTACTCAATTGCGCCATGGCGCAGTTTGAAATGCTTTGATTCTTGCAGTAAAAAGACGTTTAAAGTGTGTAAATTATATAAATTTTAAACTCAGTGTGGCGGCTGTTGTCGTGCATGCTTAGTATGTGGCGTGCGAGCCAACGATCCGAGGCATGCACGAGTTCAATTCTCACATCTGGCAAAACGTTTTTTTTAAAAAACATCGATTTGCCTAGGTTCAATCACCGACAAGACCACCAAAGAATTTTTTTTTTAATAAGTACAATTTTTTTTCAAGTTTGTGAGCTAACTTATTTTGAAGGATATTTTTGACCAGACAATTAGTGAAACAGAATTATAATTTCAATTATTTAACTAAAATAGTTGATACTTACACAGTCAGGATACGAACCCACGTCCTCCGCTTGATAGTCTAGCACATTTCCACTGAGATATTGTTTGCGATAATATAAATATAGCAAAACACAATTAAAACTATTGGTCCCGAGTTTTATCGAACATGTTCCGTGTTAGGTTAAATAATAACTGTCACTGAACATGTCACTTTAGTGCAATTGACTCGGCTTTCTCCGTTGGGTTGTTAGAATTTGAAGGTTGGATCTAGTTAGCTTGAGAAAAATTTTTGATTTAGCTCTACTGAGAGTTATAAAATTTGTTCCTTGTCTCTATCTATTACAATTTCCTTGATGGCACAAAAGCTTTTTGCTAACCTCAGTCCTAACCTTTTCGAAAACGTAGTCTTTTGATAGGCTACAAAATAGTTCAGAGGCAATGAGGTACCGAGATACCTCTCTTTAGGCAAAGCAGTCTGCTTTGTTGGTGCCTTCAAACCGTACCCACCATAATTCTATATTATTGTTTCGTCCTCGTATGCTTGAAGAGCTTTTAATGCCACTTGATTGTTTGAGAGTAAATAAATATGTGACCTCACCACATAGTTTTCCTACGGAGGCCTTCCCGGACACATACTTCAATGGCATAAATTTCCGCTTGGAATATGGTTGGTGTACAGCTCATTGGAAGAATCTGGGACCATACAGCACTGCTCCTGGTGCTCCATTTTCTAGTATGGACCCATCAGTATGCCATAATTGTGAGCCTGATTCAGATATAAACCTATTATTGCCCCACATTTGCCTATTATTGTTACTACTTGTTCGAGAAAATTCATGATCTTGGAAAACAATGTGCCAAACAATAAGTATTACATTTTAGAATGTTTGGACAAGTGATCAAATTTTTAAGAAGTATTCATTTTTGAGAAAAAAATGGGTTCAAGTGGAGGAGGGGGGAGGGTGTGGCAACTCGATGTAAAAGGGTTTATCAATCAAATATCCGAAGTCTATTCGAAGCTCTGAGATGAAAATGTAGGACTAGTTAAGACCTTTTTTAACGTCATATCATTTCCTAAGATCGGACATAATGCATAAGTTGGGGAAAAAAAGGTACCTTATTTTGGCAGTTTTCCCGGGCGCTCAAAATGTATTGTTTTTGTTTTTGGACTTGTTTCGAAGTCATATTTAAAATAAGGGATGCACTTTTAAAAAAAATAGATATAGGATTCAATTTTAAGTACTTTCTGAGTATGTTTGAAGTCAAACATACAATTCGTAGACAGAGAACGGCTCCTCTCACACGCTATTTCGATTAGCCACGTCCACCAGTAAGTAAATTTTCGTGTCTTTAACGTTACAGGCGATATAGAGCGAAATTAAAAACAAAAAAATTTTTCGCCCGTTACTCCTACAGAAAAAATGTCGACACTTATATGATGTTTACTTGTTTGTTTTTTATATGTAAGGATTTCTTGGTGATCAAGGATTCTTTTTGACTTCTAAAGTGTAATTTTTCTACATTTTTTTTTTTCTTTTTTTTAAGAATTTAAAATTTGAAATGTATCTAAGATTTGAATAACTTGTTTTAGCGCAGGAATAAATATGATCCAAACGACCAAAAACCCAGCTTTTTATAAAATTTTGATTTAAAAAAATTCATCTTTTTTAAAAAACTGCAATAAATTCAGCTACACCAAGAGCAAATTTATATTAAAGACTAAAACAAAAAAAAAAAACAGTCATAAAAGTAATTTTAAAGTTCAATTAAAGCACAAAAAAAAATTTTTTTAAACTCTTTTCTTTTTTTAAAGTCGCCATTAAACAAGACAAGTTCTGATATAGCAAAGAATGACACCAAAACTTGCTGATTCTCAAAAGTTCAAAATGAAATTCGATAAATTGTTACCAAAAACAAAAAGAAAAAACCAAACAAAACAACAACAAAGCGTCAGAGAAGAGTTACTGCTGGACAAAATAAAGTTTGCTGCTAAAAAGCAATTAAAACTGTGCCACTGCTTGAGAGGAGGGGAAGCGGAAAGATTAGACAGCGAGCGACAGAAACAAATACATATGCATGATTGAGAGCACAATGAAATAAAAGCAAAAGGCAAAAGCAGGCAATTACACCAAACGTCAAGTTAAGCAAACAAAAACAAAAAAAAAAGGTCCTAAAGACGTCTACGAGAACTGAATACAAAAATACTAAAAAAGCATTTATATTCTATAGCGAATTTTGGCTTGCTTGCTTGCTTTATGCCGTCTACCTCTTCAAAACAGGTTTCGCTTATTTTTTTGTTATTCTTGCCGTTACGCAAACATCCGTTTCCGAATTATTTTTGGGGGGATGGGGGTGGTGTTGCCCAAACTTGCAGTAATCTGACAACTAAGCTGAACTTAAGAGATCGAAATTAAGTTCAACATGTTTTTGAAGATATTTATAAATTGTCAATGCTTGTTGGTATTAGCAACAACAACAACAACAACAACAACAACAACAACAACAACAACAACAACAACAACAGAAATAACTCATACCAAATTGTGTTGAAAATTCTTAAGTTTGCTGAAGTTGTTTGTAATCTAACTTCGAAAGTTCTTTTTTTTTATGTTTTATACGTTAGTTTTGTACACTTAGATTCAAGAGGTCAGCTGGTTAAAAACAAAAACCGATTTTTCAACTCAAATACATTTTAAATTTGTACAATATGATTTTCCCAATTCGAAATCCTTCCGAATTTTACACATCCTTTAATTTTAAGTGTGTTAAGAACAGCTGATTAAATATTGTCGTCAATGAAAATGTAATGCAGAACTGTAAACGGTGTGTGTGATATTTGCCTGTTTTGCTGACGCCAACATTTCACTGGAAGTCTATTTGTCTCCTTCTTTAGCTCTTCAAACTTCTCTTTGAGATAAACAAAATTTTTGGGAGATCTGCTGACTTAAAGTTCTCTCTGTTTTGACTTGCAACCACTCGAAAAGGCCTTTCGGAGTACTTTTTTGCCTGATGGGTTATTGGGTTATGAAAAAATGCAATCTACACCATTTTCCGCTTACAATGTTAGCAACATGTCATCAGTGTTTAAGTGAACATGTGTGCATAAATGTTAAGAGAACAGTAGAGAGTTGATTAGAGAATTGTATTAAATATAGTCCTTTTTGTCATGTTTTTATTTACCAGTGGGTAGCTTGTGTGATGAGTTAAGTATAAAATTACCCAATTAGAGTAGCAGTGACGGCTAATTCCTCTGACACACCCCTCGCGAACAGCTTGAATCTCTACGAAACTAACAAAGTATTTTCACATTTTCACTTGATGTCATAAGCATTAATGTTCGTGACAGCTGTCATTTGTATTGTTATTTTTTAACTCTTTCTCTTTTATAGTCACATGAAACTTACTAAACCCCTACCCACCCCCCTTACTCACTCTCTCTCACTCGCAAACATTCATCATACTTTTAGCATTGTTGTATGTATTTTTTATTGTTTTTACAATTAATTTGCAGTCATTTTGTTGTTAACTAAAAAACAAGAAAAATACTTGCTGAAAGACGAGAAGAGGCTGGGGGAGGCAGAGAAGTGAGACAAGCAGTAGTTTATTGTTGGTTACATAAATCACTGTTATGGCTTTGAAGATCAAATGAAACAACAACAATAAAAATAATGACATTCCATAGATTGTTTATTTCAGCTGAATTGCATGCAGTTGATTGTCGATATGGCAGCAAAAAAAAAAAACAACAAAAAAAGATTTACTTAAGTCGCTTAAATGAAATGTCAAAATGTGTTAATTACAGCTACGTAAGCAGAGAGAGAGAGAGAGCTAGCAAACAAAAAAGGGAACGTCCACACGTTGCTGTTAATTAAAAGTGTCAAGTGAAATACGAATGTGAAATGACGAAAAAAAATTTATATAATATAATAAAATCTGTTTGTATTTAAAAAAAAACTATGGTGGTATGTGTTGGAATGTCTGACTATATATGCAATTAAATTTATTCAATAAAATATTTTTTAGACAAATAGCATAACTCATAAGGCTTTGACACTACATACAGACGTGCCCACGAACATAACAAAATGAGCAAACAGTTTTGTTTATAGATATACTAACAGGCCACATTATTAGAATAGAGAGCAGCATGAAACTCTATTGAACCTCGCAGAAAAAAACGCGTGATGACAAAACAAGCCAGCAATGCGTGTCATCGGGACAAAGTCTTTCTTTAAAAAACAACACTTTTAATAAAGATATTTATTATTAAATTTTTTTAAAGAAAAGTGCATTATGTTTTCACTCTGCAGAAATATGTTATTTTAAAATTAAGTTCATAAAAATCGACCCAATAGTTTTGGAGTTTACCTTCAACAAAAAAAGATCTCTTCAATTTTAGATACTAGTATAGATAAAGACGGCTAAAATAATTGAATTTTAAAGTCTTATAGGAAAAAATTCAAAAACAAATATTTCCTCAACTTTCCATCCACAGCGCAACAAATATAAATTTTAACCCATAAATGCCTAAATAAAAAAATAAAATACATATGCTTTGCAAAAAAAAAAAATTGTGAAGCATATTTATATATTTTTTTTTTAATTGCACTTTTCACAGTCGTGTCTACGAATATTTCGAATTGAGCCAAAACTCTTTTACAAAAATATGTAGAAAAGTATTAGATTTTTTGGTTTCTCCATTGGACAAAATCCAATATTATTCGAAAATATTTAATCAACAATATAAAATTAAAGTTTAAGAAATTTTTCTTATCAAAAATGGATGATTTTTAGAAATGGAACTATTGGGTTTTTGCGTAAAAAATTAGTTGAAAATATCTGAATTTTTCCCATTTTATGTTTTTTTTATACCTATTTCAATCAATAAATAAAAGTTAATTTAAAAATTATTATTTGATCTCTAATGTGTAAATATATAAGATTTTAATTTCCAACTTGAATCTACCAAATATAATTTTTTTTTATAAGCGGGCACTAATGGGTTAAAACATTATATAAGTATATAAACAATTCTTTTGTGTGTTCAAGCTACTAACGGAACTTTCAAAAACTGATGATTTTCGAGTGTGTTTGGCAGAAAATATATGTTTTTAACAAATAAGCCAAATGAGCCAATAGCTGGACACAACTGCTTTATACAAATTAAGTATATTTGATTGTTTAGACGATGATTAGCGAGAGCTAGTTACATCATAAAAATGCTTTATTAGTAAAACGTGAAGATTTCAAATAATAACATTAATAACATTTGTGAGCTTGACGTAGTTACGAAAAAGTGTATCCAAGACAAACACTTCTTGATTCCGAGGAAAAAAAATGATAATCTATAAAAAAAAAATTTTAATTTAAAAAAAAATTAAAAAAAAAATAAAATATTATAATCTATAAATGGCAGAGTAGATGTCGACTCCAGATGTTAAAAAATGAATTAAAATTTTATAAAAAATAAATAAAAACTTATGTTGCTGAGTACACAGATGTCGACTCTAGTTGTAGGAAAGGAAAAAAATTATTAAAAAACGATATTTAATGAGTGAAAAGTAAAATACGTTTGTCCTTTTGTGTAACATTAATTTAAAAAATATTAAAAAAAAAAATGTGCAAATTTAAAATTGATTACACTGTGCCTACGACAATTGATGGCTAAGGGGTTGAGAACAAAAAACAAAAAATTAAATCAATGGCCATCATAAATCACAAGGATAAAACTGCCAAAGGACAAGGACAGCCATAAAATACTATGTATTCAACGCGCTACAAGGAAGGATGGGGGAGGCTAGTTTAGGGTGAGACAGCAGTGTATGACGCAGCAAATGATGCAAGGATCAGCAAATCTGCTGCAGTGCAACAAATAATTTAAAATCCAATTATAGTGGCAACAATACCATAACAACAGCAACAGCAACAATGACAGTCAGCCAGCAACAATGACCATCACCATTTTTTTTTATATATATATATAAAAAAACAAATACAGCAAAAACAAATATAACTACATATAAACGATATAATGCGAAAATCTAAAGGATAACGTGATGTGATGCAATGCATATTAAGTGCTAAGAAAACTGATTTTCAAACCACAACAGACCGAGTGGAAAACTGCAGGAAAAGAACAAGAAACATGCAAGAGAAAAAGACATAAGTAAGGCGAATATAAAAAAAAAAATAGTGTCCAGACAATTTTTGTGCATTTATCAAAATTTAAAACAAATCTAGCAACAGTCACCACCCTGCTCAACAGTACTGTGCCTGCCATACCCCTCAGTTCAGCAGCAGTGTAGAGAAGGGTATAGAAAAGTAGAATGAACAGAGCAGGGCAAAAATAATAAAGTGCAAGAAATATACCTCAGGATATAATAAAACAAAAACAAAAACAAAAACAAAAACAAAGGTTGGCTGCATGTCTAAAGAAAAGGATTCAAGCACTCATAGAGCACAATGTAAGAAGAGAAAGAAAAAAAGAAGGTGTGGTTATAAGCAGCAAACGTGCGCCGCATACAATTTCAGCAAAGATGTTGCAAGGATATTTAGTAGCAGCAGCAGCAGCAGCTGCATAACAGCACGATGATGAGCTACAGTGCAGCATGCGAGAAAATTTTTGAAAAACCAAACAAAACAAAAAAAAAGAAACAACCAAAATGAGGAAGAAAACTTAGAACTTAAAACTGGCAGATAGTGTCTCGTCGAGGACAACAAAGTTGCATTCCAATAAAAACAAAAAAAATATGATCAAAAACTTGCATTTGCCAATTTTAGATATGCTTTGTGTGTGCGTCAATGTGTAGTCGTCGTCGTTACATCAGTTGCACGGACAGACATTCGGTTGCACAGACAGACTGCCAGTCAGCATTGGCATGGCAAAGGCAAATCTTGATAAATCTAACATTAGTTTGATATTTTTGCATTTTATAGGATACTTTAAGCCATGTCAAATGGTGCGTTGGTGGTAGTTGCCGCCGTCATTGCTTGCTCTGAGCGCACAAAAGTTTAACTAAGCGTGCAACAAAACTGCTGTCGCTGCTGCAACCAAACCAACAATAGCAGAGCAGTCAAGAGTGCCACACAAAGTTCAATAGACGAAAAAATGGCTGCCAAAACAGTTTATTGAACCTGCTAGAGGATGCGCATTTGTAGCAAATGCGTGCAGAAATTGTTGTTAGTGGTTCAATAAGAGATGAAAAGAGCTGAAATGACAAAAGGACGACACAAGTCGGAAGGTCAATTATTTCGGTCAATTAACAAGTTCATTAATTTTGGGCTATTTATTGACTTGCAGTGTGTTGGAAACAGCTAACAGTTGTAACGTGAAAAGAAAATGTTTTTTTGTTTTTTGCAAGCGAAGAGCAATAAACTCGAATAAAAGTTAAACGAGCTAAAGTGGGACGTAAATGTGCAGTTTTGCTTCATCAAATGTGAAAATGAATAATTTTTGTGAAATTATAACAAAACTTTCTAAAACTTTATATATATTTGTCACTACAAATAATTATCGTAAGAAAAACAAACAGTTTTTAAGAAATACGTACATACATTGAACCAAAAAGTTTGCAATGATTATGAATTTTTACATAAACAAAAAAAAAACAAATTGGCCATTTCAGCCCTTGAAAGGACTTTGACCGAGCTTCTTATGATCAATTGTGTTGTGTGTGTTATTAAATGTTTGCACACAATTGACCGAGAACTGGACCTACATGTTTTATGCCGACTCCGAACGGCTCATGTTCTCAAGAAGCTTTACATGGCATTATTTACTCTCTGAGGTTTGCCATTGTCTGCAGAGAGGTGTGACCGATCAGAAAAAATTTTTTATTGAAAAAAACTTTTCGCCGCGGCTGGGGATCGAACCCGGGCTCCAAGCATGCTAAGCCACACACTTAACCTGCATGTCACCACAAAAAATAGGTCTCCATGAATTCATGAGCATTCAAACACAAGAACATGAATATTTCATAAGCCTAGTGTTTACAGTTCATGAAGTGTGTACAACATACATGGACCAATAAAAAATTCGCAAATGCCATGAAAAAATACAAGGGCAACATGAATCATTCATAATTTTTGTGAAAAAATTCACAAAATTCATGTAAAAATACGAGGAGAACAAGAACAGTTCATGAGATAAGTGACTAAAATACATGAATCTCATAAACATTAGTGTTTCCCAAAAAAAAATAATTTTTTAGCTCAAGCTTTTTTGAAAGTATTTTTTAAATTTTTTTCAGAAAATCAAAAATTATGGTCAGAAAATCAAAAATTTTTTGTTATAATTTATTATTTCTTACAATAAATTTCGCCACTTTTTTCAAAAATTTTAGCTTTACGAAAAATGGAGTACAATTTTCAAAACTATGAAGTACATTGAGTGTAGCAAAAGTGCAGAGACAACGCCAAAAATTTCGCTTTCAAAGAAATTTTTATTAGCAAAAAATGTCTCTCTGGCCTGTCTTACTATCAAGATTTTTCAATTCAAGGTACATTTATGAAAGTCTCTTTAATTTTCCGACTTACAAGTGATTTTAGTCTAATTAAAGAAACACTATAATTATAATACTGAAAAAAAAACTACGTAAGTATCTTAAACATATATTCTTAAACATATATTGTCTTAGTAGATGTTATGGTCTTGTACAACAAGCTTATGACCCACAAAATTCGGAATACTATACCATTAAGTGCTAGCAGGTAAGAAAAGTAAATGTTGAGGTACCCGTTGTAGCACAAGTGGTAGCGCGTTGGTCTGCCACCAAGGGGTAGAGGGTTCGAATCTCGCTATTAATTGTCTTAATTTTTTTTTTTCTTATTTCTATTTAACTGACAGTAAAAATTTAACAAAAGTTGTACCAAAATTTTCAAAAAAAAATAGATTTTTGATCAATTAGATAAATTTTTGATCAAACAAAGATTTTTAATTTAAAAAATAGATTTTTTTAAGTTTTCAATGAACATAGCATTAATATAACTTTTATTTAAATTTTATTTTATTTTGTATACAGTCCGGTTCATACTTGACCATAACAACATGGTCATAATTACCATACATAATTTTTTATTTTTTTTTTATTTTTTTGTTGTTTTGGCAAAATTAAGTGCTGGAAAAAAGTTCAGCAGAAGCACTTATTTTTCTCAAGTTTCCTTGACCAGCCACAGTATGAACATTACACTGACACTGATGGCGATAATTTTAAGATTTAAGATTGCAACAGCAGCACTTCAATAAAAACTTTCCAGCACCCTTTGGTCTAATAGCTTTCTCAGCTTTCTTAGGACTAATGGAAAAATAAAAACAAGAAAAAAAAACAACTTTTTTATATTGTGCAATAACTTGTGGTAGCAGCATTATAACCACAACTATAGCGAATAAGAAGCGGCGGAGGCGTTTTCCCCGTTAAAACACTTGTAAATAAGCAGCTTTAGTAAAACTTTAGCTTTACTTTTGTTTTTTTTTTTTTGCGCAGCTTTTTGCAAGCTCTGCGCTTTGACAATTCGAAGTTAAATCCTGTAGAAACACTTGAAGCAAAGTTTTTGAATTTGCGCTTTTGGCATTTTTTTTTTTTTTGCATTTTCTTTTATGATTTCATTCTGGCGTCTTGATTGTACTGCGGGCTAATTTTATTAAAAACTAGCTTAATTGTATTTGCAAGGATGAGCTTTTTTTAAGATTATTCTTTGTTTGCACAGACAGTTTTCTTTTCTGCTAAGCTCAAAGCGAATTTGTAGCTGTTGAAAAAAAAACCAACTGTTATCATTCTAAAAGCTTGCTTGTTTAAAGTTTTGTAGAAGGCTGCAAAGAAAATTGCTTTTTTTCAGTACACGCTGCATTTATTTTTTCATAAACTTCAAGCTGTATGCCACAAAAAAAAAAAAAGCAACAAAGGCCAGAGCTGCAGGAAATCTTAAGAAAACTTCAAGCATTTTTACCACGTATTATGCTGTTCATCAGTCTCATTCTGACAAGCTTGTCAAAGCTGCAAGCACACTGTCAGTGTTTCGCAACAGCAAAAAAAAAAAAAACAAAAACACAAAAAATACACGAACTTGTCAAAAGGATAACAAACTTTTGAGGACGCCAGCCAACCTAAGCAACATTAAGCTGCTGTTTTATATGAAGCACAAGTAAAAGTCAAAGCAATGAGTATGAAAGAAAAATAAAAACTAAATTTACTGCAACAACAAACAACAACTAGAACCGACAGCAACATAATGCATGTTTTATGAGACCAACTTTTTGACGCTTGTTGTTGTTGTTTTTGTTTTCAACAAATTTGCATTATATTTTTATTTTTTTCGACTCTAAAAATGCATGTTGCTGCAGTTTTAACTTTAAACAACTTATGCGCCATACTTGAGTGACTGTGAAACATGTTAATAATAAGTGAATAGAGTCAACCAAGCAAAATCAACATATGGAATTAAAAAAAAAAGACAAAAAAAATGAAAACAAGACAAAGTCTGAGCAACTTTTGCTGGTAGATATCTACTTTTCATGGAAGAACACTTGAAACTGACTGTTGAAGCTCTCAAAGTTAAGGTATTTTCAAAGTAGTTTTTTAAAAGTTTTCAAAGTTGATGGCAAGCTTCAAAAATGACACTCTCTATTTTAACGCTAACAAACTATTTAAAATATAACGTTTATTTCACAAACTTTCTGTAACGTTTATATAAGTTGGTGAAAAATAAATTGAAAAGTTTTTTAAGGTAAACTTTCAGATATAAGAGAATTTTATATTGACATGCACGGAAAAAAGCACATGTGAAATGTTTATTTATTTTAAGAGCTATGCATGCACTCAGTTAATTGAAAAAAGTCTACTCACTATAGAGTACAAAATTTTGGCATGTTGAGCAATAACTGGTAAGTTATTATAAAAGTTTTTGTTTTAAAATTATTAAAACAATAAATTTATATCTAGCTTCGAAGGAAATTTATTACTTACAACAAATTTAAATTAAAAAAAAAAAATTAAATAAACATTTTATTTGAAAATATTAAGTATTCTGAAAGTTTTATTTATACAGCAAAATAGCAGAAAAAGTCATCAACCTACTGTCCTAAGAAAATGTACAACGAACCCGTCACTAAATAAATTTAAATATACATAACAGCTTAATAAATCAGCTGTTTAGTTAAGAAAATTTATGAATATTTATTGAGTTATTGAGTTTAAAAATTTATAAAAGAAAAAAATGTAATTTAAAAATTTTGAAATTTCTAAAGTTTAAAAATTATTTTTTTTTTAATCGAAATTTTAGACCAAATAAATTTAATTGAAATTTAATTTTTGTTGAATTTTTTTTTAATTTTTCTAAGATTTTTTATTATTAATTTTTAATTCTAATTTTTAAATAATTTTATTTTGAGTTTTATGCCAAATAATTTGTGAAGCAACAGATTGCTACAACAACAAAAATCATTTGCAGAACAAACCGAGCAGGCTAGACCATGGTTTCGTCGGACGCTTATCCGACTCATCAGAAGTCTCTGTAGTTTTGGCAGTTCACTAACATTGAAAAGCTAATAAGCGCCACAGCAGTAAAACCATAATGGAATTACCGAAGCGCTTTTCACTATATATATACATATTTTCATTTATATTTTTTAATTTTTTTTTTATTTGTTTATTTTGAATTTAAAAATTTTTTTTAATGTGTTAATTTTTGTTTGTTAATTTTGAATTTGAATTTATTATTTTTTAATTTTCGTTTATTTTTTAATTTTTTAAATTGTGCTTTCTTTATTTTAATTTTCTTTTTAATTTTTCTAATATTTTTATTTTTCTCGATTAATTTAATGTACTTTTTAAATTCTTGAATTCTTATTTATTTAATTTTTTTTGTAATATTTCTAAATCTTTTTTATGTTATTTATTTTTTATTTGTGTCTATTTTTTGAATGTTTTTATTTGCTTTTACATTTACTTGTTTAAATAGTTTTTTGATTTATTGTTTAAATAAATTAATTTTTTTTATGTTGTTTATTTTTTAATTTTTGTTGTTTATATATTTTTAAATTTATTTTTTTCCTTAAAATAAATCCTCTAATTTTTCATATATTTTTATTTTTTCCTGATTATTTTTATTTAGTTTTTTAATTCTTGAACTTAATTTTTGCAATTGTTTTAATTTTTCTAAATATTTTTGATAATATTAATTTTTTTATTTGTATTTATTTTTAAAATTTTTTATTTTTTATTTGCAAGTTTTTTTTGTTTTTTAATTTTCCTTTATTTTAATTTGTTTACATTTTTTTCTTTTAAATTCTTTTTTCAAAAACATTATTTTTTTTATTTTATTTTTGTTTGTTTTATTTTTATTTAATTTTTATTGTTCATTTATTTTATATATTTTGTTTTAATTTATTTTTAAAATTTTTGATTTTGACTCGCTGATTTTTTAGATGTAAATTTTTTATTTTTTTAGTTTTATCTTGTATTTATTTTTAAAATTTTTTATTTTTATTTGGAAGTTATTTCTTTTTGTAAATTTTTTGTTTTTTAATTTTCCTTTATTTTCATTTGTTAACATTTTTTTTCTTTTAAATTCTTATTTCAAAAACATTATTTTTTTTATTTTATTTTTATGTTTGTTTTATTTTTATTTAATTTTTATTGTTAATTTATTTTATAATTTTATTTTAATTTATTTTTAAAATTTTTGTAAATTTTTTTATTTTTTTAGTTTTATCTTTCCTCTATTTTTTAATTTTGTTAATTGTTTTTATGATCAATTGATCATACGAAGTTCGGCCAAAGTCCTTTCAAGGGCTGAAATGGCTAATTTGTTTTTAGTTTTAATTGTTTTTATGTTTTTTTTTTTAATTGTTTGTTTTTTAAAAACATTAATTTTTTTATTTTATTTTTATGTGTTTGTTTTATTTTTATTTAATTTTTATTGTTAATTTATTTTTATATTTTTTTTCACGTTGATTTTTTTGTGTAAATTTTTTATGTTTTTTAAATTTTATGTTTCCTTTATTTTTTAATTATTTTAATTGTTTAAATTTTTAAAGTTTAATTTTTAACTTTTTTATTTTTAAATTTTGTCTTTCCTTTATTTTTTAATTATTTTAATTGTTTATATGTTTTGTTAATTTTTAAACTGTTTTGTATATTTTAATTTTGTTTTACTTTTTATGTGTTTCTTTTATAAAATCTAAATCTTTTTGATATTATTTATTTTTTAATTTTAATAAAGTTAAAAATTTACAAGTTAATTTTTTGTCAAATTTTTCGTTATTGAATTTTTGTTTATTTTTATTTGTTTAAATTGTTTTTTATTTTTTTTAAATCCATTAATTTTTAATTGTGTTTTAAGTGCTTGTTTTATTCTTATTTAATTTTTATTGTTTATTTATTTTTTATATTTTATTTTTTATTTTTTATTTTTTATTTTTTATTATTTATCATTTATTTATTTATTTATTTATTTTTTAAGTTGTTTTTAATTTTGTTAATCGTTTTTATATTTTTTTACTTTTTTATTTTTTGTTAATTTTTTTAGGTCTTTTTACGTTTTTTTTTTTTTTTGTTTTTAATATATTAATTTTTATTTACAATTTTAATTTTTAAACCTTTTTGTATTCTTATTTTAATTTTCTTTTATTTTTTTATGTATTTTTTTCGTTTTTTTTATATTTAAATATTTTTTTTTAGTTTCTTAAATTTTTTCAATTATATTTTTAATTGTTTTCTGTTATTTCAAATGTTTTGAACAATTTTCAATATAAAAACTTTTTATTTTAAATACAACGGTTTTGTGATTTTTCATAATTATTTTAAAAATTTATTTATTGTTATTACATATAAATTTATTTATAAAGTTTTTGTTCAATTTTTTGAACTTCTAAATAAATTTTTCCTGGAATTTTTTGTTTTTAGTTAGTTTATTTATTAAAATTTGTAATATTTGTTATTTTTCAAAACTTTTTTTTTTTAATTTATCACATAATTCATTTTGTTGTTTTTCATTGTTTTAATATTTCTTTTCTTTTATTTCTTAAATTATTTTCATGTTTATTTTGTAAAATATATTAATTATTTTATTTAGTGTTTTTTAAGAAATTTTTTTTAATTAATTTTTTAATGAATTTACTTCTTTTATTTTATTTTGTATATTTATGTATTTCTTATATTTTAACTTATTATAAAATATTTCTTTATATTTGTTTCTTTGAAGTATTTTTATCATATATAATTTATACATATATAATTTTAAATGGTTTGAGCTATTTTTAATATGTTTCATTGCAGAGGCTGTGGCCGTGTATGCTGAGTGTTTGTCGTGCGAGCCAACGAATCGCAGTTTCCCGAGTTCAATTCTCACATCGGACAGAAAGTTTTTCAATAGAAATAAATTTTATAGACCTTTCATCTCTCTGCACAGGGACAGAGCTACAGATGTTAGTTGGACTTGGTACTACCGTTCTTAATGAATGGAACTATAGTCTCGTGCTCTCTTAAGCTCATTTTTGTGGAGAGCGGAGGTAAAGATGTCCTCTTAATTTCCCTGTCTTAACTACTTATCTATCAACCCATTTTCGAAACAAGGCAGACTGGACTGCATAGGTTTCGTACCTGAAAACTTGGATTCAAATTTAAGAAAAGAGTTTTCCTAAGTAACCACGAGGAGTTGAAATTGTTGGTTCTCTAACTACTTCTCTGACTAAACTTTGAATAATTACTTCGGTCAACACTGCGTATACGTTACATTCATTTCCATAGAAATGTTAATGCTTAGCTTAAACAGCTTTCAGCAATATTTATAATAAATATTAATGAAATAATTTAATATGATTGCATCCGAACAATAAACATAAAAGACAAGCAAGCATGCTGCTGCTGCTGCTTCTTCTTCATTATGATCATCTGCATTCAGAGCAAACACCGCAGGGAGTAATTTGCTAATTAAAATCACAGCCTGAAAATATGCAACAAATAGTGGCTGTTTGTTTTGCTCATTTAACAATTGAGCACTTAACAGAATTCCACAATTTTAATTCGAAATATTTGGTAAGAAATATTAAATATTTTAAAATTGTAGAACAAGCTTAGTTTAGGAATATTTTCGATAGCTGTGTAGCAAGCAAAGTATGGTGGTGGGTAGATGTTGAAAATTTGTTAAGAAACCTTATGAAAGAAATTAAAATTGTGAGAGAGCCAATCTTTTGGTAAAATTTTTCACATTCATCATTCGTCTTTTTTTTTTTTTTTTTTTTTTGCCTGCACAGTTAATGCAAATATTTTCTTTACCCACAAAAGGACGAAAAAAAAAACATATGAAAAAACAACATAAATTTTAAATGGGTTATTTTAAAAATTTTTGCTTTTAGCCGGCAGAGTGGAAAATTGCGTGAGGTCGGATGGTAGCACAAGAAAAAAAATAAAGAAAAATTATAACCCTGCAGCTGAGAGCTGCGGCCGCATGCATAACACACTAACAGACACACACAAAAACTTTCAAAGCCAAAACCAATGAAAATAAAATAAAAGTTCAGATATGAAAACAAAAATACAAAAGAAATAAGAAAAAAAAGAAGAAAAAAAATATACAGCAAAAAGTTCAGACAGATCAGCCAGCAAAATTCTGCAAAACACAGCATAGCACAACAGCGTCTAGCAAGCAAACCAGAAGTGACAGGATATTTTTTGGTACAGAGCATGCGGCAATTTTTAGGGTCTTTTTGTTGCGGTTGTTGTTGTTGCTGCTGCGACGGTCTTTCTTTTGTATTTGGCTGTAGGCTGCTTTTGTATTTGTATGCTGGCATGTATGTGGTGTATGTGTGAACAATACATAAATAAACATACTTTATACAAACATACATTTGTGTTCTTTTGTATGTTTTTGTGTGCGAGCCTCCGCCTAACGGGCTGTTTATGTTTGTGTGCGTTAGGCAAACACTTGTTGAGCGTGCTGCTTATTCTTTTCTTCTGCTTGAGTTTTTTGTTTTTTTTTTACATTTTTAATAAATGTCCTTGTTCTTCCTGCCCCTGTCTTTCAGTCTGCTTGACGCTGCTTTTAAGCCAAAAGCATTGTACAAATAATAAAGCAACAAATATGCGTTGAGCTTGTCGTAGCGAGTTTTAGTGGGTTGACTGACGACTATGGCATAAGTTTTTTTTCTTTGTTTTGCAGACTGGTTGAATTTTGTTTTTACGCGCGCATGTGTTTGTGTCAACTTTTGTAGAGCTTTATTTTTTTTTCTGACTAAGTGCTAAGCTCAATTTTTTGCTTTTATCGGTTGGCTTCATTTTTAATAATGTTACCGTATTAATAATTATACGATATAACAGAAGGACTCACAAGTTGCTGCTGTTAACTGCCAACAGTTGGTCAAGTCATTGAATAGATGAATGAATGGAAAATGAGTTGCTTGAATAGTTCGTATATTTAAGTAATTGCATTAAAAGTAAGTCGCATATATCACATAAACACATTGCACATACACACACATCCTCTTACACAAACTAACATACGCATAAAATTGATTGCTTCTGTGGCTACTGTGTAGGCTTGACTTGAAGTAGATATAATTAAATGTTACTCATACGACGTGTTGCGCATATCAAGATGACATTAGAATTTACTGCTTTATGAGCTTTAAGAATAGAATTTAAATTTTTACGAGATGTTTGCACACGAATTAGATATTATTTTATGGCCTCGAATGCCAAGTGTGACAGTCTGTCAGTGATAGTTAGAAATAGTTGTATTTGATAAGGAAAACAAAATTCCGACAAACGAAGTCAAAGAATTTTAAAAATAATGTTATTTTTTCGATGATTTTATTTTTAATTTGCATATCCTTTATTCATTCAATCCTCAAGAACAGAACTTATTAAAGCTGACAATGTTATCTCATTAAAAATTTCGACGAAGAAACAAACAATCAGCTCTGTTTTCATATTAAAATATCTTCTTACTTCATGCAACTCTTGTGAGAAAACTAAAAATAAAACAACTGCCTAGAACGTCATTTGAAATGCAAAATTAAACCAAAACCAGCTTAATGAAAAATTCTTAGGAAGCCAACCAAGGACTTAGCTAAATAAATAAATCCTAAAATAAGCTAAGAAAATTATACGGAAAACATCGAGATTAACTAAGAAATTTAAACTTATACTAAAAACTTAAGTTAACAATCTACCAAGTTAAAACACGCAAAACACACCCTTTTTTGTCACACGAACACGTTGCTGTTGACTTAAGCAAACAACATGAACCAAGCAAAAAGTTGTTGTGCGCTCTACTAAAAAGCAAACAAATTCCAATGCAACGCGCAAAGTTAAGCTTAGCAGAATAAGGGAGTAGATAACAAAGATAAAGCAGCACAACTAAAGCAAAACAAGCAAAAAAAAAATAAACGACTTTTTTGTAGCTGTTTAAACTAGCTTAAAACTAATTAGCCATAATTTATGATTTTCACAAAAACCTTTAGCAAATATGTTGTACAGCTAAATGTTGTTCTATTAAAAACAAAACAAAAAAAAAACAACAAAATAATTGTGCAAAAGCTTTTAAGCTCTGCGCGAGATTCCGCGCGTTATCTTTTTAAATATTTAATTTTGTTGTGTTGTTTTTTTTTTTGCCCTCTGCTACGTATTGATTTCTTTGCTAATCGCTTGTAGCAACAACTGTTTGTTAAATGTTTTAAAATTAACGAAGCGGAAGAGATGCAGCAGTTAATCGATGCTGTTGTTGTAATTGTTGTTGTTATTGTAATTGTTGTTGTTATTGTAATTGTTGTTGTTGCTCCAGCTGCTCTTGTTGGAATTGATTATTATTGCTTTTTACCGGCCAATTAATGCTTGTTAATTTTTCTGCGTACAGCTGAACCATGACAGTAGGAGCAGCAGAAATGTGATAAGCAAAATTTATGGAAATTAATATAAAAACAAAAAAAAATATTAACGGTAACTTTTTTGTTTTGTTGTAAGTAAACTCGCATGTTCAAGAGTTTTAATAAAGTTTGGATGAGAAAAAAAATACAAAATTTATGTAAATAAATCAATCAAAATTGATTTAGTTATAATAATCACTGAAATAAAACACATAAATAAATAATGAATTATTTATCGATAGTTTTCGATTGCCATATTTTTTCTATGGATTAAAAAATAATTTGGCAGATAGAAATATTTTAACCCACCAAGTACTTGTAAGCTTACATTGATATCGATATTTTATCATTAAATTCAACATAAAGATATTTTATCATTTATTTAAAAATATCGATATTTTATCGATAATATTGTTAATATTTTATCGATAAACTATAGAAAAATGAATCTAGATTTTTCGAAATTTCAAAATTAACAATTTCATAATTTTAATTATTTAAAATTACAATATTTTGTCATTTAATTAAAAATTTCGATATTTTATCGATAATTTTGTACATATTTTATTGATTAATGTTGCTATAATTTATAGATATTTATTAATAAAATCAAAATAACTATGTTTTATCATTTAATTCAAAATATCGAAATGTTAGCGATAATTTTGTACATATTTTATCGATGAATGTAGCGATATTTTTTAATTAAATACAAAATAACATATTTTATAAATTAATTAAAAATATCGACATTTTATCGACAATATTGTTAATATTCTATCGATAAATGCAGCGATATTTTCTAATTTAATTAAAAATATCGATAATTTTGTTCATAATATATCGATAAATTTATAAATATACAATGTAACTATCGATCGATAACAAGTTATATTTCAATAACGATGAAACATTATTTATTTTAAGCTTTTTTAGTCATCTCTTTTATTTATTTCTTCTATATTTTTTCAAGACGCTCGATTATTATTATTTTGTCCATAGTATATCTATAAATTATCGATAAATGTAGCGATATTTTAGACTTTAATGGAAAATTTCAATATTTAATCGATAATTTTGTAAATATTCTATCGATAAATTTATAAAAATACGATATAACTATTGATCAAAGCTTGTTATTTTTCAATAACGATGATAAATTATATACTTTTCGATTAAGACGCTCGATTATTATTTTGTTCATATTCTATCGATAAATGCAGAGATATTTTGTAATTTAATAAAAAATAAGGATATTTATCGATAATTTTGTCCATATTATATCGATACATTTATAAAAATATCGATAACTAGTTAAATTTCAATAACGATGATAACTTATTTATTTTTCGATATTTTTCCAAGACGCTCGATTATTTTCAAAATTTAAACATTTCTTATTGAACTGAAATAGATTTATTTTAATGAAATTTGTTTAAAAAATTGAAAAATATATTAATTTTATTTTAAAAACTTAAAGTGCTTATCGATAATAAAACAATGAAAAAGGTACTATTTTAAAATATAAGGAGAATATTTAATGTATTTAACGATTTGTTTTTTTTAAATATATTTTGTATATGTATATTATATACATAAAAATTATATATTTATCGATTTTTTATTGTTAAGATATAAATAATAATTATTTGTTCGAACTTTTTTACTGATTTCGATACTCTTTCTGATGATCGCCAGGCCATTATATAAAACCAGGGTTCTAAGATAAGGATTTTTACTCCGGATAAATTTGTATATCATATATTTTCTGGATATGATAAGAAAATCAATTAATGGTTGATATGATATCGATAAAAATAAGTCAATGATCTATATATTTTAATCCAATCAAAAACAATCATTAACAGATATTTTTGGATGAAATAAAAAATTAATCAAGACCGATATTTTTCAACTAAAAAGGAATTCAATTATTCATCGATTATTTTTGGGTCAAAAATAAAAAGCTATCAACATTAATCGATGTTTTTTCAACATTAATCGATGATTGAAAAATAAAGCGTCTATAGAAACTTTTCGATTTTCTATCAAAACTAATGAAAGAGTGATATTTGTCAACTACAATAAAAATCAATTATGGATCAATAATTTTTCGCTCAAAATTAGAAATTATCATCATTCATCGATTTTGTTCATCAAATTTAAAATAAAGCATGCATCGCTGCCTTTCGCTCAAATATAAAAAAATCAAATGCGTTATATTTTTTAGATCAAATACGTTATTTTGAATAGAAATTATTCAAAGATCGATATTTTTGAAGAAAAATAAAAATCAATCAATAACGGAAATTATTTTCAATAAACAATAAAAATCAATCATTCCTCCATATTTTTTGATCAAACATAAACAATCAACTCTGCATCGAGATATTTTGATCAAACATAAAAATGATTTAAAGATCAATATTTTCCAAATCAATCATTAACCGAAATTTTTCTTACAATATAAAAATCAAACATTCTCGTTATTTTTATAGGAAATAAAAATCAATCGATATTTTTTAATCGAAACTAAATCAAACACAAAAATTAATTAAAGATAGATATTTTTTAACTAATCGAAAATCTACATTTTCTCGATTTAAAATAAAATTTAATAGTTCATCGATTTTTTTCTGATGAACCACAAAAATTGGATCAATCGAAAGACGAACCAAATATCGACATTTTTCAACTAAAACAAAAATCAATCATGAATCGATATTTTTTTATTTAATTATTTAAAAAATTCAGCGATATTTTAATCATACATAGAACCACCGATAAAAAGCGATATTTTTAATCATATCAACATCAATTATTCATCGATATTTTAATCGATTTAAAACAAAAATCATGGATATTTTTGATCATATACAGAAATTACTCAAAAAAGGATAATCTTCGAAATCAAAAATTAACAATTTACCAAAATGTCATCAATCGAAAATAAAAACCGATTTGTTATCGATAATTTTTAGAAAATAAAATCATAAAAAAATCGATAATTTGCAACCTCATAAAAATCAATCATAAATTGAAAGTTTTTTCGATAACCAATAGAAATTATTCATTCAACGATGTTTTTATATCAACATAAAAAAATCAATCCTGCTTGGAAATTTTTTGAACAAATCTTAAAAATGAATCCAACATCGATATTTTTCAACTAAAACAAAAGTCAATCATGTATTGATATTTTTTCGATCAAAAATAGAAATGATTGACATTCATCGATATTTTTTAATTGAAATAAAAATCAATTATTTATCGAAATATTTTGATCAAATATAAAAATGAATTAACCAACGACATTTTTCAACTAACTTGCTCTATAAAAAAACAAAACGGGGACTTTTTTGTTGAATACAAAAATTAATCAAAAACTGACATTTTTACTTAGATCAAAAATTAGTAAGTTATCGACATTTTTGCAATCAAAATTAAAAACAATTTAGTGTGAGTATTTTTTTATAAAAATAAAAATTAAATAAAGCAAAAGTATTTTTTATAATATCGATACAAAACATCGAAATATATTTCAACTTAACAAACATTAGACATTAATCGATATTTTCTCGATTAAAAATAAAAATCAATGGATTTGTTTTGATCAAATATAAAAATTAATCGAAAATTTTTGGATTTATTTTTTTTTTATAAAAGAAAATTTTATATAAAAAAATTAATCAAAAATTTTTTTGCTAAATATTGAATCGATAAAATATTTTAACGGGCAATTTACAACAGGTACTCTTAAAATTTTAAATACGTATTCGTTATGTATGTTTATCAATGATTCTTTTGTTGGTATGGCATGTTTCTTAAATTAAAAAAATATTGATTCTGATTATGCGATAACCACATATAATTCCGGTTTGGTTTTCTGGCAGCTAGGCTTATTATTTTTTAAATTTAGTAGACTGTAGAAGCAAGAGGTGGTATTCATAAGTTCAAGCAGCGGCCGACGAAGCAATTGTTAAGTCTGCTTAATGAATATGTCTACACTATGAACCTTATTCTGTTGATTGACAATTGAAAATTTATTGACAAGATTATCTTGTATGTGCTTGTTTTTCTTTGGACATGGAGTTGAAAAGTCAATAATAATTTATATAATTTCTATTTGTTATTATTATTTTTTTAATAAAAAGAAAGACAACAATGTTTTTTATTTATACTTTTAAAGGGCATATTAATTTTTTTTTTTTAACAAATTCTCAGAGATTTAAAAAATTTCATCGAAAAGCCCTTTTTTGACATTATATTTTAATTTTAACGGAATTTTTTAATTTTCAATAAGGAATAAAATGTACACTGTAAATGTTTATTTTTTAATTAGCCAGCCTGTAATTTTATATGTCTATAAAACACGCCTGTGTTACGACTGTAAAATGTCAAAAGAATTTTGCCCTAAATACTCATAAAACATCACAAGCATGCATGACTTCAAAGCACTTGAATGCTCTCTAAGTTCGTACTTATTTTTTTTTTTTTTTGTGTTTTCAAATTTATTGCCTTAAGGCAAACAGGCTTAAATGCGGCTATTTTTATTTTTATTTCTAAAGTACAGCAACAGATGCTGTAAAAATATAATAAAAATAATTATTATTAAACTCAGTAAAATTGTTGAAAATTATATAAAACATGCGCTGAAAACCTTCAAAGTGCCAAAAACAAAAAGATGAGCAAAGCTGAGAAAATTTTTATTTAAGTGATGGAAACATTTTCGAAGCTAATTAATGTCAAAAACTAGCTGCTGGCTGGCTGGCTGACTGGTGGCTACTGCTATGCAAAATTAGGTCATACTTGAATACATATTCTATAGTTTTTTTTTTTTTTTCGTCGTCACCAAATAAAACCAAACAAATAATAATAATAAATGCGCACAAATGAAAACAAACAAACAAAACTAACAACAAAAATAGAACAAAAAAAAAAAAAAAAAAAAAATATGGGAAACATTAGTTGACTTTAACTATATTTAATGCATAGCTAGTGACCAAAACTACTAGTGACCAATATTAAAAGTAAACGAAGCACAAAACAAACTTGAAACTAGCACAACAAAACGGAGTAGATAGACAAAAATGTAGATAAGCTAAACTTAATTAATTTAACCTCAGATATGCGTTTATTTTTCTCTAAGCAGCGGAAGTTGTAGCAGTGAAAATATGCTGCATAGACAGAAAACCGTTAATTTTGCAAAGTAATTATATCGAACGAGCTTGGCAACTCTGCTGCATAGACGCCGTTAGTTTTATTAAAAAATTTATTTAACAGCTTTTAGAATTTCATGTTTTTTTTTTCTTGTACACCAGACAGACGGCTTGCTTAATGAATTAATTTGTTGTTTTTCAATGCCTTACTTTGATCCCTTTTAGATTTTTTTGTTTTTTTTTTTTTGTCTGGCTTTTTTTCATATTTTCTGCTTATAAGATTTAATTAATTTGTTATTGTTATTTTAATAAATCTTGGTATTTGTTAAAAAAATCCTTTTTTTTGAGCTGGCTACACTTACAAAATTCTGAGATTTTCTATGAAATGACTGGCTGTTTAAATAAATATCTTATCTTTTGCAGGGATTTACTTACGGTTATTTTACAGATATTTTAATCAAGATACTTTTTTTGGCATAAGGCTTTTTATGAAATCTAGAAAAAATGCTAGAGCAAAAAAACCTAAAAAAAAACATAGTTTGGGGCGAAAATATCACTTGTTAACAATTTAAGCTGTTGATGAGAGAATTAAATTTATGTCATAATGAAATAAATTTAGTTGGCATGTGTTTCGAAACATAAAATTTCAATTCTTAAAAAAAAAAACAGTACTCACAGTAAATATAAGAAATACTACATGAGACCATTCGTCATTTTTTGCCACTGGAATAGCAATCAGCCACAATCGCACAAAAAAAAAAAAAGCATCCCACTCGAGTTCGTAAACAACGATTGCTGCTTAGCGCAGTGTGTGACGACTGCGAACCGATACAAAGGCAGCATCCAGACAATGCTGACATTCGAATGATTCGCTGCAAGCTCGAATGTTTGCTGTTGCTTTTCATAGTTTTTTGAACTCTAGGTAAAAAGTGGTTATTTTTGGCCTATCCCGAAAAAGAATTTCGTACATGTGGCATTCGTACCACAGCAATTGGTACATGTATTTGCGCATTGATTTTAATGCGGAAGGCACATTCGTAGCTCGTATTTTGACGAGACATTCAAAACGCCATTTGAATGCACTCAAGTTGTTCTCTGGTATAGACTTTTAGAATGAGAGAGAATGCTTTTCTCTAAACTGTGATCCTAAAAATTTTCTAAAAATGATTAAAAGCTTTCATGAAAAATATATTGTTTTTAGGGAAGAAAACTTTTTTATTTTTGAGAAAAGATTTGTTTTTATTGAAGAAAATACTTCGCATAGGGAATTTTTTTATAAAAATAAAATAACAATTTTTCATTTTCAATACATTTTTCTCTATAAATAAGCATTTTTTTTGTGCAAGAAAAATACTTAGATTTATAAGAGACATGAAATATTTCCCTTAAGTAAAGCAATATTTGTTCGAAAATGTGAATATTTATTCTTATTGAAAAAATTTTATTTGATGAAAAATGGGTGTTTTTTTCTGAGTATAGATATCATGATCATGACAATATAAAGTAAATATCACATTGTGAATACACATATGTATTGTCAAATATGTTATACACAGTAGATCAGTTGATATTATCAAAATGTGCACGTGCATTTTCTGAAAGCTTAACACCTAATGAGAATAAAATTAGCCCAAGACCCAAAAACATTTGCTGAAACGTAATTTAAGAGCTATATTGGACTTAAACCATTTTGAATAATGTGGTGTACAAACGGGAACATATTTAAAAAAAAAAAAATAAATAAATTGGCCATTTCAGGTGGTGACCGAACAGAAAAATGTTTTTATTGAAAAAACTTTTTGCCGCGACTAGCCTATAATCATATGTTAAATAAGTTAACATATTTTACATGGAACATATTTTGTTGGAAAATACTTAATAAACATCGAAGCTTTTTTAAGTTTTTTTATTTTATTATAAATATGTTTCTGTTAATGTTTGGAGGAGGTTTGTTTGAACAAGCAATTTAACTTTTAGCAAATATTATCGTTTTCCTTATAAAATGTTTTCTTATTTTGTATTAGCGACTTTATTTTTTTAATTTTGTATTTTCCTGCAAAGCTTGAGCTTTTTAGCGGTATAAAATCTTCTTTATCATAATAAAAATACTGTAAAAACCAATATTTCATAAATAATATGAAAAATATTTCATATATATTTTTTTAACATGATTTTTGTAATGTATGTATCAAAAGTTCTAATACAAATGTATGTTATGGTCTACAAAATTTGTTATACCGCTAAAAAGCTTAAAATTTGCAGAAAAATACAAAATTACAAAAAATAAAGTCGAAAAGAAGAATAAAGAAGAAAACTAGAAAAAAATTTGATAAGGAAAACAATATTTAATGAGAGTTATATTCAGTGTTCAAACCTCCTCCAAACAAACATTAACAGATCTATATTTTTAAAGAATAAAAAAACTTAAAAAAGCTTGAATGATTATAAATGATTTTTCATCCAAATGTGTTCCATGAAGAATAGGTTTCGGTTTGTATACCACATAATTCAAAATGGTTTAAATCCAATATAACTAGCACTAAAATATACTCTTAGCTATTTTTTCGATATATTAAGAGGTAAAATATTTTGGGTCTTCAGGTAATTTTGTAACATAAATACATACAAAAATACATAATTACAAACATAAAAATGTTGCAATAAAATAATGAAGAATTTGACGAGGAGAAAACGTAATATTTCCTAAAAGTTTAATTGCTGTTATAAGATCCGGCAAATATTATCACATGCATGTTTCAAAAAATATAAAAAAAGTTAAAAAAGCTTAAATCATTATAAATGATTCCCCATCAAAATGTGTTTCGTGTGTGTTCCAGCTTGTACGCCACATTTTTCGAAAGGTTTCAAATTTAATTCCAATATAGCTCCAAATTGACCTTCAAACGTTTTATGAATATATTCAGGTCAAATATTTCTGAGTCTTAAGATACTTTTATTATCATTAGGTATCCAACTTTTGGAAAATGGACGCGCACCTAATAAAAAAATATAACCATTTTCCCCAAATATTTTTGAACCGCTAAAAAACACACTTCTATGTCAGTCAGTTCATATTTATTTTTATTTGAATTAACCAAAGTTATTGAAATATTTCAATGAAAAAAAAAAACATAAATCCAGATCAAACGCTCACGCCCACATGTTTAAGCAATTAACAAACTAGATACTACAACAATAACGATAAACCGCAAAAGTGCTTTACACCAGAGCATTAAAACCAAAAAACAATAACAACAAAAATAAGACTAAAATTGGAAAAGTCTCTTCATTAAAAGCTCATAAAATGCAGCAAAAGCTAATTAAAAAGTTGTTTTTAGTTGTTGTGACATGTAAAAGCCACAAATGGAGGGAAACGTGCATACAACAACAACAAAAACAACAACAACAACAGCAGCGTCAACAACAAAATAGTTAAAGTAGGTATGCAATGCAACAACACTGATGGAAATGTTAAGAGCAACAACAAAAATATTTACCATTTATGGTGCAGCAATATGGCAAACACTCACTTATACAGACACCTAACAAAAACACACACACACACTTAAACACACATATGCAACTAGTACTAGTAAGTGGGTAAGTGCAATACACCAATACCGTTGCATTCAACCAAGTTAACCAAAGTCTAGGCTATGCCAACAACAAAAGCGCTCATCACAAAGTGTCAATTTGTTGCATACAACAGCAACATTGACAAAAATAAAAAACATCACAATGATGATGAAGGCGATGATGATGATGATGATTATGATAATGTCGTTGATAAATATAACAATAGAGGAATAGAGCAAAATAATAGAAAGCTTAGAATGAAAGTAGAGAATGCAATGCAGCAAAATGAAAGAGTAACTAACAAACTTACAAACAAATAAACAAAAAGCAATAAAAAGAAAAACCAAAACAACAACAACAATAATAAATTGCAGTAGTTGCTGGTAGGAAAGCTTGTCATCAGCAGCAACTTATTGCTGCAAATTGTTGATGGCTTTGCTGTTATTACTATAGTTGTTGTTGTTTATTGCACAGCATTGTCACTGTGTTGGCAGTCAGGCAGTCAAGCAGTCACGCTTCCTGTCTGTAAAAGCAAGGCAAGCAACGCTTGTTGGCATTCCCTGCGGTCCTACTACTTGCGGTTAATATTGTTGTTATTCTTGTGAAAATAGAACAGACGAAGTGGCAGCGGAAGCAGCACTGAAGGCAAGTATTGAGCCAATATTGAAAACAGCAGACCTACCTAATAAATGAATATCAAAACAGAAATTAAATTCAATTAAATTGCGTAGGATGCTTTGCTTGCTTGTTAGGCTTGATTGTGTTAGTGGTTAAAAAGTGAATATAAACAAAATTATTATAACTGACAGTCACTCACACAAGTTGTAACAAAATAACAAATTTTGCTAAAAATCAATGTCAGTCAAATTAAGGTTTACATGAATTGCTTTTAATAAGAAAACAAAATAGTAAACATGTTTTTTTTAAATTACGTTCTAATTTGTTTTGGTGGTTAAATTTTAAATGATTAAAATTTAATGTTGATTGATGAGTTCGCATATTATTCGGCAGAGCCATGAACAGGAAATACAGTGTAACAAACTAATTTTAGCTGTTTTTGGTCTTAGTTTAAAAACGCCATAGCACGGAATTATAAACAAGGCAGTTTAAAAGATCAAAGCGAGAGGGTAAGGCTGCATGCATAGTAAACGCCGATTCAGACAGACAGGCAGGCTGAAATCTGTGTGAACAAACGAGATACAAATAGCTCTCTATTCTGTCTGAATCAGCGTTTACTATGTTTGCAGTCTTAGTCAATAAGACCGGTTTTCAGCCCCCCTCATTAAAAAACATTAACCAAATTGGCTACATCAGCCCTTGCCAGATGCCGACAGACAGGCAGGCAGGCAAACAATGCGAACGAATATCTATCTCGCTTGTTCACACAGATTTGAGACTGCCTGTCGGCATCAATTTGGCCGCAACCTTAGTCCGAGCTGCTTATGATCAATTATGTTGTAGAACTGAACATGCCGATTACAAACGGCTTAAGTTCATATTCTCGAAAATCGCATTACCTACTCTCTGAGGTTTGTCTGCATAGAGGTGGCAGCCGAACAAAAAAATGTATTCCTATTGAAAAAATTGTTTCACGAGGTAAGGTTTGAACTCGGAATTCGTTGGCTCGCACGCCACAAACTAAGCACGTACCACCACGGTCGCCACATGACCTCATCGTATTTAGCAAAAAAAAAAAAAAAAAGAAACGAAATATTTTTGCTGTCTTGGCTTAATTTTGCGTTGATTCGACAACCACAGGAAACAATTCCATGAGGGGTTCTTCCTCAGGTTCAACCTCTTAAGAATATTTCAATGTCAAAGTATGAAAAAAATTGCCTTTCCGAAAATAGTAGGCTTGTTCTGGGGCTTGAATTTAATAAATATATAGGTTAAATGGGATGTTGTTTCCCCATCCAAGGTCAGTTTGTTTGTATTAAGGTCTTTTCAAGGTCAAAATGGGAAAAAAACAGAGAAACGACGCACAACTACCTGCCACATAAGTTGTTTGGGTCGTTGATGCCGAACACGAGCTCAGTTTGTCTGAATTATGTTCATTTCAAGGCCATTCGAAGGTCATTCCAAGGACAAAATGAGGAAAAATCAGAAATACAACACACAAGTGCTGATATGTGGGTTTATGGGTCTCTGAATCCAAATGCAAGCTCAGTTGTATATAAAAAGTTCATTTCAAGGTCATTCTAAAGTCAAATGAAATAAAAAATCAGAAATACAACATCAAACGTGCTGATATATGGGTTTTGGGTCTCTGATTACAAATTCAAGCTGTTTTTCTGTAATAAGTTAATTTCAAGGTCTTATTAAGGTGAAAATGAAAAAAAAATATGATGTCGCACTTCCTAATATATGAGTTTTGGGTCTATGATTCCGGAGCAGAGCTAAGTTTGTCTGTATTTAGTTAATTTTAAAGTCATTCTAAGGTCAATATGAGGTTTTCAAGTTGCTTATTCCGAAGTTATTTTGTCTATAAGGTCATTCCAAGTAAAAAATGAAAAAAAACAAAACATATATACGAAGTCCAACTTCCTGATATATAGTTTTTTGGGTCGCTGATTCCGAAATCGGGGTCAGTTCGTCTTTAATAAGGTTATTTTAAGATAATTTCAAGCTAAAAATAAAAATAAAAACAGAGATACAATGTTCAGTTTCCTGAAATATGGGTTTTTTTGGTATCCGAATACGAGCTTAGTTTGTCTATACCTAGTTAAAGTAGAAGTCATTCTCATATCAGAATGAGGATTTTCCGAGTCAGTGTCTATATAAAGGAGTCTATATAATTCCAGTGTCTATATAATTCCGTCAGTCAGTGTCTATATAATTCCGAATCCGAAGTCAGTGTCTATATAAAGGGCATTTCAAGATCAAACTAAAATCAAAAAAGGGATGGAACGTCCAACTCCGTTATAAAGGTTCATAATTTGCTACTTGTTTTTTCAGTGTAAATGTTTTGATACCTCACTCGTGATTCGTAACATGTGGCAAAGCCAAAATGCGTGCTCTCTTAGAAATGATATCGTAAATTATGCTCATTTTATGGTCGTTATAATCGACCCACCGAACAGGCTTTCCGAGGTATTGCGACCAAATTTCGCACCAATTTTCTCCGCGATATTTCAGTTCGTCATTGTTTGAGCTTGTGTTATTCGACCACCTGAAACATTTGACGAAGAATCTAGGTATGAAATCATACAAAATACAGCTGGTGCAAGAACTGAAGCCATGTGACTTACCACAACATCGTTTGTTAGATGAATGGAAGCTTAGAAAAGTTGGATGAAGATCCATTTTTTTTTTAATCGAAAACTTGTCTTCAATGACGAACAGAATTACCAAATCTGGTCTCAAGATCAGCCAGAGGTAGTTCAAGAGCTGCTAAGGCATCCAGAAAAATGCACCTTTTCGTGCAGTTTGTAGGCCGGAGGCATCATTGGTCCGTTCTTTTTCAAAAATAATGAAAATCACAATGAGTCAAGATATCGTGCGAAGATCACCTGCTTTTTTTGTTCGAAATTGAAGAATTGGGCTTGATTTCAACAAGACGATGTCACATGTTCCTATTGACGGTGCACATGAACCTATTCAGAGGAGAGTTTGATGAGCAATTAATCTCACGTTTTGCAGCAGTCAATAACCAACAAGATCCGTCACTACCCTATTTTTTGCCAGCCACAATTGTAGTCCTGGAAGACAAACGCTGGAGAAGGTATGCCAAAATTAAAGCTTACGTATGGACCACCTCAGGCGTAGCCAGCGGCAACATTTACCTAAAATAACCTTTTAAAAAAAAAAATGGATTTATGTATCGCTTCAAATAAACACATATTTCAGTCACTATCGCAAATTTTTTGTTTTTTTATTTAAATTTTATTTTTTTATTGTATTTAAAAAATTATGGTTTCAATGGGAATCTCTCCCCTCTGGAAACTATTGCTATTATCCTGGTTGTTTCCTTCATTTTTGTTCAAAATAATTGTCTATTTTTTTTGCTGAAGACAAATTCTCATTATTTTTCTTGCTGTCAAAATTCGTAGCTTATATTTAGATATTATTAAAAACCTAAAACTTAACTCAGACATCAAAATAACAAAATTTTTTCCGCTGCATCTTTTTAACTCGTTGCTTCCCCTTCACCAATTTTCTTTATAATCTAAGGAAACAGTGAACAAAACAATTTTGTTTTGTGGCATGCAATTTTGTTTGCAACAATTGTTATTAAATGTCAGTTAGCAGTTTTTCTATTATTCTTGCATTCCTGTCATTCTTTAATTTTCAAATTCTTTAAACTTTTTTCCCTTTTTTTTAGTTTCTTCTTTAATAAAGTTCAAAATAATAAACCTCAACTGCCACGCATAAATTCTTTATAGCTAACATTTGTTGACTTGTTTCTTGTTGTTGTTGTTGGTGTTGTTTTGTGGTTAATGCTGCTGGTGGCATTTTTTACCCACGCACTACTACGTTCCCGCCTTATATAGTTCTGCTATATTTTTTTTTAGTTTTTATTTTACTGCCTCGTCTCACTTGAGCGTCAGTCACAACTCTTTAGCTGCTTTTTGTTGTCACCATCTTTAGTGACAAACGTACGCATTTTAATGATTTTGTTTTTCTGCTTTAAGTTTTCTACTTTTCTTTGATTTCGTTTATTCATTCATTCATTCATTCGTTGCACTTCCGCATTGGCAGCGTCTGGCAACGCTATTTTTAATATGGCGCTTGTCTGCAAGAATTTTCTTTTTCGTCTCTTTGATTTTATTTCTAGTTGATTTTGTTGATGATTTTGTTGTATTTTCCTGTAAAGCAAAACTAAATGAAATGCAGAAAATGTTTCTTTGGCGGAAATTGGTTTTCTTTTAACTGTCTGGCAGCAGTTATTTTGGGGAAATTATTGCTAGCATTTTTATTATTTTTTCTTATAATTGCATTGACAGTTTTCTTCATTATTTCTGTCAGCCAAAGAGTTGAAAAGAAATTACGCAGATAAAGAAAAGAAATTAGCACACAATAACAAACTTCTTAACTGCTTCAGATTGACTAAATAAAAAATTATTGCATATTTTGCGGGTTTTTTTTATCTCTTTTAAATGAAACATTAAAATTTCATAACCATACTCTCCTTTACCATTTTATTGATTTAAAAACTAGGATTTTTACAAAAATTTGTATGCTTAAAATCTTTTGCCTAGTTTTAGGCGGCTTAAGGAGGCAACATTTCTTTAAAATTATTACTTAGTTTTACAACGTTTTCACAAATGTCAAAATTTTTATACCTCAAACATTTCCTTGCACAATTTTAGGCGTCTTGAATTTGTTATTTTATGATTTTTATAAAAGTGAAAACTTTTGCGTAACGCGCTAATAAAGCACTAAATAAGAACG
This sequence comes from Tetanocera ferruginea, assembly GCA_958299015.1. Classification (NCBI taxonomy): domain Eukaryota; kingdom Metazoa; phylum Arthropoda; class Insecta; order Diptera; family Sciomyzidae; genus Tetanocera; species Tetanocera ferruginea. The sequence goes on from OY282644.1 coordinate 1,959,363, forward strand.
AACTTCGTGCAATCTAAGTTCTTAAATATAAGCTTTTTGAGTAAATAAGAGACTTATTTTTCTTACCTTTATCATAAAACAAAACTAAGGCACCCTCAACAGCGCTTATAACTTATTTATTTACACACACACACACACACACACACACACGCATTCAAACACACACAACTCCTGCTGCTTTTCAATTTTGCCATCGTTAACTCGCACACATGTGTACTAGTTCTTAACCAAGTTGGTAATTTTTTCTTTTATTTTTTTTTTCTTCTTTTATGTTTACTTTCTTGTTGAACGCACCTACCCCTCCGTCGTCTCTTGTTGTTACTGACTATATCAAAGTCTAATTTGCTTAACTTGGTTCATATTGTCGACAACGTCATCGTCGCCGTCATCATATCGTCGTAGTCGTCTTTTAGTACATTTTTAGCCTTGAATATAAATTTCGTATTTATTTTGTATTAAAATGAAAGGTCAAAATGTCAGCATACATTTAGGCGCATTTGCCAGAAACAAGTTTATTAAGCTTAAGCAGCTCGAAAGTATGCTACATTAAAAATGGTGCTTAAAAAAACACATTAATAACTACACATATACTCTGTGCTCGTTAGCCGTCAAGTCTGACTTACAAAAACAAATATTTATATATACAAAAACAATAAAAAAAAAATTGTCTAAGAACTAAAATAAAGAAAAAAATTCAAGAATTTGGAGACAAAGTCTGCATAAATGCTGTTAATGTCTTTAAATATGCGTTCATAAAAAAAAAACCAACAGTGGTTCAAGCACTCAGGCACATTGGCAGTAAAGCGGGTTTGCTTGTCAGATTTACGCACCACTCGCACCCTCTTTATCAGGCCTTTATAGCAAATTATTTTCTCATCATAGCCGAGAGCTGTATTTGAACCAAATATTTCTTTGCTTTTCTTCAAGCCTTTTTAAATAACTTCTGAATGTAAGCAGCAAGCCGAGTACCTAATTTAGCTCCATGGGCGCTTCTTTTGATTTATTATTCATTTATTCATATTTATTTTTAATATATTTCCAAAATTACGCTGCGAATATTTTGACCCGTTAGACGTTTGATTTGCAGCAAATTCATTAATCAAATGTAATTTTTTCTGTTTGCGTCAGTTAAAGAAAAATTAGCCTTTTGGGCAAAACTGTTTTTTTTTTCAAATGGTACTCACATATATGCGCCATGATTGATGGATGATGTCACCAGCTCTTTCGGTATGAAAAATTAAGTAAGTTTTGGCTAAATTTTTTTCCACCCGCCCCTTTACTTACTCAAGCATAAAAGCGTTTGTGTTCAAGATTGACTTCAATTAATTTAGAACAAATATTCGACTTTTGCAAGTATTTACGGTTAAAAAATATCAACGAGTTCATCAGAATATTTCAAAAGTTGAATATTGTTGCATAGAAAATTTAAAAAAAAAATTTATGTCATCTATACTGCTGCGGGAAAGCAATCCCTTGATATAACATAAAAGTAGCATCATTGCATGAGATTTTTTTCATTGCTTTAAGGTTGATGCATATTTTTCCACTCTAAAGGTTGACTTTTTTTATCTCATGTCAAAAATAAAAACAAAAACCGAACAAAAGACGAAATCAAAAACTTACACCAAAGACAAAAAGCAACAAAAAACAAAGAAAACAGCAAAATAAAAATTACAATAATAATATAAATAAATAAATAAAAATAAATAAATAAAAATAAATGAAATAAAATTAAAATTAAAATTAAACTAAATATACAAATAATGATTAAAATAAAAATTAACATAAACATACATTAACATTAATATTAACACATACAAATATAAATTAAACATAATACGAGCATGGAATATAAAAATATAAAAAAAAGAATAAATTTAACAAAATAAATACATAAAATATGAATAAAAACAACACAAGAATAAACTAAATAATATACAAAATAAAAAGAAAATACATAAAAAACTTATATAAATAAATAAACAAACAAATAAATAAATAAAAAAAATATATAAATAAATAACAAAATTAATAAAAACAATAAAAATTTAGTAAATAAAAATAAATAAATAAATAAAAATATATTAATTAAAAATTAATATATAAAAAATATATATATAAAAAATAAATAAAAATAAATATAAAAAATAATTAAAAAAATAAATATATAAAATAAAAAATAAATAAAAAACAAATAAAAAAAGAAATATTAAAAAATACAAAATACAAATAACAAATAACAAAAAAAAATTAAAAAAAATCATTAAATAAAAAATAAATATATATAAAATAAATAAAAAAATAAATATATAAAAATAAATAAAACAATAAATATAAAAAAACAAATAAAAAAATAAATATATAAAAAATATATAAATAAATAAATAAATAAAAACCAAACAAACATAAAATAAATAAATCAAAAAATAAAAAATTAATAAAAACAATAAAAAACAAGCAAAGAAAACTAAATAAAAAATATATTTATGCAAAATTAATAAATAAAAAATAAATATAAAAAAAAATATATGTGAAAAATATTTAAAAAAATTAATAAATAAAATAATAAATAGATAAAAAACAAATAAATTAAAATAAAAAAAAAGAAATAATTAAAATACAAAATAAAAATAACACTAAAAATTAAACAAAAAATCAATAAAAAATATGTATATAATAAATAAAAATATATATATATAAAAAATAAATAAAAAACTATATATATAAATAATAAATAAATAAAAAAACAAATAAATTAAAAAAAATAATAAAATATACAATATAAAAATAACACTAAAAATTAAAAATACAGAAATAAGAATATCAATAAAGAAATAATATAAAAAAAGAAATAAAAAATGAAATAAAAAACAAAATAAAAAAGGAAGACAAAGAAACATTAAATGAAAAAAACGAAAAAAAAAGAAAAAAATTAAATAAAAAATAATAACTAAAAAAACAACAAATAAATAAAAATATAAATTTAAAAAAAAAATTATAAAAAATTTAAGAAATAAAAAACAATTTTAAATAAATGATTAAAAAATTAAATAAGGAAATAACAAGCGATGTTATTTATTTATTTTCGGCTTGGCCAAAGTTAAAATACCCCGACCTCTATAAAAATAGAGTTTTCAATTATGTTGTTGTATGGGAGGTTGACGTGTTCGTATGTGGATGAAGTCCATTTTTCTAACACGCTTTAATTTTAATATAAGCTAGACACATACCGAATATTATTTAGATAAAAAAAAAATTGCCATTTCAGGCATTACTTACTCTCTGAGGTTTGCCTTTGTTTGCACAGGGTGACGATTTGAAATTTTTTTTTTTTAAAAAAACTTTGCCGCGAACATATCAGACTCCGGGCATGCAAAGCCATAAACTTAATCTGCATGCCATGGCCACCACAATATTTTTTCAAGGTTAAATATTAACCTCTTTATAGAGTTTTCACTATTGTGGGTTGTATGGGATGTAGAGGTAGTTTTAATCCGATGTAGCCCATTTTAATGCCCAATAATCCGATATTTTTCAGACCTGAGTTCAGTGATGATTGATAGAGACCTAAGTTAATTTTGGCGGAAGCCAACGCCATCCTTTTGGTCAATATTGCAATGATACTAACGAAGCGCCGAATAAATTTCATTTCGGTATGTATCCAGGGACCGAAAATAACTGTTATTTTACAATTTTCGAATGAAAAAGACACAATGAAAAAATTGTCGAAGGACATTTTCAAATATACCATTATGATACAAATGGCTTAAAAATTAACTGTTATTTTTTGCCTTTTATTTTTTCAGGCAAAAATAACGGTTACTTTTGACTTTTATTTTATCGGTCAAAAATAGCAGTTATTTTGTGACTTTTATTTTTTCGGTCCAAAAAGTTAAGTTAAATCATAAAAGTTAAATCATTGTCAAGTTTAAAAGATTTGTACTTTATATAGGCTTCAAAGAATATGGGAGTTGGGCGTGGTCAACATCAAACATCAAATCAACTTAAATAATAACTGCGTTTTTTCCTTCTACACACTCTCTGATACTGCTCTTTAATACATAAACGGACTACTTAATGCATTAACATAGTTACAACTACTGTTCTCGTACCTTCGACAGCGGACGACATGCCATTAGTTCTACTTAATATAATTTCCTTGCTCTTTAATGCAAAGCTTTCTTTTAATTCCCTCTCGTCCTCTTTGAACACACATTGGTACCTTTGTTTTGTTGTATTGTATATGTAAATAGGTCAGAGGTTAAATAATGGAAGAAGCAGCAGCAGCTGTTACTGCAACGGATATCATAAAGGAAACAATCGATGAATTGCTGTTCCTGTCGTATACATAATAGATTCTTTTGATGTTTAACAGACGAAATAACAGTCAGCTTTTTACGCAGCACTTGAAACGGAAATACGTACGTACGTTAAACAATATGACGCGTATAAACGCGTTAGCGACATTCGAGTTTTCGCCTGGTTTTATATTTTTAGACAAGTGCGAAGTGTTTTTGCCATTTTCCTTTTTTTTTGTTTTTTTTTGTTTCTTATTTATTTTTTATTCTGATTGTTTGTCTGACTTATTCATAAGTTAACTGTTCTCTCGAGCATAAAATATGATATAACAAAGAAATTCAATGTTTATTGTTTTGAGAGAAACATATATAAATATTTCATTTACTTTTATTTGTTTCTACTTTTATAAATTTTAGATATGTGCTGAAAATATTTTTTTTATTATTTTATTATTTTTATTTAAACATAAACATAAACATAAACATAAACATAAACATAAACATAAACATAAACATAAACATAAACATAAACATAAACATAAACATAAACATAAACACAAACATAAACATAAACATAAACAACATTAACATTAACATTAACATTAACATTAACATTAACATTAACATTAACATTAACATTAACATTAACATTAACATTAACATTAACATTAACATTAACATTAACATTAACATTAACATTAACATTAACATTAACATTAACATTAACATTAACATTAACATTAACATTAACATTAACATTAACATTAACATTAACATTAACATTAACATTAACATTAACATTAACATTAACATTAACATTAACATTAACATTAAGATTAACATTAACATTAACATTAACATTAACATTAACATTAACATTAACATTAACATTAACATTAACATTAACATTAACATTAACATTAACATTAACATTAACATTAACATTAACATTAACATTAACATTAACATTAACATTAACATTAACATTAACATTAACATTAACATTAACATTAACATTAACATTAACATTAACATTAACATTAACATTAACATTAACATTAACATTAACATTAACATTAACATTAACATTAACATTAACATTAACATAAACATAAACATAACATAAACATAAACATAAACATAAACATAAACATAAACATAAACATAAACATAAACATAAACATAAACATAAACATAAACATAAACATAAACAACATTAACATTAACATTAACATTAACATTTACATTAATATTAACATAAACATTAACATTAACATTAACATTAACATTAACATTAACATTAACATTAAAATTAACATTAACATTAACATTAACATTAACATTAACATTAACATTAACATTAACATAAACATAAACATAAACATAAACATAAACATAAACATAAACATAAACATAAACATAAACATAAACATAAACATAAACATAAACATAAACAACATTAACATTAACATTAACATTAACATTTACATTAATATTAACATTAACATTAACATTAACATTAACATTAACATTAACATTAAAATTAACATTAACATTAACATTAACATTAACATTAACATTAACATTAACATTAACATTAACATTAACATTAACGTTAACATTAACATTAACATTAACATTAACATTAACATTAACATTAACATTAACATTAACATTAACATTAACATTAACATTAACATTAACATTAACATTAACATTAACATTAACATTAACATTAACATTAACATTAACATTAACATTAACATTAACATTAACATTAACATTAACATTAACATTAACATTAACATTAACATTAACATTAACATTAACATTAACATTAACATTAACATTAACATTAACATTAACATTAACATTAACATTAACATTAACATTAACATTAACATTAACATTAACATTAACATTAACATTAACATTAACATTAACATTAACATTAACATTAACATTAACATTAACATTAACATTAACATTAACATTAACATTAACATTAACATTAACATTAACATTAACATTAACATTAACATTAACATTAACATTAACATTAACATTAACATTAACATTAACATTAACATTAACATTAACATTAACATAAACATAAACATAAACATAAACATAAACATAAACATAAACATAAACATAAACAACATTAACATTAACATTAACATTAACATTAACATTTACATTAATATTAATATTAACATTAACATTAACATTAACATTAACATTAACATTAACATTAACATTAACATTAACATTAACATTAACATTAACATTAACATTAACATTAACATTAACATTAACATTAACATTAACATTAACATTAACATTAACATTAACATTAACATTAACATTAACATTAACATTAACATTAACATTAACATTAACATTAACATTAACATTAACATTAACATTAACATTAACATTAACATTAACATTAACATTAACATTAACATTAACATTAACATTAACATTAACATTAACATTAACATTAACATTAACATTAACATTAACATTAACATTAACATTAACATTAACATTAACATTAACATTAACATTAACATTAACATTAACATTAACATAAACATAAACATAAACATAAACATAAACATAAACATAAACATAAACATAAACATAAACATAAACATAAACATAAACAACATTAACATTAACATTAACATTAACATTTACATTAATATTAACATTAACATTAACATTAACATTAACATTAACATTAACATTAACATTAACATTAACATTAACATTAACATTAACATTAACATTAACATTAAAATTAACATTAACATTAACATTAACATTAACATTAACATTAACATTAACATAAACATAAACATAAACATAAACATAAACATAAACATAAACATAAACATAAACATAAACATAAACATAAACATAAACATAAACATAAACATAAACATAAACATAAACAACATAAACAACATTAACATTAACATTAACATTAACATAAACATAAACATAAACATAAACATAAACATAAACATAAACATAAACATAAACATAAACATAAACATAAACATAAACATAAACATAAACATTAACATTAACATTAACATTAACATTAACATTAACATTAACATTAACATTAACATTAACATTAACATTAACATTAACATTAACATTAACATTAACATTAACAGAATGACGCTGACATTTATATTGAATTGACATCGACATGGACTTGGACTTGAATTTGGACCTGCACTTGGACTTGGACTTGGACTTGGACTTGGACTTTGACTTGGACTTGGAATTGGAATTGGAATTGGAATTGGAATTGGAATTGGAATTGGAATTGGAGTTGGAATTGGAATTGGAATTGTAATAATTGTAGTTGGACTGGTAAGTCCAATCTGTCAATCAATCTTAATCTTTTGTCTTTTTGCTTTTTTAAGCCTTGTTTTCCTCGTTGTCCTCTTCCTTAGTTTTTAGTTTTATTATGAGACTGAAAGACCAATATTTATTGTCGTAAAACTACACGGTTGAAAACATTGGACTAAATTTATTTCTCAATATTTAAATTTAAACCACGTCAAATACTAAAACTAAATTTTAGTCCCGCATGGGTTTAAAATTTAAACTCCTATCGGGTTGCTTTTCAAATTTCGTAAACAGTAAATAATTAAATTAGCACGCGCAGAAAAATTTTATTCCGAGGCTCAGTTGATTAGGCGGTTGTCGATTTGATTTGCTGAATCGAGTGACCGTGGTTCGATCCTGATTCAAGCCTATTTTACATTTTTTTTTTTGTTTTTTTTTATATTAGTATAATCTTATATTATGTATATAATTTACCGCTAAATTTACCGCTAAGCCTTTGTTTAGGCAAGCAATAATTCTATGCAACGTTATTGCATTTTCGTTGCTTAAGCTGTTGCCTCTGCAACCTAATGACTTATATTTTTGTTTTATTTTTGTTGTGAACACAATTTTTCATTCTTTATTTTCGTTTCATAAAATTTACTATAGCGCATAAGCCCATCGAGTAATAATTCAAGGCAACGTCGTTGCTTGTTTGCTATTTTCTTCGAACTTGAGCCCCTTTGTTTTTCTTTGGCAGGAAATCATAAAATCAATCTTTACTGCCGTTGTATTGCTTTTATAGTATAGCGTTTATATTTATCAAGTAATAATTTCATGCAACGCCGTTGCACTTTCGTAAAAATGACTTTTCCAACTTTTTGGGACATTTTCGTCAAAATTGTATACACCAGATACAATTTTAGTTTAAAATGTGTACCCTAAATGTTAATATCATGTTTACTATAAAAACTCTGCTTTATTTATTTTGTGATTTTATTCAGCTTTTATCTTATCTGATTCTTTGTTCATTTGGGTGTGTGTGTGTGTGTTTCATTTTTTAATCTTGATTTAGCTAATTTTGGGTTATGTCGAAAAGGGTGAAATTCGATGACTGGCTTGAAAATAAATCGTTTCTAGTTTTTGTTTTTTTTTTTTTTTTTTTTGATATTGTATTTTGTTGTAAGCTTAGCTTACATAACTAAGCTAACTGTCTTAAAAAATAAAATGAAAAAATTCGTAGAGCTTTTCATGCACTTATTTTTTTCACACTTCATGATCCCTGCTGAGCCTTTAATATTCACATTTCTTTTCTTTTTTTCTTATGGCTCTACAAAAACAACTTGCAAACCAAACACACACACATATATATATATATATATAAAGAAGCACATGTTTAACCGCAGTCAACCATGATTGATTGAACGTTCTTTCGTTATTTATGAGCACACTTGCTGTGTTGTTTTATTTTAAATTTAGTGAACTTATGTTTTGGGGCCATCTTTAGCCATGTTGCTCCGCCCACTCGCCCATTTGTTAAAAAGCTGAAAGGTATAGAATATCAAGGCAAACCATTTTCACACCTTTTGCTAGGCTCATTTTACAAAAGCTAAGCTAGAAAAAAAAGAGATTTATTTATATAGTAGTTGAAAGCGTGTGTGTGTTGTTTTTGTTATTATTTTAAGCGTTTCTAACGTTTCTGCTCTATTGAATTTTAAGCAAATGAACGTGCCAAGTGACCCTTTTTTCCGCTTGACGCGCTCTTTTAATGGCATCTCTCTCTCTCGCTGTGTAGCGTGTAGTTCTCTGTTGTGCTGGTTCTGTGCTGTTTAAATCGAGACATTTTTGTTGACATGAAAAACTCATGTTTTAAATAAGTTTTTAAGCCTTAATTTATTCTATAAAGCAGGATTATAAAAATGTCCGCAACATTTGTGAACCTGTTGATTTGTTTGATATTGGCGTTAAATATGCTGCTTTTGATTTTCACTTCACTGTGCTTTTGACAAATGTGTTATCAATGTAGCTGTGAATGTATTTTTATCAGCTGATAACTAATCAAGTTACTGTTTTTTTACTTGATTTTTTTTTCAATTTTAATGAGTCGTGTTGTACTCTGGATTTTATTGCCCTAGACCTAATTTTCTGTTCACTTGTTATATATTTTTATTTTATTTTTTTTTTTAATTTTAATTAAATTTTTATAATCTGCTGTATTTTATGACATCACAACTTGTATTTTTATCAATTTTTTGCATATAAAAATTGTTTAAAATTTTTGACAAAAAAATTGTTTTAAGGCTATTCTTAGTCACGACCTGCCAGAATGTCATTTAATTTAACTGTTTGATAATATTTATTTTTATGACATTTCTTATGAAAAAAAAACACAAGAAATAACTTCTGAACTTGTTGCTTAGTTATTTTTGAACAAGCACACATTAATTGTCGCGTTAGTTAGACCGTTAAATTAATTATGTCAATGTATTGTTGAGTAGGGTAGAGTGTGCTGTTTTTTACGCTCGCTGTAGACTCATCACTGTTGCTTTTGCGACATTATGATATCATCTGTCATTTGTTAATCGCCATGTTTATCTGTCAGAACTTGTTGTTCTGTGCCTGTTGTTTGTTTGTTTATTTATTAACTAACTTATTTGCTGACGTTGTAATAATAAAAATATATGTATTTTTATCAATCTTGCGCTATTCCTACATTGTTTTTGTTTGTATGTTATGAACTGGTTAATGACATTGACTGTCTGTAAAACAGTGACAGCACGACCAACCAACCAACCAACCGTTTGACTGTCGTCTAGTCTATAAAATGTTTACTTTATTGTAGCTTTTTAAATGCTTTGCAGCTTTTTCTAAGTGTTTCTAAATGAATTTGTTTCGTTCTTTAGCGCGCTGTTTGTTCGCTGGTTGTTCGGCCTGAAGGCCGCTGTATAGCATATTAATAGATTGTAATAACATTTTTATGATATCTTGTTAGGTCATCTATTTATATATATATATAATATATATATGTGATGATGTAGTTATTGTGCAGAAATCTACTTTGAAGTTCAATGTTGAGTATTTATGTTTGTTTAAAAAATAATATTTTATTTATATTCACAATTTTATTTTTATATGTTGTTTATTTTATTCGAACTTTTTTATTGCCCACGCAAGCTTGTGCTCGTCACGATATCACTTTTTTATATCGCCTCAATTGTATGATTTTTTTTTTTTGCGTTGCAAGAAAGTATTTTTTCGCATTATGTAATTTAATATTTAAATATGCAAAACGTATTGCTTCAAGTTTTGTTTTTAGGCTTATCTATTGCTAAAAGCTTTTTACGGTCTCCTGCATTCGCATAGAAGCGAAATATTGCTTCAAGTGCTGTGAAATACGAGCAAGCTTAATTATTCTAAGAATGCCAATTTATAAATTCGGCAACGTTGCTTAACATATATTGTTCTATACTCAAATTTTAATATAATTCTATATTTACGAATCCTTAAATTACGGCTGTTTGCATAAAATAATATTTAAAAAATAAGCATTACCTGATATTTCCAAAAATAAATTTTGTTTTTTTCTTGTTATTTTGTTGTTATTTCCATTAATAAATAAATTTATATAGCTTTAAGTATTATATGTTGTACTGTAAAAGAACATGGTTCTTATTTGTACTTATGTTAAATCAAATAAATCAAATCAAATCCGGAGATTCAAAAAAAAAAATCAGGAGATTCTTTTTCTGTACTGAGATATGCCACGACGCTAGAGCATTCGACTCTTATGCCATGGGTCTGGGGTTCGATTCGCAGTAATGAAGATCAGTTCCTTTTTTTTTTCATTTCGAACACTGATATATAATATTCAGTAAAAATAATGAGTGTTCAGTCCAAGATGTTTCGATGAAAATAACTAAATCCTGGCTGATGCTATTGAAACTTATAAATTCGCTTGCTTGTGTTTAGTTACCCTTTTGTACATCCATGTGTCAGTAGAAGCACGTTGCGACGTTAGAGCATTCGACTCTTTAACGATGAGTTCGAGGTTCGATTCGCAGTAATGCAAAAAACATGAATTTTTGCGCGCGAATATTTGGCGAAAAGGCCAGAGTTACGGAAGGGCAGGTTCACATATCAAGTATTGTTCGCGATTATTTAACAAAAACAATGTCAATATCGTTCAACAAGCACAATATTCACCAGATATGGCACCATGGGACTGTTTCTTATTCCCCAAATACAAATTGTTGCTTTGTGGAAAACATTTTGAGATGATTTGAAGTCGTCACAGTGAATTCGCAGAGACACATTGAGAACGACTGGAACAAAATAACATTTGAGGTGAAGGAAAAATGTCATATCGTCTGCTACTTAATTATTTTGAATATAACCCGTCGTATGACTAGCTTCTATACAAGTAGACTTATATTTCTGTGATAAAAATTTCTCTTTTTTCGATAACAGCAATTTTCTCTATTTCAAATCAAATTTTCTTCAAATAGAATTAATTTTCACATATTCGATTGTAGATTAGAAATTCATTAGGCGAAATATTTTCTTCAAAAAAAACAAATTCTTACTAAAAAATAAAGTATTCTTATCCTAAAATGATATATTTTGTATATTGAATGAGGAAATATTTTGTTGTTTATGATTCTATATTGAAATAAAAGTATTGAAATTCTGAAATCGAGCGTGTTGAGTTTTGAAAACATTTTACGCGGGTTCGAGCGTCCAGTGTCACTCACGTTTCAGTCATAGCATTAAACATGCAGTTTTCTCCATTAAACATAACAGCTTTTAACACAAAATTATATGGGTATAATAAGTCTTGGCTCAATATTATAAGGCCATTCTAAAAGTTTAATATATATGTACACATTTCGAAAAAACTATCATTAAATGGTGTGTCACTCACGTTTCCGGACGATTTGCTATTTTCGACTTCATCTTACAAATTCCTTTAAATCTGCGAATTGTTTGAGTTAATTAAATTAATAAAGTTATTTTCCGTAACGAAATTGAGTAGAAATTTAAACTGCAGAAAAAAATTTAGATTTTTCTCAGAATTTCAACATTTTTTCATATACTGATTTTGTCACTTACGTTTCAAAACAACTTTAATCATTTTTTTTTGCATCGTGTTTAATCTGGTGAACTTTATTAAGCATATTTTGTAAACAATTTTTTTTAACATTAAGGACATTTTTATCCAAAAAAGAAAAAAATTTTTATTGAAAGAGGATTATGTAAAGCATAATAAAGTTAAAAAATAATTCATAATATAAAAACAACACAAAAACTATTTCAGAAATATAACATTTTAACAAAATTTATTCTGAATTTTTATATATATTATTAAACATCAAAGACCGTGCCAAATATGAGAATATGTCAGGCCTATTAGCAATTCCATCGATGCCAAAGACTTAAATAAATAATTTAATTGGATATTTTTAATCTTTGCTAAGTTTGTTTTCTTATATGAATCCGGACTTAACTATAATTTTTCTCTATATTTTTTTCATACGCTTTTTTAGGGTCGGCTTTCACTTTTTCTTGATGTTTTCGTTATCTTCTTTCATTTCTAATACAAAAAAAAACAAAAAAAAATTAAATGTCACTCACGTTTCACTAATTCAAATGCTTTTTTTAATGAAAAAAAATTGCGTCTGCTTGATTTAAAAGAAAATACAAAATTCACTGATCTTATATAGAAAGTAAATTCAAAACGTAAAATGTGCCAGCCAAGTATTTTTCAAGATAATCCAACTTGTCAATAAAAATTGTCACTCACGTTTCACTCTTGAATCACTTTTTTAAATTTATATTCAAATTTTTTTTTCAAATTGTAATATGATTTTTGTAATAGAAAATGTTTCAATTCAGGATATTATATAACTGTGCTTAGATATTTAAATCGCGAAATATCAAATTACAAAACATAAAAAAGATAAAATTTTGTAACTTTCTACACATAAAAAAATACATAAAATAACATCAGTTAAAATTTAAGGATACAATATGTTTTTTTCAAAATGCTTTTACCGTAGGAAAACACCAGCAATATTCTTAACGTTCCAGTATTTTTATTTACCTTAAAGAATTGTTATTTTCCAAGGTTTAGGTTTACTTTTTCTGGATTTGCCGATATACAAAAAACTATGTTTTTTTGTTCGAATTTTTTGACAGTTTTTGTGATGAGTAGTACTTGAATATGTTTTACTATAATTAATTTATCGCTACCAACAACTCAGTGGAAGTGTGAATGACTGATATGCGGAGGATGTAGGTTTGTTTCCCGATTTTGTTAGTAAAAAATGTTACTATAATGTTGAATCTGTTATAAGGAAATATTTTTTTTTTTCTGTTAAAGAGAATGTGGTTTATTGATGAGAAAATATTTCTCTTTTTCATGGAAGCTTTAGGAAAGTTCTGAGATCACATTTAGTTAAAAGCATTCTCTGGAGCAAAGTTTATACCATTTTTCTCGAAATATTATGCTTTTTTTTCATATTCCGAGAAAAGTACCATAAAAGTACCATAGCCATTTATAAGATTTTAATTTCATTCTTTAAAATCCATGCAGACAAATTTCTGAGAATATATCTAGGGAGAATGAACATATATAGAAGAAGAAGCATCAACCGTAAAGATACATGTTTAAATTGCGAATGTGAGATAAAATAAGAGCGTTTTGACTTACAAAATCACAAATGCAATTTAAACTTTAACGATATATTCTTTAAACAAAAATATAAAAATTATTTACTTACAAGAGAGTCAAAAATCATCGCTACATTTTTTTTTAACCTTTGACTTTTTTTTATCTTTCCAATAGGAAAGCAATTTCTACCATTCCTTTAGACCATACCTTATTTAAATACATATTCGTTCTTTTTTTATTTTTTTTTTCTTCGCTTAATACAAATTCCATTAAAAATAAAAACTTTTTCTGCATTAAAAGGCGAATTAAAATTATGTCGTTTTTAAAGACACTCCATTATTGGGTAATTTACAAAGATTTTTTCATGAGAAATGCAGGCAACAAAAAATAAAAATTGGCGAAGCTATTGCAACATTGGCGCAATTACCGCTGTCGCAAGCAGTGTTGCCATATATATGCAAATTGCACATATTTTCACATTCCAACATGAATTCGATGAAATGATGGCGGCGGCGGCGTTGGTGATGACGCTACGCTGCTATTGCTGCTGGGCACATTAAGACGTGACACAAGAGCCGCCTTGTTCACATAGCGTTGCCAAAGTGGAAGATAGCTAGTGATGCGATCAGACGAAGTGGAGTAGAGGAAGTGAAATGGTTTGACTGACTGGTTGGGGGTGGCAGAGCAAGAATGCGGAAGGTTTGCAGTATATATAAAAAAATATAAAGAGAAAAATAAAAATAAGAGCTGAAAAATAACTTTTTTTTTTTAACAAAATCAGCAGCTAGACAAACGTACAAATAATGCAGCAACAAGGCAGACAATTGGACGGACCAAAGCAGCCAAGCCATGCCGTAGTTGACTTTATCTAAGAATTGCACAGATTGTTCGTTCAAATTTAACCATAGAACTGATGAACATTAGTTACTGCTACGTCACGTTAAGAGTTCTACCCAACACTCAAGCTACACGGTAGTAAAACATGCATATTTTTTTATTTGGTCTTCAGGCTAAGCCGGTAAATGCGGCATAAATTTTTCAAAAGCGAAATTCGTCAGAAGATTATTTTTCCTTTCACCAAGTTGATTGTGGTTGGACGTTTGTGTGACTAAAAGTGTTCCAATATAATGGCATAGATGATGCCAGTTTTGTCATGGGTGACAGTGTAGGCCGCTTTGATGCAAGTGTTTACTTTTTCTCAATATCTTTACCTTCTTACTCAGTGGTTTTCTTAACGTTAATTTGTGGCAAATTAAATATTTTTAAATGTGATTTAAAAGCAAATAAAGCTTAAAGAACGAGTTGTTTTAAATTTGCAAAAATGTTGCATACCCTCAGGTTCTTTTTTTTGCTACAAACTTAATTGTATTGAAACTTCTTCTCGTTATAAGCCAAGATAATTAATTATCTTGAATTATCATTGAGAAAGCATATAAAAATTGCAAAATGAAGGTTATCAGCTGAATGTTTATTTAAGTTTTTTCTTGTTTTGTTAATGCATATCAAACAAACCAGCGTTTTTTCATATTTTATTCTTGCAAAATTCAAAAATTTCTAGTATATCTTATCTTCTATCAAAATCATTTATCTATTGAAGCTTATATTTTTTATCAACTTAAAAAAGATATGGAGATAAGATTAAACGAATACAAAAAATAAAAACAAACTATTTATGTCTTAGCTCAGATTTGATGCAATTATTGATTGCATGCGCTAAATATGTTTGAAAAGCAAAAACGAGTCACAACGTTACTCTCGCAAACTTTTCTTTGCAAATACACTGATATTGAAGCAATGAAAACCATTTTATTTTCATTCATTTCATGGCAATTTAATGCCTTTCAGCACATATTCTTTTTCAAATGAATGCAAATTTTTGAAGTTTGCTTTTGTTTAGTTAAGTAAAAAGCAATACAAAGTTAAGAAACACCTGAATCATACTTTCATTGGTTCATACTGAGTTTCGTTCTTATGCAACAGTTAGTTAAAAATTTCAAATAATTCAATTGTATGGGCGGTGCTACGCCCACTTTTCAAATATCGCTCAAATTTGCCAGTCGCAGAGCAAAAATAAATAGTAAGTTCGACCAAGATTCATTGCTGTGTGACTTCTAGTTCGAAGATCAAATCAAAAATTTGGGTTGTTGCAAAAGTGCCACGCCCCTCGCGGATACAAGGGTAAACAATACTTTAAGATCCATTCTCATACCTACTAAATATCCAAAAAAAATGCATTAAAATCAGTCGAGCCGTTTCGGAGGAGTGCGAGCACAAACCCCGTGATACGAGATATTTATATATATGATTTTTTTTATTTTTAAATTTTGAATTTTATTAATTTTTATAATTTAAAAATCTGTTGCTTTTTTATTTTTATTTTTTGTTTCGTTTTGTTTTTTTTTTTTGTTTTTTTTTTTGTTTTGTTTTAAGTTTTTTTTGTTAATTTTTTAAAATCTTTTGCTTTTTTATTTTTAAATTTTTTGTTTTGCTTGTTTTTTGTATTATTTAGTTTTTGTTTTTCGTCTTTTTAATTTTTTTATTTTTTTTATTTTTGTTCTTTTTAAGTTTTTTTTTACTTTTTTATTATTTTTCAGTTTTATTTTATTGAAAATATGTTTTATACTAGTTCTTTCCCGTCAAAAATGACGAAAAACAAAACAAAAATGATTTTTTTTTGTTTTGTTTTTTTTTGTTTTTTTTTTGTTTTTTTTTGTTTTTTTTTTTTGTTTTTTTTTTGTTTTTTTTTTTGTTTTTTTTTGTTTTGTTTTAAGTTTTTTTTGTTAATTTTTCAAAATCTTTTGCTTTTTTATTTTTAAATTTTTTGTTTTGCTTGTTTTTTGTATTATTTAGTTTTTGTTTTTCGTCTTTTTAATTTTTTTATTTTTTTTATTTTTGTTCTTTTTAAGTTTTTTTTTACTTTTTTATTATTTTTCAGTTTTATTTTATTGAAAATATGTTTTATACTAGTTCTTTCCCGTCAAAAATGACGAAAAACAAAACAAAAATGATTTTTTTTTTGTTTTGTTTTTTTTTTGTTTTTTTTTTTTGTTTTTTTTTTGTTTTTTTTTTTGTTTTGTTTTAAGTTTTTTTTGTTAATTTTTTAAAATCTTTTGCTTTTTTATTTTTAAATTTTTTGTTTTGCTTGTTTTTTGTATTATTTAGTTTTTGTTTTTCGTCTTTTTAATTTTTTTATTTTTTTTATTTTTGTTCTTTTTAAGTTTTTTTTACTTTTTTATTATTTTTCAGTTTTATTTTATTGAAAATATGTTTTATACTAGTTCTTTCCCGTCAAAAATGACGAAAAACAAAACAAAAATGATTTTTTTTTGTTTTGTTTTTTTTTGTTTTTTTTTTTTGTTTTTTTTTTTGTTTTTTTTTTTGTTTTTTTTTTGTTTTGTTTTAAGTTTTTTTTGTTAATTTTTCAAAATCTTTTGCTTTTTTATTTTTAAATTTTTTGTTTTGCTTGTTTTTTGTATTATTTTATTTTTTGTTTTTCGTCTTTTTAATTTTTTTATTTTTTTTATTTTTGTTCTTTTTAAGTTTTTTTTTACTTTTTTATTATTTTTCAGTTTTATTTTATTGAAAATATGTTTTATACTAGTTCTTTCCCGTCAAAAATGACGGGTCCGTTTCCAGTTATTCGATTTTAAATTATTCAAATAATTTTTAGTTCCAAATACATACTTATAAAATACCTCAAAGTAAGAACGGACACCATAGTAGGTGCGACGACTTATGTTTAAAAATTTTTTGTAAAACTGAAACTTTCAAAATTAAAAAACAAAAATAAAGTTTTTGAAGTTTCAATAAGTTTTTGAATCACAAAACAAAAAATGCCTAAAAATATGCTATGAAATTTTTCAAAAAAATCAAGCGTTCCGTACTCACATTTTACGGAATTATGTTATAGTAATTTTTCATATTTTTCTTATTTTTCTTATTTTTCATATTTTTCATATTTTTCATATTTTTCATATTTTTCATATTTTTCATATTTTTCATATTTTTCATATTTTTCATATTTTTCATACTATTCATATTTTTTATATTTTATAGTTTTCAAACTTTATTATTCTTCAATTTTTTTATATTTTTTATATTTTTCTTTATTTTTCTATATTTTTTTATATTTTTTATATTTTTTTATATTTTTTATATTTTTTTAATTTTTTTTTATATTTTTTTGTATTTTTTTATATTTTTTTATATTTTTTTGTATTTTTTATATTTTTTTATATTTTTTATATTTTTTTATATTTTTTTTTTTATATTTTTTATTTTTTTTTATATTTTTTTATAATTTTTTTATATTTTTTTATATTTTTTTACATTTTTTTATATTTTTTTATATTTTTTTTATATTTTTTATATTTTTTTATATTTTTTTATATTTTTTTTATAGTTTTTTTATATTTTTTTTTATATTTTTTTAAATTTTTTTATATTTTTTATATTTTTTTGTATTTTTTATATTTTTTATATTTTTTTTATATTTTTTTATATTTTTTTATATTTTTTTATATTTTTTTATTTTTTTTTTATATTTTTTTGATATTTTATAATATATATATATATATATATTTATGGTTTGTATATCTTTTCTATTTTCTTAAAAAAATTTTTATGTGTTTAAAATTTTTGATATTTTAAAATCTTTTTTTCATATTTTTGTTTCAATGTGTTTTTTTTTTTTATTTTTTTAAACGTATTTTGTAGTTTTTTGTTTATCATTTTTATTGAAGTTTTTTTCTTGGATTTTGAGGTTTTTAATAAATTTTAATTTCTGTTTTAACTCAACAGCGGCAAAAATCGCTATGCTTACAATTTTTTTATCAGAAAATTTATTTGAGTTTTAAACTTATGGCCTTTAAAACAAACCATTTTACGGCTAGCAAGACTTCACATGTTTGCTCCAACTTCTTTGAGGCTTACCTGGCAACAGAACAGAGAAAAAAAATTAATTATTAACTTTAGTAAAAACTTTGGATAATCTTAAAAAGTTATTTTAAAATATTATTTGCAATTTTTAAAAGAATTTTAAAATGTATGATTAATTTTCTAAATTAATTCAGAGGGGAAGTTTTCTGTGTTTATCATTATTGAACACTCTCTTTCAAATGCTACTCAGAAAAATTATTTTTCTATTAAATATAATTTCTTAAAAAAACATGATAATCTTTGTAAATACATCGCAACTAATTTACAAAGGATAAAAAAAAACTCATAATATATAATTTTTAACAATCCAGGTACTGATTTATAGTTTTCAAACTTTATTTTTTACTATCTCTCTTTTCGGTAGAGTCTATCTTGAGCGAACATGGAGTGATTTTATTTAAATAGCATAATTATTTTTATAAATGATTAATAAGTAGAATCAATTGATAGTTAATTCGTAAATAAAAAAAAAATAAAATTCATGAAAGATATCTTTTGTTTACTTCTTTAACAGAACAGCGTGTGTGTGTTTGTTACCTTGGCTAAAAAAAAACCCATTTTGAGTAAGCTTGTCAGCTTTGGGACAAGACGACGTATGTATATAAATTACTGAGTTGAAAATTAATATTTAGATGAACAACATGTACCCCCACAAATACCTTCGTGTGTGTGTGTGTGTGTTGTCAGTGGTTGGCTAGGTAATGTCAAATGTGGGTGTATAATTACCGTTATTATTGTAGTGGTGCTTATAATGTACACAAGAATGTCTAGACTGAGGCAATTTTGATAATATTAAATTATATAAAGAAATAAATTTTATGTCTGATCAATAAATGTATAGCAGAGTTTGTAAATATAAAATGCTTTTAACAAAAAAAGACATTTATGTAAAACTGATATTTAAATTGTGAACTTAAAGTTGCAATGAACTGAGAAGAACTTTCATCGACATTGAATTTTTTATATTTTCACATAACATCGTCAACTATTATTCATGTTAATAGTTTTTCGGAAATAAAAAAAAAAACTGAAGAAAGATGCAAATAATTTTTTTTTTTTTTGTATGGCAAACATGTTGGAAAATAAACTTTTTCATTTGCATGTCATAAAGAAAACAAAGAAAAAACTAAACAGTGCACTTCATTCCGAAAGCGCAAAAGTTATCGTTGCAAAAAATATACAAAAACTAACATTAGTTTTGAGTGTAAATGACGCCATTACTTTTTTTATTACTATTGTTTTTCTGCAATGTTAGCAAAAAATAAATAAGAAAAAAAAAAACAAAAACAATATTTTTCATAGTTAGTTTGTTACTGTTACTCGACGTTATTTTGTTACTGTTAGTTTGGCGCCAACTTTTTATAACAATAATTAAAGTAGTTGTGTCTTTATAGCAAAAACCGTCAAAGCCGTCATTGTCCTTGCATGCAAAATAGTTTATTTCAAAAATATAAAAATCAAAAAAATGTGCAACCACTGGGGTGTGACTCAAAAAGCAGGCAAATGGGTGAAGTGTTAAATTAGTTTTTGTTCTTGTATATATAATATTGCCTTGAAATAGTTGCTGCAAGTTTTAACGTCAGAGCAGCAGTTTTTTCTGACAATTTTGAAAATAAGTTTTACGTCACTTTTCAGTAAGTGTTTTGCACAAAAAAAAATAGGAGGGTTTAAAATATAGATGGGCGCATGTCACGAATTTTGACGTGACACGACGTGATCGTTAGTGAACCAATATAATAATCACGAAAAATTCGTGATTGTGCGTGATTAAATTTTTCTCGTGCGTCAGCGTGCGTGATTTAAATTTATTCGAGTCACGACTTTTGTACCAATAATTTTCAAACCTGTGCCAAATTTCGTAATGATGTTTTCTTACGCTTTTGCTACCAATTGCATACAAAATGCAACACGTCCACTTCTAAAGAAGCGACAGAAACTAACTTCGCTCTCTTTACTTATTTTCCGAAACGTCAGCGACAACTTGAAGCAATTTTGGTCATTTTAAATACCGAAAATTTTATCAATTTTCTTTTTATAGTGCTGTATCTACCTGTCTGTTGCTTCTGCTCCTTTCTGTTTGCTGGTTTTACCAGAGGTGCTCTAAATACACTAATACACTTTTAATGAAAACTTATGTGCATTCTTCTTCCTATAAAACGTATTCGTGAGAACTCGTGAGTAAAATATGTCATCGTGATCAAAAAACTTATTTTTAAGCGTGAGCGTGCGTGATTAGAAGAAATCACATAGTGATAGTGCGTGATCGTGATCCAAAAAATTATTTTTAATCGTGATCGTGCGTGATTAGACGAAATCACATAGTGAGCGTGCGTGATCGTGAGTTAAAATCACTCACGCTCCCATCTCTAGTTTAAAATATATATTTTAAAAGAAAATACGTATCTAAAAAACAAGTAACTAAAGGCGAATTTATCGGTTCGCATCATCTTAACCATTACAAATGCAATCTTTTGATCAAAAAAGAACAAAATGCGATTTTCGAAATGCCAAAAAGAACAATATTTTTGGTTTAAGCCCTCAAAAGAACCTTGGAAGCACCTTGGTAGCACTTTGGAAGCGCATTGAAAGCACTTCTGAATAATTTTATGTTAAATTTAAAATTTAAATAAAGTAAATAAATCATACTTATTCTTATTCACTTCGTAAGTATAGTTTGGAAGCACCTTGGGAGCACTTGGGAGCACTTTTTAACACTTCTGAATACCTTTTATATTGATTTTTTAATAATTCAAGCAAGTTTGTCATATATTTGCTAGTTATTTTAACATATTTTATTTTTTATCTTTTGAGAACCTTGGAAGCACTTTGGAAGTACTTTGAAAGCACCTGACAGCACTTTAGAACCATTTTTTTAAACCTATACGTTAAGTTAATAATAATTCTAACAAATTTGCCAAAACGGTTGCATCGAACTTTCAGGTAACTGAAGATTTTGTGAATGTTTGTTCTTTTCAAAACATTGGAAGGACTTTGGCCAGTAACAAAATTCAAAATTTTAAAAATTTAAAAATTTTTTTTTTTTCAATTAAAAAACTTAAAAAAACAAATTTACAAACAAAAAATTTTAAAATTTTTATAAAATAAAATAAGAGAAAAATAATTAAACAAATTATTGAATTCTTAAACATTTGAAAAATGTAAATATATTAAGAGAAAAGAAAATTAAAAAATTTTAATTTAGATTCTAAGTGCAACAAAAAAGTTCATAAAAATTGCTTTTAAAAAAAATTTGCAGGTCACCAAACTCTTTGAAGTACTTCATGAAATTTTTTTCCCAAAATATTTAAAAATTGCGTGAAGTCGAAATTTCCCTTTCCAGAATTCCCCGTATCGAAATTCACTTTCACAAAATTCAACCTTTTAAAATTCACCTATTTTTATATTTTCCCTACTAAATTTCCCATTAGCGAAATTCTCTGTTACAGAATTACCCTTTATAAAATTCTACTTTTAAGAATTTTCCGTTTACGAAATATTTATTAATTTTTTTTTTATATTTATCACCTATTTTTATATTTTCCCTACTAAATTTCCCATTAGCGAAATTCTCTGTTACAGAATTACCCTTTATAAAATTCTACTTTTAAGAATTTTCCGTTTACGAAATATTTATTAATTTTTTTTAGAATATTGTAAAGGAAATTTTGAAAGAATGAATTTTGTGAAAGGGGAATTTTGTTAAGGTGAAAAAAAAAAAAAAAATAATTATTTTGAAAAAAAATTTCGAAAAGAGCTATTTTGCAATAAGAGTTTTATTTTTAAAAGAGCCGATCGTTTGAGTTTCATGTGTTCATGAGTTTCATGTGCAATTGAAGGGCTTATTGCAGAAACATGATATGCCACATTAAAAATATTTCGAAATAATCGACTTTAAAGTTTTAAAAAAATGTATATTTGTATGAAATCATTAAAATGTTTACAAGAACTATTACGTATACGGCGAAAATTGATCGGGTAATGGTCGCAATATTTTCAGTGGATATTGATAATGTATCAAGGAACGTAATGAACATAAAATATGAACTTTTAAAGCAGTGTGGCATATCATGTTTTTGCAATAAGCCCTTCAATTTAAAAAAAAAAAAAACATTTTTTAAGAAAGACACATTTAAAACAATTTTTAATTATGCTTAGGTTACCAATAAAAAACCAAAAAATTAAAGACACTGGCTTCTAAAAGTGCAACAACTTTCCACTAGAATATCTTTTCTCTAACGGATACTAACATTCACTTGACTAAATATTTGGAACTTTAATCTCAATCAGGGAGTGAAAGAGAAAAGTTATTTCAACATTTCAATTTATCAATTTTAATTCAGCCATACAAAATAAGCTGTTTATTTGATAAGCTTCATAAAGTAATACATACATTAAATGGAATTTTTTATTATTCCTGGAATTTGCTTTTTGCAACTGGGATGAAAAGTTATTTGTTACCTAACTTGCTCAATTTGTTGCTCTCTTAATCTACCTCCACTCTGCCGCTCTTCACTTCCGCACTCGTTTTTAAAGCTAACAGTGCAACCTTTTAAAAGCCATTATGATTTTTTTTTTTGTATTGTTATAAGAATTCAGAGTTTATACAAGGTTGCACAACAACAAAAACAACAACTAAAGCAATAACAACAATAAATATTTGCAAAACCAATGCGACTAAAAAATAAAAAAATAGCTTAAATACAAAAATGATTTTGTGCGATATCTTCAGAAAGAAAGCAACAACAACAACAAATAAAAGCGGTACAAAATCATAAATAACAACAAGTGCAAAAAGAAGTGAGTAGAATAAAAAAAACACATACACACACAAAATTCAGAATACAACATGTAAAGCACAAAATAAACACGGAAAAAAACAGATACGATAAATATTTTTAAATAAAATAAAATGTAAAATAAAGTAAGCGACAAAATAAAAAAAAAACAAAATTGCACAAACAACAAATATTGCTGATAACAACACACGTTTTGGCGGCGCGATTAGCATGAAAACACAAAAAAAAAATTGAACAAGCTTGGCGTATGAGCGTTTAAGGCATATAAGAAGAAAAGAGTTTTCAAAGCGAACTAAAAAATAAAAAGCTGTATCAATAAAATATGTAGTATAGGCGGCATGAATGAAACAAATTTTAAGCCAATAAAAAAATAAACAAGAAAAAAAAAGTCGAAATAGAAGGTGACAAAATAAGGCAAAAAAGAAAATATTGTTCATAGAACAAGGTAAGCATGCGGGACATTGAAGCAGCCGTTATCAGCAATTTTTTAAAAATATCCATGACAGCTTTTTTTTACGATCAAATCAATTATAAACAACACAAACACAGCAAGACACAAAAATACAGCAGCGACTCAAAATGACCTGCTTGCCGCTGACGTCATTGAAAATAAAATCTAAATAAAATTGACATTGAAAATTCACTTATTTTATTTAATTAGACAAAAACCATTCAGCTGCATCATCAGTTAACTTATTTTTCGATCTTAATGCAGTTTTTGTTGTGCCACATAACAAAATAATACATGACAAAATCAACAATAACAATAACAACAACAACGAAAACTAAAATAACAATAAATTCCACTTATTGGAATTTGATCAATACTTGTGCTCTTTCTAAAGCTTTCCAGCTCTAGTCAGTCTATCTCTCGCTCTGTATATTAAAATTTCAAGCACCCTTCTTCACCTTCTTCACCATCTATCTATCAACTGCGTTTGCTTTAAATTTGTTATTAATTTATTTTTACGAATGTAAAGTAATCCATTTTCTGCCGCCGCCACCGTCGCCGCTTTTGTTCTAAACAACACGGAGAGAATTGTGTGCAGAAATTATGCGCTATGGGCACAACTTATGCAAAAATTGTTCACGAAAAATGACCAAGAACAGTTGTTCATAATCTATGCACACTTGTTCATCACTTAAGTTCAGCACTATGAGCATGTTTTATGAACAACTGGGCATAGATTATGAACAACATTTTCATAGATTCTGAACAACTGGGAAAAGACTATGAACAACTAGGCATATTTTATGAACAACTGGACATAGTTTATGAACAACTATGCATAGGTTATAAACAACTATGCATTGGTTATGAACAACTGGGCATAGGTTATGAACAACTGTGCATAGGTTATGAACAACTGGGCATAGATTATGAACAACATTTCCATAGATTCTGAACAACTGGGAAAAGACTATGAACAACTAGGCATATTTTATGAACAACTGGACATAGTTTATGAACAACTATGCAAAGGTTATGAACAACTATGCATTGGTTATGAACAACTGGGCATGGGTTATGAACAACATTATCATAGATTGTGAACGAATAGGAAAAAATATTTACACCTCCTGCTAATATTAAAGAAACAAAATTTCATTTTATTTTCAAATGTCTTTATTTCAAAGTACAATTACTTAATAACTAATATTATATATATACATATTAAAATTCAATAAATCATATACTTCAGTATTAACATGCTTATTTTATATAATTTATAAAGTCATTGATTTTTTTACATTTCTATATAAAAAACATTTAGAACAAAGTTCCAGAAAATTGTGTTTTCAAACGGGTAATCTAGGTTGAAGACCAAAAAGCACTTGAAACTAGAAATCAAAAGCATTAAAAGCGTCAGCAAAAAGATAAATGAGACTTTCCACGACTAGAACATACTGATATGAATTGATATCATTTCGATCCTTAAGAATCGACCACACGGACTCGCACACATGCATATTGTCTAGCAACATCCACATGGTCTCACATTTTTGTATTATGTGCCAATGCAGATTTCTACAACTTCTATGTGTGTACACTATTTCGTCATTCAAAAAACCATCGTTAAATGTCATAACTGCAGTGATAAATATATGAGAATAACTCAATACTTACCTCTGGTTTTCTTAATTTACACAATTATATATTTCTAAATAATATTAAATGATATATAACACACTACTGTCGCTTCTAAGCACAACCAGCACTCTTGACACATAGAACATAAGTCCATTCATTATCCATATGTGTACGCATTGTTCATAATCTATGCAAAAATGGGTACAACTTATGAACAAGATACACACATATCAAAATGTTGGGCAAAATCTATGCACAAGAAGGCATAACTCATGAACAATAAGTGTTAATAGTCGTTCATACACAATGTTCATATATTATGATCAATTGAGTTTTATTTCCAAATAATTAGGCTATGAACAATGTTCACAAATTGTGCACATTTTTTGTGTATAACTTATGCACAATTTTAATAGATTGTGCAGAATTTATGATAATTAGGCATAATTTATGCGCAAAGCTGCATATTCAAAAATGTACCTAAACATTTTATAGTTATGAACAGCTTGTGCATTAATAATGCACAACAGTTTTCTCCGTGAAATAAACCCTAAAAAGCACATTAAATAAATAATAGCAAAAAAGAAGAACATCTGATAAATCATGTTAGCTAAGGCCGCAAAAATAAAATAACATTAGACGTAGAGCAGAGAAAATAAAATAAATTTAATGCCATTTGAATTATTCCGTCTCCTCTTTCTTCTCCATCTGTCTTCTATCTATGTGTGCTTTTGGGAGAAAATTAAAAGGTGTTGATAAAGCTTAATTAAAAATTCAATATTGAAACTTGAAAAATTCAAACTACAAAATTTAAAATTAAAAATAATATAAAATATAAAAAGTAAAGACAAAAAAGTAAGTAGTTAAATAAAAAAATCTGAAGAGTAAAAAACAAGATATAACACAAATATTAAAATATAATAAAAAATAAGAACAAATAAAAAAAAAAATAATAAAAAATAAATGATTAAAATGCAGAAGATATAGAATACAAAATTTAGGATAAATGAAAAAAAATAACAAATTAACATGTTCGAAAAAAGAAAAAAATTAGAATCAATTAAAAATAAAAATAATAATAAAAGTAAAAGAAAAGAAAAAAATTAAACAAAAAATTGAATAAAATAAAATTAAAAATAAAAAATTAAGAATTAAAAATAAAAAATTAAAATTCAAAATAAAATAAAGCAAAAATATAAGAATAAAAGTAAAAAGTTAAAAAGTAAAAAATAACGAAAATAAAAATAAAGTATTAAAAAAAAATTGAAAAGTAAAAACAAAAATAAGATATAAAAATAAGAAAAAAAAACAATAAATAAAAATTGAAAAAAATAATAACAAATAAAAAAGAACAAAAAATAAAAACAAGTACAAAAATAGTAAAATTAATGTTACTAAAATATTTAACAAAACGAAACAAATATAAAATAAATAAATTAAAACTTAAAAAATAATATTATTTAAAAAAACAAAAATTAAAAAACTAAAAATAAAAAAGTAAAAAAATAAACATAAAAAAATAAAAAAACAGTAAAAATAAAAAAAAATAAAAAAATAACAAATAAAAAATAAAAAAAAATAATAAATTATTAAAAAATAATATATTAAAAAAATAATAATAATAATAAAAATAATATAATAAAAATAAAAAAAAAAATAAAATAAAAAGAAACAATAAAAAAATAATAATACAAATATAGAAAAAAATACAAAAATTATTCATGGAATATTTTACGGTTGAACACGACGCAGATCGATGTAATATTTATCGAGCTTTTATTTTACTTTCTTTCGCACTTTTGTTAACAAAAAGTTACGAAATTCTCTTCATACATGTTGATAACAATACCAAAAGTGGTTTAATTTAGAATACTGTAACGTGACTAAAAATTAACAAATCTAACTGACATTTATGTTGTGTTCTTGTTAAGATTGCCACTCGTCAAAAATGTCATGCATTAGAAAAGTAGTAATGCTGTCACTTGGAGGGCAGCATCTTGAACGCCTTAGTATTATAACACAAAGCTTAAACATTTCTTCATAAGATAACAATAAATAGAGTCTTAAAACAAATAAAGTTTTGTTTAAATTATAAAATCTTTAAAAATAAATTAATAAAAAATAAAATAAATATTAAATAAATTTATAAAAAGAATAATAAAATTTAAAAAAAATTAAATAAAAAATAATAAAATAGAAAATAACATACAAAATAATGATATATATATAACAAAATAAAATAAAATATAATTAAACAAAAAAACGGTAAAAACAAATAAATATCTAAAAAAGAATAAAATATGTGGCTTTTTACGTAAAACTTAAAAAACTGTGCAAATTTGTGTAAGTGTAAATAAAAAACTACGGCGAATTCCATTGCATTGAATTCCGTGCTATGACATATTAAATAACACGCAAAATTTTGTACAAAAATAAAAATAAATAAAAAAATAATAAAATAAAACCATTCGTTTTTATTTTTTAAAGCTTGATTCGCTTTCACCTCATGATAAGAGTTTTTTTATTTTTTTCGATTTTTTATGAATTTTTAAAGTCAGTTTTTTTCTTGAAAAAACACTTTCAATTTTGGAACATCACCAAAAATTAAAAAAAAAAAATTTAAAAAAAGTTCCTGTCATACGATAACCAATTTTGTTAAGATTTAAAAGTCATTTTTTCCAGATCGGACAAAAGTTTTTTTCTCTGCCGCCAGTTTGGAACTCTATAAAACCATGTTGGAGTGAAAAATATTTTTTGAATTTTTTTTCTTGTAATTTGTTCAATTCTCTACAATAATAATTAATAATTTTGGAAAAATGTTTGTTTTTGACTGAGTTATGAATTTTTAAAAAAAGGTCTGTTTTCTCTGCCGCGAATGTAATGTCCCTCTTTAAATAATACGCAAAATTTTGCACTAAAATAAAAATAAATAAAAAAATAAAAAATTATATAAAAATAATAATTAAATAAAAAAAAATAAAATAAAAAATAATAATATAAAACAAAATAATAAAATAAAAAAAAATAAAACAAAAAAAAATATAATAAAAATAAATTAATAAAATAAAATAAAAAAAAATAAGTTAATAAAATAAAATAAAATAAAATAAAATAAAATAAAATAAAATAAAATAAAATAAAATAATAATATAAAAAAAAAATAAAAAAATTATAAATAGAGAACTAGTTCTTAATAATACGCAAAATTTTGTACTAAAACTGTCACAACAAAATTTATTTCAACCAACACGTTTTGTTATCTACTCAATAAAACTTTTAATAGGCCTAAATTTAAAAAAAAATTCGAATTATTTATTTAACCCAATTCTGCACATCAAAGCCATTAAGTCGAACATTAAGCTGATGCAACAAATTTTTTATGCATACATCAAAATGTAAAAAAAAAAAACTGCAAAATCGCTATTTTTAATCACGTGCCAACTTCAGACTAATGCGTAATAAAACGACAGCAACACAAACATTTCCACAACAGTAAACTAATGTCTCCTTCCATATAGCACGGTGATGGCACGAGTAAAGTACACGAGACACATATACAAACACATTCACAAACACATTCACAAACACACACACACACACACTCGCATACATGAACATATTGTTAACCTCAACATGTCTCTAATGACGGCACAACCAATAAATTGCGTTGATGTTCATCCTTCGTTACCCAAGGATAACAAGCATAAATTTATATAATACCGCGCTATAACAACAACTACAATGGACATTTTTATAAACCTACATATATGTATGTATATTTTATATAACTATTTTATATAACAATATTGCAACATCGATATTGATCGATATATCATATAATAACTAAACCATTTCAAATCGATTGACTTCTTGACAAAGTAATACAAGCATTAATTATAAATACCTACTCTAGAACAGCCTATAGTACATCACGACTATAACACCCACCCCCCCCATTTGTACCACCTGCCTGATGGCAACCCTAGCTTACATCAGTTCGTAAGATTGTTCAATATGCAGATAATTATTGATTTTCTACGCGTGGTTTTCCTTTATTAAGAAATATTATAGCAGCTAGTAAGGAACAAGAGCAATATTAAATATACTCGCACAACAACAACATCATGCTATACGGTTGTTTGTCGTAATTGTTAGTTTTATGTCGATGTCGGTGCCTCTGCTCGTGTGCCTGAGTTGACAGCAGCTAATATCCAACAACAAAGGGATTTGACACAATTCTGTGAAACAAGCAGCTCTCTAAGCACAGCAGAGCGCAGCGTAAAGCTAGAAACTACATCATAAATGCAACGAAGCGTCAATGTTTTTCCCAAGTTGATGGAGGAAAATTTTGCAATTAAGATAATTTTAGTGCCTCATATAAAATAAAAATAGAGCTATTTGAAAAAAAGTAGAAGAGGCTTTCAGAGGTATAAAGCTTAAAATAGCTCAATAGCTTAACTTTTATGACATGAACACTTTAAACGATAGCAATTAAAATAAGGTGACGGTACACATTTTGCTCCACGATATATTTTTTTTTTTTGGGATCATGTTAGAGAATTAAAATTTCTGATCCTAACTCTCTTAATTTTAACAGTTATGGCTAAATTATGCCAAAAAGCAATTTTTGGGATTTTGCTGTTATCATTTTAAGCGAGTAATATTTAGAAAAAAAAATTCAATTCTCACTAATATTTCATCATCTAAATTACCGCATTATTTTTTGTTATCAGTTTTCTTAGTACTTTAGTAAAAAACAAGCTTAAAAAGGTCGCATTGAACTCAGGGAGTTCCCGTCGCTTGATGCCAGAAAACAAAGCTTTAATGTGTTAAGCAGTATCTCTAGAAATAATCTCAGTCTAAATGCTGTTTGAAATAATTTGAAATTATATATAATACATCTATGAAAAACAAAACAATTATCTTTTGTAACAATCTCTTTTAATTGCCTGAACTAAATAGCAGCAATTTATAACAGTTCTTTAACCCATTAATACGTCTTGCACTCTGCTTTACGTTATAATTTATTTAGCGTGGACAATGGCAGTTAATAGGTTAATCCGCTTTAAAAATTTTTTTCGCTTATGCATATATATTTTTTTTTATTTTGCTACAAAATTTTCAAGTTCTCGTTTTGTTTAAATATTCACTGTTTATAGTTTTTATGGTTTAGCTTTTTAACCATATTATTTCCACAATAACACATTAGTTCACCAAGTCAGCGCAGAGTTTAACTGCACTTGCACAGACGGCTTTTGTATTATTATTCTCCCTAACCAAACCATATTATCAACTTACCAACGGCTTGCTATCAGCGCGGGCACCTTACCTTTTAAACTTCATTTTTAACGTACGTGACAAAACACAAATGCTGCTACTTATTAGATTTTTTTTGTTCCTTCTCTTGTTGCTTCATTACATTCGAGTGTGAGCACGAGAGAAATAAATAAAGCACGCGCCTAGAGTTGCCAACTTACATGCGAAAAGCGTGGCATTCAAAACACTTGTTCAATGCAAAACAAACAAGCTCAAATTTTCTGCAGTATCTATGATTTTGGGCGGTACAAACTGCTTCTAATTGAGTGGAAGTAACAACAATCGTGTTAAGCGAAAATACGTTATAGTAAGTTTCAATTCAAGGTAACACAATTATTTTTTTCAAGCGAAATTCCATATATTTCTTGCTCCCTTGACACTTTTATCTACTCGAAATTTTAAGCTAATTTTTTCAATACTTTGTTTGAAAAATAACTTTTGAATATTTAACGATTTTTAATAATTTCACGGACACTGCTTTTGTTTCACTGGTGCACTGTGTAACATTTGCTGTATCTTTCTCATTTGACGATCAACAAATTTTGACAGTAATTTTCCACAGAAAAACTATTGTTATTATGACGGCTATAGATGTTAATGTCCACGACAAGGTTCAATACTTGAAAAAGAAAATTATTGTTTTTGTTTAATAATTCGTTCGTACAACACTTTAAAATGTATATTCCGCTTGGAAATGAACATCTCGGTAATCGAGTGGTAAACATGCTTAACAACCAGTGCAGAGGTTCTGAGTTCGAAACCAGGCCAGGTCAAGGCCCTACGGTTACTTACTTATTTACTTTAGTGCCGCCTACTGGACTAAAGATTTCTAGATGATTAGATTCTTAGATAAAATTAGCTAAGGGAACTGGCTTGCCTTAAATATGTAGTTAGTTTTTGAGAAAATTTGGAGTAGATTTTGAAATTTTGTGACATTTTAACATAGTTACGCTGACGTTGAGAACTACAAATTTTCGCATGAAATGGAAAAACTAATAATGTCAACTGGACCTTATAATGTTTCCGTCAGTGTCCATCAAGGTTGTATTCTTCTTGTTTCTGATCTGATGATAGAAGAAGCCTTGAATAACCCTTTCAATTAAACAGTGGATTGAGGGGAATAATGACGAGCTTTTTGCATATACAAGAAGGTTGTATTCTTCTTGTTTCTGATCTGATGATAGAAGAAGCCTTGAATAACCCTTTCAATTAAACAGTGGATTGAGGGGAATAATGACGAGCTTTTTGCAACACATCCACTTTGCCGATGACATCTACCCAGATCACCAGTACAACTAGGTAAAATATTAGTTTTTTAAAATTTGTTATATATGATAAGTGAGTTTTCACCTACAATTACACAATATAAATGAAAAAATATCACAACATGAAGCTAATTTGGTACTTTTAAAACCTTAAAGAGGCATTGGCCGATGCAATGTTGCAGTTTCGGCTCCATGCTATGGAGCACCGTAGATTTAAGTCTACACGACAGGTGTCTACATCAAACAGTTTGGCTTTTATGTCTCCATTGCAATCGATCTTTTTGAAATTTAAAGTGAAATATTGTTAAACATTCTAAATCCTAACTCATTTTTAAAATTTTTAAAAAGCTGTTAATTAGCACCATTTTGCGAACTTTTGTTTCCGAGTCCCTCTACTTATTAAATATAAATTGTTTTTATGATATTTTTCAACTTTGTAATGATCCATGAAATACACAAAGCTTCGGTTTAAGAAAATTTAAAAATCTTTCCATATTTTTGAAGTAGCAAAATTTATTGTTACGTTTTCGTTAACGAAAAGTCATTCAAACTTAATTTCAAAATGTTGCTTTCTATTCATCAATCAGTGCTTGGTGTAAAGCTGGCTGTGTAATGATCCATGCTTAAATTTTATTTCTACATAAAAGCTATAAAAATTTTACGATTTTTTTTCCCAAAGTTTTCTTAACATCAACAATTTCTCCTTCTCTAATTTATGTACCTCATTTGCTGGCTGCATAAACAGGGCTGGCTGTTCCCTTTCTTTGTTTTTTTTTCCATCTGATGCTGCCACCTGTGCATAAATTTACAAGCTGATGTGTAACTTACAAGCAGCGTGTTTATTTTTTGTCTCAGTTATTATTTTGCCGTTTTTATGATACTTTTTCTAAGGAACATTTTTGCATATTCAATGGCGTATAAAACAAAAAAAAAATACTTGATTTCACGCTACATTAGAAAAGCAACAAGCAACAAGGCAAAAGAGAAAGTGAAATATGGTTTTATTTTTTATTTGTTTTCTATTTTTTATTTATTAATTTTATAAAATTTTATTTTAATGACGTTCTTTAAGCACGGATATTACTTTGCCAAAAGAAATTATAATTTTATTGAGAGATTTTTGAATGTTAAATTAGTCAGTTGGACTGAAACTTGTTGTTAAACTGATTCGTCAAAATTTAAGCTTACATTTAACTTAACTTTTGTGTGCTTTCTCTTTTGTCTTTATGCTCATTTCTATTTGATTTTATAGAATATTAAATATTTTTATTTCTTTTTTTATTATTTTCAGAACTCAAAAGCTGCCAAGAATTCTTGATTTGATGTATGTCGACTTTTGCTTTGTTTTTATGGCCCTTCATTTACATGTTTATTTATTTTTTTTTTTTTTTTTTTTGAGACTTCAAAACTTAATTAATTAACTTGTCAAATTTCTCTGTTATCTGAGATCTTTTTCACGTTTTTTTCTCTCAAACTTCCGCTCTTTCGAAGTTCTCACATTTTTTTATTTAATAATTAATCTTATCTTTAATTTTTTTATTACAATACAATTCTCTAGATTTGAACCCTTAGTTGTTATAAAATCATAAAATCTATTAGCATAATAATTAAAAAACACAACAACAACAAAAATAAAAAATAATCAAAAATAACGTGTCAGCCAGCAACATTTGTTTGTACGTGTTTGTAAAGCAGATGAACGAGATAATTTAAAAACTTACAAATGAACGCAGACACTTGGTCCGTGTGAGAGAGAGGGCGAGATCAACGGATATTGAAAGTTAATAAAATTACAAAAACAAATTTAACGCCTTTTGTTGTCGTTTTACTGCAAGGTGGTCGCCAGTCGTCTAGAACAAGTGCAAATTTAGCTGCAGCTAAGCTAGTTTAGAGAACAACAGCATCCACAACAACATAATGAAATATCTTCTACACAAAGCACTACACCACCGCCCTCTTCCTTCCGTCTTGCAAAATTTTCATTTCCAGACAGTGCCATGCAAATTTCCGGCGCAGTATTCATATTCTGTGTTGTTGTTCCTTTGTCTCAGTGTTGCGCTATTTTTCAGTTTTGTTTTGTTATTTTCACAAGCATACCAACATTGTTGCAGTTTGCTACCGTTTGCCTGCGCGACAGTCATGTGAAAGTGTTTTTGTTGCAAACTATGTATTAGTCTGGCAACACTGCACGTGATGTGTTGCAGCTGCTAACGTGCCGATATCGTGTGGCTGCTGCTGCTGCTGACAGTGGGTCGTACGACTCACATTCTCACAGATTATTGTTGGCGGATGGCAATTATCATCAAATTAATTATCAAAAAGCTAATTGAAAAGATTTTGCAAAATAGTGTTTTTTTTTTTTGCTTTGAGTGTGGGGAGGTGTTTGTTGTTGTCTTTGAAATCCGAAAGCTGTGGTATGCGTTTCCGTTTTGGTTTTTTTCTCTCAAATAACAACATATGCGAGGGCGCATTCATACATTCCATTAATTGATTTATTTACGGAATCTAAAAATAATTTTCTTAACCCTTATACGGCACTCTTATCTGACACTTGCGTGCTCGGTAAGTGTAAAAAAGTGTAAAAAAGAAACTATAGAATATTTAAAAAAATTGAGATACATGGCGACAAGAATGAGGCTTGAAAATATTCGAGTCGAACTTGCCTGACTGATGGTTCATGACCGGAACTTTTTCCTGCAAGAACAATATGGGAATCTAGTAACAGATATCCAGATTATGATGAGACTGATGTTGTGGAGAGAACACTTCTCTAGACTTCTGAATAGTGACGCTGACAACAATCTCGCCAAAAGATATGATTCATCCATGATAACTATTTTCCACAAAAAAATCAGTCGGATTTATTTAAACATGTTCACACATTATGTGGAAATGCAAACTCGTTCATGTTATTTATTGAAACTTAACGAACACGGCACCTATCATGTAAAATTGAAACTAACGAACCACTTGATATGCCTACGGCTGTAGCAATCTCACACACATTCACTTTCGGTTGGGCGAATACTAAGTCATGGCTTTTTTCCAATACATTCCCCGGCGTGTTCATCTTTTGTTGTGCTTCGACAGCTTTTGAAATGTGCAATCTAATATTTTACGGCAGTGCTGGAATCAGAATTTGCACCCCATTTTCAGTATCAGTGACGCAAAAAAACTCTAATATATTATATTTCATCAAGTTAAGTAAAATATTTTTAATGCGTGCTATTTTTCTTGAGACATTAATTTGATATTGAATCATCTTAAAAACCAATAATGTTGAGATTATTTTGAAATACTTTCGAAAACGAGGTTTCTTTTCAAAAATCTTCAAAACAAAAACCGGTTTATTGTTATTTCATGGGTCTCATTTCATTTTTTGTATTTTAAATTTATTCCTATTTTCCCGTTTTTCTGCTTTATGTCATGAGTTCTTCGGTTTTATGTCATGCACTCAGAAAACTGGCGAGGTTATCACACACTCACTTTTCCCAGCCGTTAAATTACGGCTTTCAGAACAACTTAAATACGAGGCTATTATAACTTCCTTTACGGCTGTGAAAGCTCTAATAGGTATGTTCCGAGAACAGTACTGTATGATTTCGGCAACTTTCATTGGAGTTACAAGAACTACATAAAGGCTTTCAAAGCCGACTAGCGATGCTATGAAAACTAAGGTTTTAAAAGTACTCCAATAAAAAGAAATGGTTTAAAAAAATTTTTTCTACATTTATTTACCTTTTAGTACAGAAAATTTGAACATAAATATTTTAACATTACTTACATAAAGCAACATAACATAAAACATTTTTTATCTAGAACTTAATTAATAAATAATAATTTAGTTAAAATAAATGAATAAATTTCATAATATACGATTATGTATTTGAATATACTTCACTAAAATTTTGTCAGGTACGACAGTCTTGCAAAATCATAAATACCTCATCTGCTTATAACTGATTTCAAAATTACTTCTTGCTGCAAAGGACCAAAATTCCGCTATTAGACTTGCGTTTTTAAAATTTTTGGATTCTTTTGAAACAACACGTCACAAATAAAGACATTGTGCAATCTTTATATCTAAAAATAGAAAAAGTCAATCACTGAAACCTCTGCAATACCGATCGGTGTAAACAAATTTTGTCTTTACTAATATTTTGTAGTGTTAATGTACCGAATGAAATAATATTGTACGTACGTTTTAGAATTCCTAGATTCCTTCAGCTTAGTGTTTGAGAACGATTGCGATGATATTGGTGGTCACTGGTATTTGCATACATACGGCACTTTAATGCATGGGTTATATAAATTTGAAATGTTTTTCGTGTCTCGAATTTTATTAAAGTCGACATATAATATAATTTGAAGGATTTGTGATGGTAAAATATGCTCTACTTATATTTCTACAAATATTTTCCGTTCTTCGACATTTTTTAGAAAATTCACTGCAACAGAGTATGTATTTACCATTACTGCTCCTTCGACTTGAAATACGTGTTCAATCACATCACTATCACATTTCGCAAGTATTTAATCCATATATTTAAGGACCACATGTATGAATTTATTTTTCTTGATAAATGTTGCTTCACTTTACTTTTCACTGCTGCTAAATAAAACAAAGTATGTACAGTGTTGCTCGCGTGAAGAGTAAAAATGCGTAAGGTATGAAATTACGAAACAGAATTTCGTACCAATAATTAGTAGTATACAATCAAAAGATATTTTTTAGATTCATAAATTATTAATTATGATTTAAATACCATCTTTATAAAAATAAAAGAAGGAAAAGATTTATTTCAATTAGTTCGAATAATTTCGACACTTTTCGTTCGATATTCGGAGTAAATGAGGTTAATTTGAGGTAGTGGTTAAAAATAGTAAAAACATTTTTTTTCCAATACAATTTAGACAGAGCTTGCTTTCAAAATAGTATTAGTAAAAACTAGTTCTTTCCCGTCAAAAATGACGGGCCCGGTTTTTATAAAGGAAAAACATAAAATATGAACTTTCTTTATTGAAAATTGAATTACAAATCAGCGATGGTAACATATTCGATTTTAAATGGGCCAAATAACAATTTTTAGTTCCAAATATTTACAAAATACCTTAAAGTAAAACCGGAAACCATAGTAGGTACAACGAAATAAGTTCGAAATTTTTTTGAAAAATTTCAAATTAAAAAATTTTTTTAAAATATTTTTGAAGTTTCAATAAATCACAAAACAAAAAAATGCCTAAAAATATGCTATGAAATTTTTCAAAAAAATCAAGCGTTCCGCACTCACATTTTACGGAATTATGTTATAGTAATAACATAGGAACAAAAAAAAAATGACTGGATCCGGTACCTGACAAAGCATTTCTTATGAATTTTGATTTTCTTAACACGAATTCAATATCCGATTATAATATTTGGAATGTTCCACTTATTGTGTATTAATTTAAACTGTCTTGATCCAAAAAACTGGATGGTGGTGGAAATAAACGATCATTGAATTTGTGCGAAGAACATCAAAATTTATAATAAATGCTTTATCAAGTCCTGGGTTCTGCCTAATTTTCTTATGTACTATTTTAATGTAATATGCTAAACGTTACTTAAAATACTACACTTCTATAGCTACTATTATGCAAAGGTAACACTGCTAAGTATAGGCTGCAATAGCATTATATTTTTGATAGCAATGTTGAAACTGCATTAGCATTTATGAGGTTGTCATAGCTCTAATGATGTTTAAGCAACTTGTGTAATAGTTACAGAAGCATAAAGCTTGTTGCAATAGCCATATTGTAGTTGAAGCAATAGACATGAAGCAGTGACAGCAAATGCGAAGTTGTGATGGCTGCTGTGAGTCTGCAACAATCGTAATAATGTTTCTGTACTCGTACTGGTGCTACAGTTACCCAATAAAAATCTCATATAATCTAAACAAATGTTCATATATGTTTTCTTAAGTTATTGCAACCGCTACCTTTGCTATGAAAGCATTCAAATAAGACTCGCAGCTAATTCTTAGTTATAACAACAATATTGAAGGTATATGAACTCTAATTCTGCAGTCATAACATCAAATTTAATATACCAACCTCAGCCCAAATTCCATAATTTTCTAAGTGTGGGAACTTTGAGCCCATGAAATAGAATTCATTGCTATATGCAAAAAAGCCGTATTTTGGGGTCCTAATTTCCTTTTTGGCGTTATTTTTTTGATATTTGAACCTTCATTTATGCTCTTCTTGTGTCCTAAGAGGCATAAGAGTCCTAAGAGGCATAAGAGAAACAAAAAACCTTGATCTAACTAAGATTTAAAACCTAATTCTCGAAAATTATACTTTTCGCCTTGTACTTAACTTTATTTTCATACAAATGTGTCTTTATTTTCATAAGTATAGTATACTTTAGGTAGTTTTTTTGCCTGTCAAATAATTATTAAGTGCACACAAGGTAAGCTATACTAAAATAACAAGTATTGATCGACTCATGTCTTACATATTAAAGTTTTTTGAACATTTTTTCACTAGACTAACATTGAACACAGCTTTTAGTTACGAGTAGAACCAACAACCCGAGAACGAATTCGAGTGATAAGGCAAAAAGCAAACAAGAAATGCGATAATATTGAACAATAAGTAAGTCAACAAATTTTTGTGTTTAAGCAATTTTCTATCATTAGTTGATGATATGAATTATTATTGAAGTTGATTATTTATTTGTCTGATTAAAGTTGTTATGTAGGGGGACAAAAACAACATTTAACTCGAATGAGAACGAGGGCGAAATAAATAATTAATTTATATCTGAAATTTAAAATAGTTTTGTAAATGTCAAAATAATTTCATAGATTAACCAAAATTGCATAAAATACATAATTATATTAGAATTAATGATGTCTGGTAACGGCCATTAGCATTTTTTAATTTTTTTTTTTTATACAAATTTGCTACTTTAGCAAAGTGCAGAATTTGATTAGGCAGCCCACAGTATAGACAACATTTTAATTGCGTTAAAGCTGAAAACTTAATGGTAGAAACCGCAGCAAATTTGCGCTTAAAATTCATACACTGCTGTAACGGACGTGACAGACAATGGCATTAACTTATAGTGAGGGTGAAAAAATAAACATATAAGCAAACAAGCTGTTAGTTATGCTTTCGAATTTTTTGCATTTTGCAGTGAGTTTAACAGGTGATCAAGTTGCAAAAAAATTTGGCCGTGAAGAGAAATGGCAATACTGAGAAATTGAACACAAGACACTCAGTTCAACTAGCGTATCGAGTACGTCAAATATTGACATCGTTAAAAATTATTTTTTGTTGCTTAACTTTTGTTTTTAAAGTTGAAAGTTATATGCACTGCTGTAAAAGTTGCTGTAACTGTAGCGCGCCCAAATTCAAATGAAATTCGACAAACTTTTACTCATTGTTTTTTTTTTGTTGTTCTTGATTTTTGGTGTAAACTTTACTTCAACTAACTTTTGACATTTGATCATAGCAAATGACTTTCCGCATTTATGGCAATACAAACCAACAGCGTTGTTGTTAAATATAGCAACCATTTCCGGTAGTTGTTCGTTATGACGCGAATGTTATTAACCAGCACGAGTAGCAGTTGTTGTAAAAGTCAGTTGAAATGTCAGAGTTGAGTAGCAAATTTATGAGTTTTTTTATATATAAACATAGCTGCTTGCTTCACGCAGACAAAATTAATTGCAACTTTTATCTTTTGGTAAAAATAAACTTATATGTGCACAAATTGTTCTAGTGCCGCCAAAATGTCACTCCTTAGATGATGATGGCACACAACCAGAAATGTAGGAAAAACCAAAAAAAAAAATAAAAAGTTCAAATCAACACGCAACGCTGTTGTATTACATGCTGTGGCCACAAAATCCGCTTAGGGCAAAAATGCCAGTGGGTGGTCCCTGACAAAACCGACTGAGTCACTCACAAAAAGTATGCAAAAAGTGGCCAAGTCAGAAATAACAGTCATAAAAAAAAATAGAAACATAAAATATAGCATTAAAAATTATGTGAAGGTCTGCCTTTCTTTTCTCGCTTTCATCAAGCTTACAGCAAGTTTATCGTTAAAGCTTATAAAAATAGGATAGACGTCGCCGTTGTGTCTCGTAGAGCTTGGTATGCAAGAAGTTTTAAGTTTAGTCAAGAGGATTTGAGAAGAGAGAAAACTGAAGTCTGAATAGCATAAAAGAGCAAATGAGAAAGTTAGTCGGGTTCAATACACCCAGGTTGACGTGATTAAGTGTCGTAAGTTTTGACCCAAAACTAACAAGTATAATCAGTTCGTGTACTGAGAGCGGGGACAAAATATAACCTGTGATTCTTAACTTCGGAAAGTAGTTTTAGTTTGTAGGAAAAGGAAGTTTATAGGAAATCCTTATTTTAACTCTTGAAAATACTTTGACCGAGTTAGTCATGATCAATATTGTTGGACGTGTTATAAAATATTTTTGCACAAATGATCGAGTACTGGTACTATGCCGACTCAGACTCTGACTTATGTACATTCTCTAATGAAGCTCTACGTGGCAGTCTTTACTATCTAACCAAATATACGAAAAATATGAACTCGGTTTCGCGCAACATATTTCCATTCGAGCTTATAAATCGTATAACTCGCATAAACTTTTTCGATCACTTAAATCAGTAGAGATCAGATTGAAGGAAAAAATAAACTTCTTTAACTAAAGAAAGAAAAAGAAATTAAAGTTTTAACTTATGCATTAATAATCTCTGAACATCGAACTTTCCTTTTGCCAAAAATACTTTTTAAATATCCTACAAATATTTTCAATTATCAAAGCATTACTAAAATATGTAAAAGATTGTGTCACAGTTCAATTTTCTCAGACGAAATGCCTCTTTATTATCACGTCAAATAGCGTTAACACCTTTTTGTTACTCTTTGAATACGTGTGAAGAGAGACAGAAACAAAAAACTTCATATAAAACATGTATAGAA
The DNA here is from genome assembly GCA_958299015.1 of Tetanocera ferruginea. Lineage (NCBI taxonomy): Eukaryota > Metazoa > Arthropoda > Insecta > Diptera > Sciomyzidae > Tetanocera > Tetanocera ferruginea. The sequence continues at coordinate 2,001,078 of OY282644.1, forward strand.
AGTTTATAGTCGGTCTAACCCGACTATGAAATACCCTAAAGCTACTTTTAATATATAATATATAATAAAAGCATGGGAAGCATGGGAGAGCGTGTCTATTGGCGAATGAAGCTCATAATTTGTAGACATCTCAATTTTGATAAAAAGTTTGCACATTTACATACTCCTGTAGCTCACATATCATAAAATATTAATATTTGACGAGGAGGAGGACGAGAAAATACAGATCACAAGCTCAACAAGCAATTAGAAAAGTCCAAAATCACATAACAAGTAGAATTAGAAAGTTAATTGTTCAACTGAAATAATTTTCTGCGTCAGCTGGATTCGTACTAGAGCCCGATTTGTCACACACCTAAAAGCGTTTAGCCACGAGCGCCTTTGAAACCACGACGCAACAACACATTTTAAAGGCGGGGTAAGGTTTTTTTAACCATTTTTTATATGAATGCACAACATCTCAAGAATATTGTGTCTAAATCTGAAGTCGATCCGAGTAAAACTAACGGAGATATGATGATACCTGACGATAGATTTGATGATACTTTGACTAAATTTTAATATATTTTAAACTTTTGCAAAATTCTCAACTGCTGAAAATCAAACTCATGCATAATAAGCTACAAAAGCACCTTTAATAAGTTTCGTTTGTTGATACCTTTCTTATAGGCATTCCTTTTATCTACCTAAGAAATTTGACACCAGAGTCACCTGTATTCAGTTGATTGATTGCTATAAGCCAGTAGAAATTTGGTTTAAAGTATGAGAACGGTTTGTTTGATAATCTTTTGACTGATTGGTTCTGGTCTCAAGCATCATCAATTTGTAGACTCATTCACCTTTTATGGGTTTGTTCTGCCATTCAGTGGCATTTACTTGTTAAATTTTGAAGAATTATTTGCTTGATGTGTTATTCAGTTCAATGACATTGAATTATGTTAATCCAAGATGCTTGACAATGTATAGAAAAGCTATAGTTTTCGAAAATTTTTTAGGACTTTTGAGGACTATAATTAATTTATGTACTAGTGATCTAGCTGAATGTCAGCTGAATTCCATTTTTTCCAAAACTCTGTTAAATGTGTAGAAACACGAGAATTTTAGTTTTAATTTTTTGGCAGTTTTACCGCTGAATTAGTTTTATTTTTAAATTCTGAAAAAGTCTGAGAAACACGAGATTTTTTATTTTTTGAGAAATTTTATAAATTTACGTACGTGTGATCTAGCCCAATGTCATGTGAGTGAATTCGATGTTTACGAAAGTACTTAAAAATTTTAAGAAACACCAGAATTTCAATGAAACTTTAATGCATTCTCTTCCTCATAACTGTTTAAATTGCACGCTACGCGACTGCAATCCGACTACTCCAAACGAGTTGAACATACCAAAACTTAATTAATCTTCGACATGACATTTCCTACTTTTGACATTTATCATAATATTACATGAATAAGAACAAGAGCAAGAACAACATCATTAACACAATTTCTTACACAACATAACAAAACATATTTTAAGCTGTCATCAATGCATTGACATTTCGAGCACACACCATTTTGTGCTCTAAACGAGTATGTATTATTTTCTCATTACATGATGAAATGTGTCAAAAATATATGAGTACCAAAACATGAAATGGGAACAAAACAAAAACACACAAGCATGTCAAAAGTGTAAAAAGTGTAAAAATGTAAAAAAAAAAAGAAAATTAAGAGAAGTTTAAAAAGGCTTTTGTTGATTGTTGTTGTTTTTGTTGTTGTGTTGTTGTCACACAAAAGTAGCTGGCAAAGCAAGAAAAGCCTTTTTTTTGTGTTGAAATACTTAAAAAGAATAAAATCATGTCAACCGGAAATTAAAGAAAATTGAATGCACGTTCGAGGATACAATCAGTTGACGATAATCACTGCGATGAGGCGGTTTATGTGACGGTATGACTAGCATTGATAATGATGACAGCATTTTGACAGTTGACATTGTGCAACTTTTTTTGTATTTATATAATTTGGGCGCAAATTTTAATGTTTCTTAAAATTCCAAGATTTTATGCTGACGTTTGGTATTGTTGCTGTCACACATTGTCACTGAAATATGTTTTTTTTTTTTAAAAATTTTTGTTTCTATTTCTGGCTTAGCTGAATTGTAAAATGTTCAAAATGATGCCAACAGATGTTACAAAAGATCTAAAAAATGTGAACTTGGCAATATTTAAATGCTAAAGCATAAACATCAAGAAAACATAAAAATATTTTTCACTTTTTTATATTGTTTATAGCGAACAAGTTATGAGGAACTTAAGATTTAGATATGTGTATTTTAGCCATATGTCTAAACAATATAAAAAAAATGCCCAGCTGTTTAGCAAATCATTATGAAGAAAACAAAAAAAATTATTAAGTGTAAAAATTTGAACTGAAAAATAACACATTTTCTGCTCTAAGTTCAAAATTTTTAATCATAAAATACATTTTTTCGGCCACAAAATGAGTAAATTTGCAAATTGTTAGCCAAAAATTTAATCTAACCAAATGAAGGGCGGAATATATTGTCAAGGGAAGTGCACTAAATTTGTATGCTCACAGCGTGCTAGTAGTCTTCTCTCTCCCTCTCTCTCTCTCACCCATCACCTAACTCAGAGCCAGCAAATTCAAGAACTTAATAGGAACCCCTTAAGTTCGCTCTTGAGCTAAAATTAGAGGATTTCTTGCTATTCATTGTTTTTTTCCCAATGGCTTTTGTGCATGTTTGTCCCAAAGTTGTTGTTTTTTTTCTCACTTAGTACAACATCCATGATACACACTCATTGCCATAGTTTTATTTTTAGCGAATATGTTAGAAGCTTGGCTATTAAAAGAAGACGGGTATAAAAGCGCCCCAAACCCCACCCCGCCGAACTGAATCGACCAGCAATGCAAGCAAGGCATCAAGAAAACAAATAGCACAAAACAAAACAAAAAACACACACTCGCACATACAAGCATACACACGGCTAAAATCATTGAAATAAGAATATTTTCTAAAAATAGAAACGACCGACTGTAATAAATTCGCTGCCTTTGCTCGCATGAGAGGCATTAGTTTCGTTGTTGTTGTAATGTTTTTAGCTCATCTTCGAGCTCAACAAGATTAAAATAAAAAAAAACACGCCAGCGACAGTGACATCGTATCTGAAAAAAAAGTAAAGGGGGACGATCGTTAGCTGAAATGGCAATGGGCAGAAGAGTGAAACAAAACAAAACAAAACAGAATGAAGAACAAAAAATAAAAATTTCCTCTATGAAAAATAAAATAAATAAAAGGTCGCTGGTCTTTTATTTTGTTTTTGTTTTATGTTGCGTTGTTGAAAGACTGTTTTTGCTACGTTCTTTTAGTTATACGTGTTGTGTGTGGCACGCTTTTAGTTTGCGGCTCAAAACTTTGAAAGGCAGACAGTTCGACAGACCGTCAGAAAGACAGACGGCCGGAAAGACAGAAAGTTGTATCTAAGGTCTGTGAAACAATAGTTAGACGAACAGCAGACGTTGCAGTTTATTTTAGCTCTGAACTATCTCTCCACTGGACAAGCCACACTGCTTCTCATTTCCTCTCTTTCTCTTTGCATTTTAAATGCAATACGTTATTTGTTTAGTGCAACAAATTCTGACAGTTTATTTAACTACTCGATTTTTTTTTTAATGAACGCCATGAAGCATAAAATAAAGTGCCTTAAACGAGTTTTATTTATTTCGGTACGAATTATGTTCGGGTCATTAATGTCAAAGACATAATTCGTTCGTTCGTGTGCGGGAATTTGCACTTTTAAGACATATAATTTTCTGTCTGGTTTTGACGTGTGTTTGTGGGTGAGTGGCACAAAAGAGAGAGAAAAAAAATAAATTATTTATGCTGTTTGATGCTTTTTGTGTTAAAAAAAAGGCCTAGTTTTGCATGTTAAGACATAAGCCGCCCAATTTTGAGGAAACCCATGTTCTAATGACTTAACAAATATTGTGCTTTAAAGTATTTTCTGTGTTGAATTTTTATTAAAACACGATTGCAAGCCAATTTTTTAATTTTTGAGATAATAAAGTTGATAATTTATAAAGTCATTCAAAAAAGTCTTAAAAGTCTAAAATCTGAACATCAAACCTGCTGAATGCTAATTTCACATTCGAATTTTATTCTATTGGATAATTATTTTAAAAAATAAGCAAATCATTCTATCAAATAGAGGTAAAATTTCCATTATTAAAAAATTCAATCGTTGAAATTAAATTCTGATATGAAATAGTGGAATACCAGAGTTCGAACTTGTAGTTTCTAATTTTTTGTTTGTGCTTTTGTTATTCCATCAGAAAATGGACGAAATTTTCAAAAGTTGTGAAAAAGTGCACAAAAAAAGAAGTTTTTGTTTTTAAAATAAAGCTCAAGAACTTTTTAAAAATTTTGAATGCAAATTTGTTCATTAGAGGAAATCATCGGAAAAATGAAAACTCCCTTTTTTTAATTCCAGTTGAAAAATTAATCATATTAAAGCTGATTGGGAATAGTTAAGGCTCCCATACGTCCCGCATTTGGTAAGGCATTTTTGTTTTGTCGAACAAAGTTCTGCCTCTTGTGTAGCAGGCTAAAAATTCTGCTTTTTCTTCATATTTTTTCCTTTTGTTTTCTTCATTTCTTCCATTTTCCCACTACAGTACACTTTTCGTTAAGCATTTATACCTTTATACCCTTTTTTGCAACCCTAACCAAAGACCTGTCTATACCAATCATTTTTTCGAATTTGTCAAAATGTCGAAGAGAAAATTTGTGCTAAAGAATCAACTTCAAAAATTTTATTAATTCCTAGAAAAAAGCGACGGTGAGGTGTTATGTTCAAAGTGCAAAAAATTAATGTTTTCAAGAATCTTTTTGATAGCATCTTAAGGGCGTCTTATAGCGTTCTATGTAGCCATAGGACGGCATTAAGTTGCCATTCTTGAATTTAATAATAAATGAAATAAAAATAATGCTTATTTTGAAGTCTTTGAACTTTGAATTCCTTGAAGTAATGATAATTTAACGCACATGCAGCAAACATTTCTTGGTGTTTTAAGAAATATCTTGTAAATTCTGTCAAATTTTTAAAATTTTATTTTTCCAATTTTTTTTGCAAAACAGCGTAAGGAAAACTTTATTAATGGTCCCTTTTGCTACATGTTTAAAAAAGTTCGTTTTAAGTTGTATTTTCCATGTTTGGCCTGATAATTCGTAGCTAAATTTCGCAAATGATATAAGACACGTGGAAACTAAACGAAAGTTGCAAGTTGCTGTCAAGATTGTGAAAAACATACATACAAAATTAATCTTTCGTACTAGCTTAAAACTCGCTCTAATTGCACTAGGAACAACTTAGTTCCTTGTCTCCAAAATAACTGCTGGGTTAAGTTAAACCCTTTCATCCCCCTTTACCACATTTTTAAGATTTTTCTCTTAACATAAAGTCACGTACTTAATTCTCTTGAGGGTGACCAATGACATTTCAACATTTTTCTTAGATCTTAAAGTCACCCAAAATAGACCAATAGAGCTAAAAGCTAACCGTTTTTAAACTGTAATAAAAGTTTGGGAGTAGTGGGACCAGTACTGGCCCTTTTTAGCACTAGTTCAGTATTATTTAAATTTGTATCCACTTTTCTGCTAGGTAGATACTCAACTTTTTCTTTGAAATGGATTGGCCATGACTGTTTTTGAAATTAATCTTGGTTCTAACTTTTACATTTTGGATTTATCCATGTTTTTCTCTCCAGCAATTAAAAAATACTTCTCTCTGTATTATGATTTTAAATGCAATTAGTTGCATGTGGTGGATGGGTTAGCTTTGTTTTCGTGAGTTTTAATTATATCGCAGTTTTAATTTGTTACTGAAATATATTTTATAAGTTTTTTCTACTTTTTTAAGAGAACATTTTTAAGTAATAAAATTATACCATACTTACAAAGCAGTTATTTTCGAAAAAGCTCACCAATTGTTTTGGGCGTTTTATAAGAAATCTTACCTGAAAAGAGAGAAAGATATAAATCAATTTGAATTAAGTGCTTTTAATAATAGATACATTAGAATAGATGACATTCTATTGAGATCTATTGACATTATTTCATATATTTAACTAGTGCCTTCCATGACTAGTACCTGACTTAAACATAATGTGAATTTTAACCAGATATGTAAGTTCAGAAAACTGAAAGTAATTCTTAAATTTCCTTGTCTATGTAATTTTGTGATATTATTAGTTTTTACTTAATGTATATTCCAAGAAAATCTTAAAAAAATCTTGCAACCAATACTTAAAATATTTTATTTTATATTTGACAATAATTTGAAAAAATATTTAATTTTATATCGGATACCAATATGATTACTTGTTTGAAGAAAATTGAATTCTAAAATAATTCTAATTAATTTCTGCCTTTCGGCGCATTAGTTTCTCTAATTTTTCGCACGTTCTCTTCATTAGCATTTGCCCTGCACATATGCATAAAGAAGAAATAAATATAAATACATTCGTTAAATTTTAAAGCACACAAGTGGTAAAGCGCTTGTGGCATTCGCTTTATAATTAAGCATGATGCAAACAAAATTTTCTCTAATAGAAGCTTGAAAATATTTAAGTTATAACATAAAAAGTTTTCAACAATTATAAAAAATAATGCGATTAAACTCATAAAGCAGCTCATCATAATTCAAATGCTTAGCCAGACAGGCAATAGCTTGCATATTTTCTTATTTTTATTTTTTTTGCTATTTATTGCAAATTAGATTTGAGTTAAAAGAAATTTTTCAAAATTCAGCTTCATATGATATTGTAAATAAATACAAACAGTTTACGTTATGTTTTAAAATAGACAGCAAACAGAAAAAGATGAAAATTTTCAAATTTTATAAAAATTGTTTAAAATTGTTTTTCTTTATTTTATAAAATATGCATGAGAAAATTGTAAGCATGGGAGCGTGTAGCAGAGCAAAGTATCAATACAACACGGTGTTCAAATGTATCTGTAGCTGTATTCATTTTAAAGCACAAAGTTAAGCGACAACATGTGTTTTTCTTTCGCTTTGTTGTTTGTTTGGTTGCTGTTGCAAATTTGTTCACACTTTTTACTTTTCCATTGGTTTGCTTTTTTTTTCATTTCTTTTTTTTTGCTATATTATGATTATGGCTGCTGCTTTAAATAACTTTCTACTTGTCAGAAAATTTTATAAATTGCAGGCGATATTTTAAGAGACAGCAACAGCAACACCTGGTCACCTTTCTGCAAAAATTTGTTGCTCTCAAGGGATGGCGTGAACATTATTCAAAAAACAGTTGAGTCTCTGAGAGTGTGTGTGTGTGTGTGTGTGTGTGTGTGTGTGTGTGTGTGTGTGTGTGTGTGTGTGTGTGTAAGTACAGTCAGACAGTCTGCGACAATTTTCAACTTACTTTTCAACAAGCTGAAGGTTTAAGTAAAAGCTTTTATCGGAAACTGTTAAAGCCCTTTAAGGCTTTGTTATGCTTTGGGAATTAAGTGGGTGTTTTTTAAATAACTTTAAATAAGCACCAGAATTGTACAAGTTTTTCATCGACAAGGAAAATCGATTAAGACCAGTTTTTATTTTAAATACTTTTTGAAAAAGAGCTTTATTTTTCTAAGCTAAGACTAAGATTTAACTTTTTTTATTAGTCCCCAACAAACAAAAATTTATTCTTTCCTTATTTTAAAGATTTTCCTTATTACGATCCAATAGCTCTATCTTGAACACACTTTTTTAAATCGCAATTTTTTTTATACAAAGTACACATTTATTTTTATAAAAAAGCTTTCGCTCAAGTCGCATTAAAGTTTTTCTAAAAGCTAACCGTCCTGCTCCGTACCTAATATAGCTCAAACTGTCATTATTTCTTGCTTTTAAACTTTTTTAAATATTTTCAGCATGAAAGTATGCACATACTTTAAAAAATTTATTTGATTCCTAACACATAACATTAAACTTTCTATTCTGCACCTAATATCGCTCAAACTGTAATTATTTTTTGCTTTCAAACTGTTTAATTTATATTATTAGAAAAATTGTCAGCCTAAAAGTATGCACAGAAAATTTATTTGATATGTGGGTAAAAATCGAATAAATTTCTTGTAGTACTTTTTTTACTTGAAATGGTTCTGGCCCGTTGTACAAGGGTTTTTTTTTTCTTGTAGAATATAATTAACTAACTTTTATACCCGGTGTTGATCGGGAAATTTTTTTAAAGTAAATAAAACACAAAAGTTTCATATGTATGCACAAGCTTAAGAAACTTTAAAGCTTTTCCAATTTGAACTTCGTAAAACTGAAGATTATTTCTCAAGTTTTAGTTGAACTTTTGCTCGTTTTGTGTTTGTATGAAGTAACATCTAATAAATATAAGCAACCATTTTTCGAAGCATTAACTATCTGAAGTTTCGTGCCATCGTTTCAAATGCACACAAATTAAAGTGAAAAAAAAAACTTTTGGCAATATCATTACTTGTGTAGAGTTCCATTTCTTCGTCAGCTATCAGCATGTCACTCATGCCAACCCCATTTTTTTTTTGCCGAGCTTTTCGAAACATGTAAGCACTGACTCGATAATGATTTTGGTTTGATATCAACTCTCACAGGACTTTTATTTTTATAGCCAAAACAAAAATAAATAAAGCAGAAAAATGACAAACACAATAAAATATTGTAGCAATAAACTTAAAGCACATAGATAAGCTTTTAAAACAACCACTTTCAGCACATGAGACGACCCGTTGAAATTGTTGGATGCGAATTGTTTGAGGGTTAGTTAGAACAAAAAATGCTTGCACAAGGATTAGTTTAACCTTAGAACTAGTAGAACAGCGCAAAAACCTCTTCAACATGTAGACAGCAACATATGCTTATTTAAGCGCTACGTTGTTGCTGTTACAATTTTCAATTCTTCCCATACATTATTGTTAAGCAGAGTATTTCTGAAAAATGATAAGAGTGTCAGTCTAAGCTTTTTTTTCCCCAAAAACTGACGTCAATTAAGCTGCTTTTACTGTCATGCTGTAGTATAGTAGCTGTTGATCGTCTCACACTCAGTTCTTCTTTTATCATTATTTGTCACAACAATCGCATTAGTCTTCGCGTACGAGTGGGTGGGTGGTTTGATGGGAACAGGTGCTGAATAAATAGTATGTGAATGATATTGAAATGTTACAATTTTTGGGGCTGTTGACACTACACTCAGTTGTGTCGTCTTTGTACATCTGCTTATTTGTTACTGCATTTTTTCTCCTTCGTTTATTTTACTTTATTTTCCACTTAAATTTTATGTGAATTGTGGCTGCTGCTGCTATTGGTGCGGGTGGCAGCACTAAACATTTCGCGCAGACACTGTTTTGCAACATTTACGATTGTTTGATGGTAGACAGAGCTGCAGCGCAGCAGGTAAAGCTTAAGATAAGAAACGGAATAAATAACGTAAATAAAAGAGTTCATTGAACTGTATGGCAAGCATTGTTTTGTTGTAGAAGCTTTTGTGAAGGAAAAAAAATAAAAAAAGAAAGAAAAGAAAAAAAGGGTGGCTGCGACTTTGTTGAGCGGAATTTCTAACTTGACAAGTGAATGGACTGTGCAAACGTACTTATGTATCACTTATGTATTTCAATGAATGTTTTTGTGTGTAGAGCTTAGATGAAGAGATGAATTGTTTTTTTTTCCAATTTTTTGTGGGCATTATTATCATTTTAATTGATTTGAGAGCAAAAAGTAAAGAGTTGCCAGCTAGAAAATAGAAAGTTGCCAAGACCTTTTGCAAAACAAGCAAACAGAAAAAAAACCGTAGAGAAATTATAATTGGTTAATGTTAGCACAAAATGTACTAAGTTTTAGAACTTGTGCATAATTACAAAAGTTATTGTAAGACCTATACATGGTACTATGTATCATTTACAAAAGCAAACTTGTATAATTTTATTTACATTTTTTCCCGGTGCAAAACATAGGTTTAATACCTACGGAAAGCTTTATAAATAGAAAAATCAACAAAAAATTCAGATTCAGTTTTTAAGTTTTACCACGAAAACTTTGAATTTAACTATATGACCGCTGATAAAGTTCCCTAGATGCAAACGATATTGATTAAAACGGTCTTTGAGAGCAATTCCTAGATCTTGATCATTAAAACCACAAGTACAAAGCTTAGTAAAACTATACAAGTTGACTTTTGTGAGCAAAAAATGTACTGAGATAAAGAGCTTAGGCATAATCACAGAAATTATTGTGAGAGCTATACATGGTACCATGTTCAGTTAAAAAAAAACAACTTGTATAATTTTACTACGTTTTTTTGCAGCAAAACATATAAAAAAGGTTTATAAAAAGAAAAATTAACAAAAAATTTGATTTGGTTTTTGAGTTTTGCTATGAAAACTTTAAATTTCGCGGCATGACCGCTAATAAAGTTTCTTAGCTGCAAACAATCTTGATAAAAAAGGGCTTTATCAAGAAAAAACCCAAAAAGAAAAGAAAAAACCGTATTAAAATTATACAAGTTGGCTTATGTGAACTAAAAAAATGTACCGAGTTGAAAAACTTATGTATACTCACAAAATTTATCGTGGGAGCTATACATGGTACCATCTTTAATTCACAAAAGCCAACTTATCTAATTTTACTACGGTTTTTTTGTTGCACAATATTTAAAAAAAATGTTTATACTAAAAATGTTTTTTTTTATACAAAAAGCTTTATGAAACTGAAAAATTATTATAAACTTTTAAAAGTTTAACTAGAAAAATTTTGAATTAAACGGTATGACCACTAAAAACGTTGCCTAACTGCAAACGGACCAGGTTGAAATGGTTTTTGAAAGCAATTTCTGTTTCTTGATTGCGTTTAGATAGAAGACAGGAGGTTCGTTCATTTGAATGTTTCCTGATTTTTTACCGTTTTCAGGTAACTTCAAAAATTTTTGGTGGCTCTTAAAATCGCTTGATTAAGATCGGATTGCAAAGGAAAAATCCAAATTTGGTTTTATTTACAAATAAAATAAAGAAAAAGATGCGTTTAAGTGCAAAACCATAAAACGATGAAAAATGATAACGTTTTTTCAAACTGATGTGCCTAATTTAGGTCGCGGAATAAAATCAAGGTTTTTATTTTAAAATTGAAAAAACGAAAGATGGAACTTTAGTACTAGAAAAATACTTAAAATCGAAAAATATGATATCTGCGTTAGTTAAAGTTTTTTTTAACCAAATTTCATGGTTATTTTGAGATTTAACGATCGCCAGAAGCACGTTAGTAAAAAAACAAAAAGTTATAAAAAAGCTAAATTCAGCTTTAAGAGCTTTTTAGGACTGATATGGCGTTTAAACTTTTGAATTAAAGGACTGCAAGAGGGCTCTTTAGAAAAAAACAATGTAAAAGATTAAAAATTTTTAACCTTTTTTCGGCGGTTCTTATGCGATCAAAACGAATTCAAGATATGTATTTTATATTTTTACTGCAGCAGTAACGGACGAAAAATTGTTTTTTGAATTTCGCTCTATATTGACTTTATTCCATTTATTTTAATAGCATACCATCGGAAAACATAAAAATTAAAGCAATCTTTGTTTTTCGCACTTCACCACACGGAAATAATTCCAATCGGAACAAAAAAATTAGGAACGTGGAATAACGTTAAATACCACATATTTTGGCTTCTAGAAATGCAAGACAATATTTTGTTTTAATTATTTGGATCTAAGCCGTTTATTCGATACCTCTTCTTCGATATAGTTATTTTACTTAGTTTTTTCATTAAAATTTCAAAAATTTTTTAAAATGCAGACCTACCTTGAAACACACTTCCGTTAATAAAACTACATAAAACTGCTTATATCTTCAAAACAACAAAAATTAGAAGAAAAGTTTTTCACATGAAATGAAAGTCTTGAAAAAATATCTAAAATTTCGCAAATCTTAAGGTTTACTTTCATGTACACACACAAAATTTGTTGGTTTCATGGAAAATTCACGATATATTTGCAGATATATGCATTTGATTGTAACGTTAAAAACATACAATTTACCATATGTTAAAATTTATCACATTTAAAGACAGAAAAAAGTTCAATACAGCTATATGCGCCATTTTTAGTGTAAAATTTGAAAATATATGTGCTAAGGATGGATATGCCCGATGCTTGCCATCATATTGGGCATTTTAAAAAATGTATTGCAACATTATGATTTTTTTTAATGCGATGCTTTTTTGTGAGAATTTATCTTGAAAAGTTAACTCTTTTACTAGTTTTTACAGAGGTTCTGGTAATTCGCTGTGATGTGCTAGAGATTTTTCCTATAATGTGCCATTAAGAGTTCTAAAAACTAAGCATATTACAGATTTTTAAAAACTTTTTGCTTGTTGTTTTTTTTTTAATCGTTCATTGTGCTCCAGTTGAGCTTTAATGTGCCATACATATGTTGAAAATAAATTAATTTCAAGAAAGCATTGCTTATTTTCAACTTGATCAAGTTAATTGCATGATTATCTGCCAGTTTGGTTTGAGCATAACATTAAGTTTTTAAAGACAACAGCTTTGCAATTAGCTTAATTTCTTCTTTAATAAAGCTTTTTTCTTTTTTACTTTTTCATTTGATTGATATTTTTTAAAAGTTAAAACTTTTCATAGAAACTTTTCAACTTTTTTCTAAATTCTTTTGAAACGCCAAATCGCAAATTCTTTTTCCATAAAAGGAAGTAGCAAAAGTAAATAATTTTTTGCTACTCTTTACAAACAATGATTTAAAACCACATTCCAAAGATATTTTAAGCAATGTATAGGGAATGTCAAGAATTCAACAAGAATCATAACAATAGAACATATTTTGCCAAAAGCAAATATAAGTCAGAACATGCTAAGAAGCAGAGAAGCACAACAACACATAAGCAAGAAAATATATGATATTAAAAAAAAGAAAAAATCAACAACAATTTGTCGACATAATTTGCGGTTTTGTTATATGTTAAAAAATCTCCACAATTTTCCACACAATGCTTCCTCTATGTGGCATCCTGCCAACGCACACTAACTATGTATTACATAAGCTGGCAACGCCAAACGAGTCATCAGGTTGTTTTTTTAGTTGTTGCGCATTTCAACGCGTTTTAAATTTTAAAAAAGAAAAAATGGGAAAAATGGACGGGAAGTAAAAAATAACAAAAAAAAATATTTGCTACCTTTTTGTTGGATTGTTATTGTTGTAACTATTGAAGAACTTGTGTGCAAATGTAACAAGTTGTTTTACAACAGTTACCACAAATCCACAATATTACAGACTGGAAGGGTTTTTTTTCTTTTTGCTCACTCACTCGTCGAGTATTAAATATTTTGTATGAATATAAAAATACACAAATACTTTGAGCATGCGACCAACAACAACTGCAACAACAATTTGCAAAAAAAATGCAGTTCAAGTACCTTTTAGGGATTTGTGTTTTTCTTTCTTTTCAATACATAAATAGCAGTATAAAAACACTGAGAAAAAATTACCAAAAAGGCATTTAAAACAAAAAATCTAAATTTGAATAAAATTGAATTAAAAATATTTAGAAGTAGAGGAAAAAATTTAGAAAAAAAAAGTAAAAAAAAAATATAAAAAAATGTAAAACAAAATTGTTCAAAATATTGTTATATTAAAAATTTGTTAATATTTCTGAAATTATTGTAAAAAAAATAACTTAACCTTTACACTGCCCGTATTTTTAATTAATTAATTAATCAAAATGTATATTTTTTCTGTTACTATTCATGTAAAAAGCACCAATCATGTTCTGGCGTTCCTACCCTATTTCAAAATGGTCCAAACAGTGGCCAGCTCGGCAAACAATGCCTTCATCCCATACAAAATTGGAACACAGAAGGAGAAGAGCATCATGATAATGAAATTTTGTATATTTGGCTAGTTTAAGCTACCTAAGAACACTTTCAAAAATGGTTGAAATAGATCAGTCCTTAGGAGTGAGTACCTCTCTTGGACCTCTATTAAGTTTTAACATTATATTGTAATGGAAGTACATACAAAAGTTGGCCGATTTTAACAAAACTCGGTCAGAAGGCTAGGCAAACAGAGTAATGGATGCGTACTGAAAATGGTCGCAATCAGTTTGACCCTGGAGGTACCTCCCATGGATCATTAATGACTTTTTATATTATATGATATGGGAGGTACATACAAAAGTTGGCCGATTTTAACAAAACTCGGTCAAAAGGCTAGGCAAACAGAGTAATGGATGCATACTGAAAATGGTCGAAATCGGTTAGACCCTGGAGGTACCTCCCATGGATCATTAATGACTTTTTATATTATATGGGAGGTACATACAAAAGTTGGCTGATCTTAACAAAACTCGGTGGGAAGGCTAGGCAAATAGAGTAATAGATGTGTACTAAAAATGATGGAAATCGGTAAGACCATAGAAGTACCACCCTTAGACCTATATTAATTTTTTAACATAATTTTGTATGGGAGGTACATAAAAAAACGAGCCGATCTGAACGAAACTCGTTAAGAAGGCTTGGCAAATAGAGTAATAGACGTGTTCAAAAACTTGTCATAATTCGTTAGATCTTAGAGGTATCTCCCATGGACTTCTATTGATTTTTCACATAATTTTATATGGGAGGTACATACAAAAGTAAGCCGATCTTAACAAAACTTGGACACAAACCTAGGAAAATCAACTTATAGATGTGTACTAAAAATGCCCAAAATTAGATAGACCCTATAAGTACCTCCCTTGGACCTCTATTGTGTTTTTTACATAATTTTTTATGGGAGAACCACACGAAAGTTGGCCGATCTTTACGAAACTTTGTCAGAAGGCAAGGCAAATAGAGTATTGTATGTGTACTAAAAATGATCGACATTGGTTAGACCCTAGGAATGACTCTCTTGAACATCTATTGAGTTTTTATATGATTTTTTTTTTCCTTTACGATGAGACGGTCATGTTGATGCGATGTAGAGGCATAGGTTGCAATAACATAATGGTCTTCGATGACTGGAACGAGTGTTCCTGGCAGGGCTACCCATATCATACAGACCATTGTGGAGCTCATGTGGAGTTTCGTATGGAAATAGTTAGCGATAATTTTTAACAATTTTTACAACTTTTCTTTCTCAGTGCATGCAACAGTTTATTATTTGGAGTATTTTTTTCCCCTTACAATCTTTTTTCATCAGAAATCATGGTATACAACAAATAAAACCAAACAAGATTTGCATATTGTTTGCAAATCTGACGAGTTTTATAATAACTGCAGCAAAATAATACAAATCATTAGCATACTTTTGGGTGAAATAACATTGCCGAATGAAAGAAATTTTGGCATATTTTTTTTAAGGTGAGGTTTTTCGGCAAGCAGAGTAAGGATGAAAACATCAAAATATTATTATTAAAAATAAAAACATAAGCAAACAATGAAAGATGAACAATTTGAGCTTTATAAACCGACATTTCTTGTTGGAGAAAACTATTTTGTACATTTGATTTGTTACACAAAATATTTTACATTTAAATTTTCTTACATTAGTTTTGCAAAATAAATTCATGCCATAAAAAATAACGAAAATTTATTAATACAAACTGCAATAATGACGGCGCAGTATAAATAAAGACAACGTTTGTTTGCTTATTTTGGCGCAATCCATCAATTTACAACTTACAGTTATGCTCGCAAAAATAAGAACAAGCAAAATACAGATTGAAAGCGTCATATAATAATTTTCTACTGATTACACTTGGAAGCAGAGTTCTAGTGCAGATCTGCTTGGATAATACTTGCCTCGAAGCAACTGCAACCAGATGCTCCTGTAACTCTGATGCCAGATGCTCCTCCTATAACCTCTGCTTTGGTCCCTTGTTATAGAGTGTGTTCTAGTTTAACTCAAAGGAACTGTGCTAGATGTGGCTGGGAATGCCGATGACGAGCTTTGAAAGTACAGTGTCTGACGTTCTATAAGTACCATTAAAGACGGTGCAGAGATGGTGTTTAAACAAAGAGGTCTCTGTAAACCCAAAAAAAACAGTAATTGTGTTTATTACAAAACAATGTAAGCTTAATTTTACTTATCCGGAACTCTTTGGCTAGAAAGTAGATTTTTTCAACTCATCAAAGTATCTTGGAGTCGTCCCAGACTGTAGAAGAATTTGAGGTAAGAACTGTGGAATAAGCCCTAAAATTAAGTACAATTTCAACACGTTGATCGTTAGATCCACACTATCATATGCGTCTATAGTGCGGTGATTGAGAACCCTAGATGGATCAACCATCAAGCGGTTAGAACAAGTTCAGAGATATGCAGGGATCAGATCTGTAGATCTAACTGCGAACACGAGAAACTAACTCCATCTTAACACATTCTAAACGGTCATCTAATAGATTAACCGTTTAGAGGACGACCTGACGATAATTTTTGGGAATTATAAATCCATGCTATTTTTTCAATATTTTTATATACAGAGTTAAGCATAAGAATCTGTTATTGTATGAAGCAGAAAATAAATTTTAAATTAAAATTTAAAATTTTTCAAAAATGGTCTGTACCAAAAACTGGTAAGTTTTAATAGATTTCTTCATAATCAAGAATATAACAATAAGGAAGTAATTAAATATTTTTAATTGATATAAAAATATGAAGAAGCTAAGTAAAGGTCATGTGTAGGTCTACGTCAACCCAAAAAATCAGGATAAAACAATTCCGTCAGGGTTTTCAATATTTTTACTTGAAAATTGAAATGAGTTATATTCATTTTGAAAAAATTGTTTTATGGTTTATAACCTACTCCTAAAAGTATGCAAGAGCAAACGATTTTATGAAGAAATTTATTGGTCAAGCACATTTTTCGCGCACACCACATCAATTTTCTCACCATTTTGCTTTACAACTTTGAAACACGCTAATTGACAAGCGCTTAAGTGGGACAAAACGTTGCTTAGTTTAGAGCTCAGTGAACCCAAAAATTACCGTCACACACACCCTTGGAATGTGCATAAATTAAAGCTTAAATTCAACAAATTTTTTTGTTTAATTTTAAATACGCTTGTTTGGTAATGTCTTAAGTAAGCGCTTGTTGACTTGTCTATGCCTTGCCGCAATTAAGCTACTAAAATATCGTATCCAAATAAAATATAATTTAAATCAAGTCCAAAATATTATCGCTATATTCAAGTTTTGTATGTTTAACAAGCAAGCCGCAAATAGTTTTTGTTATTGTTGTAATTAAGAAAAAAATTAAAAAAAATAAACAAAGTATTCTTGCTGGTGTGGCATGTGATTTTTATTTTGGTTTTTATATTTTAGTGTTGATTTTTTTGCGCTGTCGCTTATATCTGTTTAGACCTGTTTATTTGTCATCCATCCACACACACACAGCAGCAGCACAACGCACTTGAATAGAAAATGCTCAAGTGTATGTGTTGGCGGGTATTTGTGTTGGTAATTATTTAGACGTGCGTACATTTTCGGCTTTTTCAAGGTCTTTTTTTTCTGTGTTTTTGTTTAAGATACTTTTTCAACTTGCGCGTTTGTGTGTGTTTATGTGAAGCATATTAAACAGATTTAATGATTTTTAAATTTTAGTAAGTTTTGTTTTGTTTGTTTTTTTTAATTTATCTTGTATTTTATTTGCTAATAAAGCAATATAAACACATACAGCCGCAAAAATAACAGCAAATAAAAAACAGCAAACGTTCTAAATATATGAAAAATGTGTTTAAAAGAATTTTTCGCGTGTGTTTTTTCTGATGAATTTTTTTTTCTTTTGTTCGGAAATTTTTAAATTTGCAAATCAATTGATGAAGTGATTGCAAATTTATAGAAGAGTAAGCAAGTTGAGATAAATGTACATATTTTGAATGGCATTTTAAAGTGGCGTTAACAAAATATTTATGTTTAAAATTTTAATTAGAGGCAGTTCTTGCTAATATATATATATATATCTCGTGTCACAGTGTTTGTGCTCGCAATACTGCGAAACGGCTCGATCGATTTAAATGCAATTTTTTTTGTACATTTGACAGGTATAAGAATAGGTCGTAAAGTATTTTTCAACCCCCTACCCGTGAGGGGCGTGGCACTTTTTCAAGAACAAACATTTTCGGCTTAACTTTCGACCTATAAGTTTAGTTCAGCTATGTATATTAAGATAAATATTTTTTATTTTTTTTTTTAATTTTGTAAGTTTTCTAAAATGTGGTGACCGTGGCATGCAGGTTAAGTGTGTGGCTTAGCATGCTCGGAGCCCGGGTTCGATCCCCAGCCGCGGCGAAAAGTTTTTTCAATAAAAATTTTTCTGATCGGTCACCACCTCTCTGCAGACAATGGCAAACCTCAGAGAGTAAATAATGCCATGTAAAGCTTCTTGAGAACATGAGCCGTTCGGAGTCGGCATAAAACATGTAGGTCCAGTTCTCGGTCAATTGTGTGCAAACATTTAATAACACACACAACACAATTGATCATAAGAAGCTCGGTCAAAGTCCTTTCAAGGGCTGAAATGGCCAATTTGTTTTTTTTTTTGTTTTAAGTTTTATAAAAAAAGCAAATTCACAAATTCTTTCGTTTCAGATGTAGCAAAATTGTTCTCTTTAAATAAACATTAACAAATATAACTTGCAAAGATTATACAATTTCAGCTTTAAAGCACTTTTACATGCTGTTGCAAATTAAATTGCATTGAGATAAAAAAAAAACCAAAAATTGGCCTTAATTCCAAGCTGCACAACAGCCCGAAAAAGCTGCTGCTTCGTCTACAAGCTAAACGAGTTGAAATAATAAACAGAAAAAACTATGTCAATAATAAAAAATTGAGTTCATTGCAAAAACCGCACTCAACTTTAAAAAAAAAAAACAAAAAAAAATAAACCAAAACAAATTTAAAGTTAATCACAAGTTAAATCAGTAAATAACGGACAAAAACTAATACAAAGTAATTAAAAAAAAGAAAAAAGACGTAATACGAGCTTATTTTACAAAAAGCGTGAGAAGAGAACTTTAGCAAAAAAAAAAAACAATGCCCACAACTACAACAACAACAAACACGGAAGCGCTGTCGAGTTAATTGATAGTTAAGAAAAATTAAAAAAAAAAACAACTGCTATTAACTCGCGCATTAGTCGTAATGTATGTAAGCGAGTGTTTGTTTTTTTTTTCCAATACAAGTCGCATTGATTTGGCGTTATTTTACGTTCACTAGTGAAACTTCTAGCTAGAAGCTACTTGTTTGTGGGAGTCAAAAAACTGGTGGGCAACATTTAAACAAGTGATATTGATGCCGTGCTTTGTTTTTTTCCTACAAACTAACTCCACTGAGCTTACCTTTTGCAGCTTTATTGCAACACTATGAAGCTTAATCGAAAAAAATTGACACACACCATATTTTTATCGATATTTTAGCCGCAATCGACAGTCCAATAAAGATTCACCTTGCCAGTGACACCGAGCCAGTTGCGCACTGAAAATGCTGAAGGACCTCTGCCCCATATTCGATACCAAACGAACGACGTTTTAGACAACGATATCAGCATTGCAGTCAGACGATGGATAATTTTTGCCAACAGGTGTTACTTTGGGCTCAAAAGGAAATTGAGAAGCAGAGCCCTCCATAGACGAACAAAACTCACGGTCTTTAAGTCAACAATCATGTCCATCCTGCTATATGCAGCAAAAACTTGAACATTGAGCAGCTCTGATGAAAAACTTTGGAAGCGTTCGAGAAGAAAATCCTTCGTAAAATCTTTGGTCCAATCTGCGTCGATGGCGAGTATCCAATTCAATGGAACAATCAACTGTATGAGCTGAACGCAAATATAGACATAGTCAAGCGCATCAACATTGAGCTGTTAGGGCATCAACATAGATCTGGCTAGGTCATAATGAGGGAATGTAAGACAGTGTTAAATAACCTGACGATGATTGGAATTTGCAACTGTCACCAGCAAGTGCACGACAGCATGGACCGCTGCAATATTTTAGAAGATCCAAATAATTAAGTATGAAGCTAAAGAAAATAAAATTTTAGTTGAAAAAAGCTTTACTCGCCATTTTATTCAAATAAACATCAAACTTCTTTAAGAGGTTTTAAAAAACAATTGCAAAAACAGCGTTGCCAACTTTGCTTTATCAAAAAAAATTATAGGATTGCATGGCTTTGCAAATCATTTCGTGGGCAAAAATTTGGTTTCTTCACTAGTTGAATCATCCGGTTTGAGTCAGGAAAAAGCTCAACGTATTGTCCTTCAAGTATTATTTGGTCAGAATGACATAAACAAGCCGGGTTGTGAGTATTAAAATTGCCAGCAACAACGATTTCACTGTCAAAATGTGCGTTATCGAAGCGGGGATCTTAAGATCTATTGCGAATCATTTTTTTTGTGTCCACGTATAAATGTAGTTCCGCTTTATTTAAAATTTTTCCGTGAACTATTGTGTATCAGAGTCGACAATTCTGTAAATTAAATTTGGTCATTCATACAGAAGATGCCTATACTATTGGCCATTATCCCATGGGGCTGGCCTGTTAGGACACTCCCAAGTATCCGGATTTCACAGAACACAAACTTCAACTGAACACACTTGTTTGTGGTTTGCTTTTTTAAATAAATTCTTTATTTAAAGCTCTGACTAACGTGGAAGTACACGATTATTTTTTTAAGGCAAACTTTAAAGTAGCCTTTTATCCTTTAATTGCTTTTGGCAAAGTATCTTGGCGTAATGTCAAAGCTTTTATCCCTATCCTCTTATTGTTTCATGTGTATATTGGAAAAATTTGTTGATTGGCTTTTTTTTTTGTCATTGAAATATTCCAATCTTAAAAGGCTTTCTGAGTGGTTAATAAAATACGAAAGCATTTACATACTTCAATTATCAATTTTTATTTTTGATGTTTTTTCAGTTATTTTGTGAACATGGCCATTAAATTTATACTAACAGTTCAAAAGCTCAATAATTTTAAAGGCTGCACAAACAATCAACACAAGTTCTTCAAATTTTTGTAGTTTAATAGAATAAATTTAGACAATTGTTTTTTTTTTGTTTATTTGACATTTCATGCAGGCAGCCGAAGTGATGTTTTGAGTACCTTTAATTAATTAGAAAATCAAAAATTGGACAGACAAATTCCAATGGAAGAATGCTACAGTGATTTTTAAGCATGAGAAAAACCACATAAATCATTGTTAATTAAGCTTTATGCCACAGTTGTCACATAACTTATGATTGCTGTTTTACCGAAATGATAACTTTTATTTAATTAAATATTTAATATTTATAATCAAAGCAAAGCAAGACAGATTTGTTTTTTATATAATTTTTTAGTTCTATTATTAAACATAAATGTCTGATTATTTTTGATATTTGCTAAAATTTTGCCATGGCAACACTTATTAATCATGCAAACTAATTGAGTAGAACTAATAGAGGAAACAAACAAAAACTTGTTTCTTTTTCACATTTGTCCATGAATCAAGTTCAATCGCAGGGTCTATTTCGCTTGAAGCAGGCAACAAATTATATAAACTTTAAATTATAATTAATATTCATCAGACCGACTACTGACTAACTGTCTGGTTGGCTGACTGAATGGCTGGTTGTTGATTAAATCAACGAAGGTGTTAAAAATACAACAACAGATATTTAGCAAGTTGATAGTCGTGTTAATGCTGACTTTGTAGTTTTTATTTTTTAAATGGAGCTGCTTTTGTGTTTCTGTGCTCTTCAAGTAAAAATGGCGACTTTTTTTTAGACTATTTAGTATAGATTTAATCAGTTGAGCATTAAAAGAAGTACCTGTCATGATTAAATTACCATTTATGAGCAGTGATAATTTATGATTTCCGGACACAAATTTGAAAGAATATTTTTTTTTTTGTTTTCTTTTACAAAGACTAGTTTTTGAAGACTTGAAAATACTCTTATGTTGTATTAAAACTTAAGATTTTAGAAAATATTTATTTGCTATTAATATTTTGAAAATTAAGTATAGACAAAAAGGGGCATTAAGTGAAGAATCTGCCACAATCTGACTACAAAGCAAACAATCAAAATAAATATCACATTTAGGTATGAAAGATTGTCATTAAATGTGTGAAAAAGTTATAAATTACAACAAAAGGTACATTTTTAGACGATGCATGCCTAAGAGAGAAAAATTAGCAATCAACAAGTGTTTAAGGTTATTCTAAGCAACAACAATTCGTTAAAAGCAACATTTTGTTTAGACATATTTTTGATAATTTCACAATTTAAAATTTATAATCCGCAACTGTGCTTATAACCCACAAGAAAATTAACCCAAGCTATCTGCTTGGGAATTCTCGTTGCTATTTTAAGTTTGTTTTTCTTTTTGTCATCTCATGTTGCTGATGAGTCATGCCTTATTTTGCCAACTATGTTTTGCTGGAATCCTTTTTCAAGCCTCTCTACTCTACAAGTCATGTAAAAACAAGCAACGAAGCATCAAACACGACGTCATCCAATTTGTATCGTCAGAATATGAACAAGTTTGCATCATCACAGTTGCTTTTTTCGCTGTTTCTTTATTTTTACAATAAAAACTTACGTGAGCACACAATTTTTCATGCTTGTTTTTTTATTTATGCAAAATTTTATGAGACATGAAAGTTAGCAGTATTAATCCTGACATTTAAATTTTAGTGATGAAAAAAGGTTTTCGTTATAGCTCTTTATCTGGAAAGTGTTTTTTACCTCACGCCAGAGAATATTTTCTTAAGAAATGTTGGTTTACGGAGTTAATCACAAAATTTCGAAAACCTCGGGCAAAACTAGTCTTCTCGAAAGACTATTTCTTTGATAAATTAGTTACGCTTGACACAGAGTTCAACACAATCACTTAAAACGAATATTTTAGCTCGACATGATTAACAATTAATTTATTTTCTAAGGCCGCAAACATAGTAAACTCTGATTCAGATATGCAGGCAGGCAGAGTGTGTGAAAAAGCGAGATAGAGAGCTATTTGTGTCTCGTTTGTTCACACAGATTTCAGCCTACCTGCCTGCATGTCTGTCTGAATCGGAGCTTACTATGCACGCAGCTTTAGATTTGACGATAAGCTACTTGAATCAAAGTATAGTTCTGATGAAGAGAAAATTTTTTTCTTTAAAAATAAGAAATGTGTAAGATTAAAAACTTACCTTTTTCATTTGCATAAACATTCAATTGTTCATCATCTCTCGAGACTTGTGTGATAATTGATGTTGCGTCCATTGAAGCATCAATTGTTGGTCGGTAAGTGCTTTTTAAATTTCAAAATAAAAACGAATTTAAAAAGCACTCTATTTTTGGTGGTATTGATGCTCTATGTGTAAGTATAAAATTTAATTCAGCAGCAACACTAAAAGGGAAAATGAGAAGAAAATAAAGTTTAATAAAAAAATTAACATTTTTCAAATTGATTAAAACTAATTGTATATAAATAAGCATTCATTTCCTATCACTAATCATTTAAAAATAATTTTTTATATAATTTTTTAATGGATTATTTAATTAAAATCTATTGCTATTATTCAATTAATAGTTTTTTCATGACTGGTATTTCCAAAAATATATATAAACTCATCATAACCCTATTTAACTTTTATTGCTAGAGTTTACGACTGGATGCTCAAGAAATGTTTTTTTTTTTTATATATTCCAAATATATAAAAAGAGATTAAAAAAACAAATTTCAAAGTAAAAAGTTGCTAGTTATCCAATTTATATAAGTAATCCAGGCAAATCAAATTGAATCGGCAGCAAAAATGAAAAGTCTTCAAAATTTACAGTGTAAACGCAGAAATAGTAAAAACTAATAGTTGGCAACGCTGCACATAAAACACTCAGCCAGACTGTGACGGCGCTGCTGTCAATACTGTCAATATTGCTGCAGCAGCGCTGCATCTACTTCCGTCAGCTGCAGTGTTGTGCCAATTGCATTTTCCATGTCTCGCTCTTCATTCTGTTCGGAAGACACACACACACAGCATTAACAGCAGCAACGAGATTAACTAAAGCACATAGCATAAAAATAAACCAACAAAAATATAAATAAAATAGCACTAAGCAACAACAACAACAATCACTAGCAGTGAATTGAGCGCAGCAAGACGAACAAGAGAAAAAACTCGTTTATGTTTTTTCACTCATACTTGTTTTCTTTTCACATTAACTTCTTCAATCAATTCGCATTCCGCTGCGCTACAGACGTAGCATAATTTGTGAAATGAATGACGAAGTTAAACTCCATTTGGCGTTATTGAAAATAAAATAACATTCACTGGAATATAAACGTACCTTTAATTTTTGCTACTTTTTTGCTGAGCTTTTCATATCACACCAAATTTCAAATAAAAAGAACGGTCTTTGTTAGACGGTCTTCATCATTTGTTTATAAGTGAAAAGCATTTTTTTTTTAAATTCAATAAAAAAAACCACAGTCGTATTTACTTAGCTTCTTCGCGATACTTTCTTTTTTTTCTTCCAACTTTTCTAGACGCACACGATTAATGCTGCTGCACACATTTATACACCAACAAAACACACTTGCAACACTTTCAAGCTAAATATTCTTTCTTTTTTTTTGCTTCTCTATTAAATCTATTATTTGAATGCAATTTGAGCGACGTTTTTAAGGTGTGTGCGCAACAGTTCGGAACAAACGAAGAAAAAAATTTCAATATTTATAGTCGCGTTTTTGCACTCGTTGGTGATTTTAACACTTTATAGCTATTGGTTTGTTAATTTTTTACAAAATTATTTTCATATGCAGGGGAAACCTTAAATTTGTATCGAATTTTTCTTGATTGAAATTTTTCTAATTTTTTTACTAGCACTCAATGCAGACAACGACGGAATTTTTATTAAGAGATTTTCCACTACGAAAGTCAATCGGAAACTGACTTCAAAACACACAAATTCGAATGCAAAATGGCCGTAATCGCCGTTTGCTGTTGTTTTTAAGACTATTCTTCGTTAAGCTTCTCCTACCAAATGTCAATAATTGCGCCAGGGTTGTATGAGACAGAGTAGTTGTAATAGATTTTTGGCAAAAATTGAGTTCACACTATGTATCATAGTATAATAAACAAGGTAGCTACATGGCTAAGCACCGATTATCGAAATTGTCAAGAAGAACAAATGAAATTGAGTGACAAAATGAGACTTCGAACAAATTTCTTTTGATTTCAACAATTATGACTGAGAAACAGACGATTGCTAGCTTTTTTATTATACTGTGCTTAGTAACTTTTGCAAAAGCATAAACATTACTAACTTTACTTAAAAGTGATGGTGCGGGGTAGGAAACGAAAGTGAAAGAAAAAAGTATCTCGGGCTGTGATTTCATGAAACTTTTTGACATTATTCTTTCATATTTTCGTTGCGGGTTGAATTTTGAAAGCAAAGGCTCTGCAACGCAGTTTCATCATGTAATTTGAAGATGAAACTTGAAAAGAGAATTTCAGAAAATCTCACGCAACTAGTTTCATTGTATAAATTCCCTCTTAGCTGTTTGATTAGAAGTCAAAAAGTTAATTTTCAATGAAAAATTTCCAATTTCAGTTTTTTATGAGAAATCATAACACTAGAATGACATTATAGCAAACTTCACGAATATATCCAAGTAGATGTATTGTTTTCTGTAAAAAATTTTGCATTTATTTTTTTTGTCCTCTTCAAGTATTCTGCATTTTTTTCTGTTATGTTCTAAACAAAATGTTAACTTAAAAATACATCGTTTTCCATTCTCAGAAATGTTGACCACGAAAGTATAATAAATGCAGAATTTTCTGACCTGTGAAATTCTACAGTTCTGCGTTTTGCCCTTTAGATATACATAAAACCAAAATCAAATAATTTTGACATATAATTTTTTTTGCTGCGATAATTGTGAGAAGCAATAATTTAGTTTTAAGAAACGTCGGAAAACGAATCCAATATTTTGTTCACCAGTGTTTAGTTTTGTTAAAAATTCAGACCATACTGCAATCAAAATACAGCAAATTAATTAATTCAATTGGAATTCTTTAAAGCATTTACATTGGACTGTTTTTGAAGTAAAATCCTTTGGACTGTAAGCAGCGTGCGCTTGCGGCGAACCTGAAGTCGACATAAATCTTTTTATTTCAGCAGAGCATTCGCCCAAACATTTAATGGAGTATGAATAAATACATAATTTTATCAATAGATTTTAGAACTTAACTTACCATTTACAAAGTTTTTTCAGTCATTATATTGAATATTTATTGACGATTCTATGCAGTCACAACACATAAGCACAATCGTAAATAAAAAAGTAAAATAAAATCGCTTAAAAAAGGTCAACGTTCTTTAAATTCAGGTCAAAGCCTTTTGTGAGGTCCGAATTTTTTTTCAGAAGAGAATGCGCTATAGGCTATCCCATATAATCAAAGAAAATTATTTTTAAATTTAAGATCAATAAGATGAGTACAAAATTTAGGCAGACAATGGAGACATTACAAATTGTTTTAAAATAACAAATTCAAGTTCAAAAAGTTTGTTATTTTAATAATATTAATGCAGTATTTTCGCTTTGATGGCTCAGTTTAACACTCTTATCACTATAACTTTCTGTTCAAGTGTCTAAACTTTTTTGAAGTCAGTTCACGTGAACTGTTTTTCGACTGTTGAAAATTTTAGCAAAGATTGACAAACAAATCAAAATTTCTGAAAATTTGTGCTAATTTACTCGAGTAATTCAGCTACTACTGTCAAAGCGATTTCAAATAATTTTGACATATCCATATACAATACATAAACAATACATATTAGTGGTATTCATGCAATGCCGAAAACGTGCCGAATATGCCGAAAATTAGAAAAAGCGTAAACGCCGTATATCAACTGTCAAAATTTGTATGGAATTTGATATACGGCAAAGTTCCCAGTTTTCCTCACGATTTTGATGCAAAAACAGCGCCGAAAACTTTCGGTAAAGAGTTGTTGCCACCTTTCAAATATTTATTACAAAATATGAACTTCTTACTCAACTTTCAACTTGAGAATCCTTTTAAACGACATATTGCATGTTGTCAGTTGTCGAATAATAAAATAATTTATATGCAATTTCGTTGTCTTCACCTAAATTATGAAACCACTTTTTTATTTATTTATATATTTACTTTTCAGCTCATTTATTAAACCAAAGTGGCCACTTTTGCGATATAACTTTAAGAACAACTGATTGAAATACGCCACTAACCGAAAAATACAAAAAAGGTGCCTCATGCAAAAACAGCGTACATTTTCCGATATACGGCATCGGAAAATATTCGGCATTGCATGAATACCACTATTATTTACTATCTTAACTGTACAGTATTGTCTCAACACTGCTATGTATAAGAGCTACCTTGTTTATCGCCCCATTTAATTTTTTATACACTATAATGTAGTTGGCAACGCTTATAACATATGATCGTTTGACGTTTATTAAAATAGTTCGATAACCAAGTGGGACTTTTTCCATTATATTTAATTATCTTAAATAAAGTTATAAAAACATGTTAGCAGCCCGTTCACCGACTGCAGTGCACGTGAGGTGAGTGATTTTACTAATAAATATTGAAGTCTTAATATTACTCCCTTTGTAGAGCTCTAGTTACACGTGCCTTACTTGGCTGCCGTGCTTATTCTAAGGATTATGCTTCCTCTTCCGACGATGAGAAGGATACAAAGCGCTCAAAGAAGCCAAAATCAAAAACAGAGCCCGTCACAAAGAAGCAAGTTTCTGCGGATTCTAATGACCAGCGTGAAGAAACTACAACAGAACGTTTGAACCGCCTACTCGCCAGCATGCAAACGGACAATAACAAATTCGAAAACAAAATCTCCATGGCTAAGCCGGGTGAGGCCAATAGAAAAAATAAGGAGAAAGTTAAGCAGGCTGCTGCGGATAAAAATATATTTGAAGCAGTTAAACGTGTAGCTAACTTTTTAGACGCTGATAATACAAAAAAGACCGAATCAGAGTTGCTTTCCAAATTATTGGGAACCAATTTAGATGAAGTTGCGTCATCTACGGATAAAGATGGAGCGCCACAGGAAAAAACATCAGGCAAAGAAAATGAATTAAGTTTAAGGTATGTCAGTTGTTATGTTTGTAATTATTATGCTAATCGGATGCCTTTTTGTTGGCAGTGAACTGATTGTGGGAATGAAAATCGATCGCAGTAAGCCAACCAAAGCGCCAGACACACGCGCTGATTTTGTACGGCATTCTCTTGCTGCAAAGGGATATAACAAACGTGCAGAAACTCGTGAAAATGCACGCGGAAGTCGACCACAGCGGGAATCTCAACGCACTGCTGAAAGCTTTACGGGCAGTGTCAATCTTTTCGGTGGCGAACCAATGGGAATATTCAAGAATACTGAGCAATTCAAACCAAGTCATGATATTCTATATACCTGGGCACATTTACAACAACGAGAATTGCAGCTGCAAGTGTTGCGTCCGCCTGCGAACTATTTTGAAAAATGTGCATTGTGGACACAACAAGGAAAACTGTGGCGTTTTCCCATAGACAATGAACAGGATATGAGTGAGGACATAGCTAGTGAAGATTTCTCCGAACACATTTTCCTAGAGCAGCATTTAGAATCTTGGTGTCCTACAAAGGGTCCCATACGTCATTTTATGGAACTTGTGTGTGTGGGGTTATCGAAAAATCCTTACATTACTGCAAAGGAAAAGAAGGAGCACATTTTGTGGTATCGTGACTATTTCGAGACAAAGAAAGATATACTTAAGGATCTGATGAGCCAAGAGAAAATGGAACAGGCTACGCTAGGCAATAAGGGAACTGTTGAAGTTTAAGCTTAACGTATATGTAGTTCATAGCCAAAGCAAATAAATATTTCTTCAACTCAAAAAAAGCAACACAAATTGTACAAATTTTAATTTGCAAAAAAGATGTAAAAAGGTAATTAAAATACTTATTTTAAGAATCAGCACCACATAAGTACCTATTAGGTAAGTACCTTTTTAGCTGCAAACGTTTTGATTTACATGCAATTTCAAGATTTTTAATAAATTTTTAATAGATCTCAAAAATAAAGTAATTGGCAAAAAATAAAAATATCTCTGCACAAGCAATTTGCTCAAGAATTAATATTCTCGTACATCTTTGGATTTCGCGTTATATTCTCCTCCATCACTTTTTTACGCATAATTTCCAAACGTTCCATTTTTGCAACCACATCGGGCAATACAGTAAGCACTCTACAACGTTTGATTTCTGGCCCATCACGCAATTCGACCTGTGTCTGGAAATTATAGTTTGGCGTATAGCCGTGCAACTTAAGGAAATGATCAAAGTAAAATGGCACAATCTGATCTTGTATATTGTCCATAACAGCCAAAGATTCACGTGCATCTTCGAGCTGTGTAACATCACCGTCTTCGTGAAAAGCACGAAAGAAGAATTTCGTATGCTCAGATATGTGTTTCTCTTTGATAATAACTGGTGGTACGATTTTTTTGATATGGTAACGCGGCAGTTTACCTACGCGTTTCGGTTTAACAAACGGTGGTTCAAGGTTTTTGTTTACCTTTTTCATTTCGCTTTCTATACGTTTCTCTACTTGATAGGCATAATAGGACTGCTTGCGCATATAAGCCGAACGTTTTCTCAAAGTACTCTCAACTTTGTGGCTCTTGGCGGCCGGAACCGATTCGAATTTACCTGCAAGTATTACATTTTTATATAATTCTTTATATTTTTGCACTTCTAGTAATAAACTTACTCAAAAGCTCGATCACAACTTCCGCCATCATTGCTACCATATCAATAGGTTCCAAATCTTTATCGCTAGAACCCCGCACATTTGCTGGCACAATTTGACGCCAGACTTCAGTTATAATTGCACGATCCCGATTGAATTCCTCATCATTGAACGATTTAACTATTGGTTCTTGAACAAAATTCATTGTGGAGGCCATTAGGTTATTGGCACGACCTATCATGAAAACCTTCTTTGCACTTTTGCGCGTAACATATTCCCGTTTTTCCGTTATATCTTTGATGCACCATTCCTCAAAAGTCTCTAGACGGCCCTGCAGCTCTGTGTGTATGGAGAGCGTGAAGTGCAACTCCAAGAGAAGCACAAACGTTTTAGTTTTAAGGCTTTCGATACCTTTCAGAAAACTATCGGCATCTGGAAAGACTATAAGTATGGGATGTTGGAAAGTTTTATAATTTTCTTGGTAGAAGGTCATTATAGCCCAAGCATCGTCCTTCTCTCGTTGTCTTATATTTAGTGTGCTACGTTTGGCAATTGAGTCGACAAAATTTTCCAACTCAATTTCGCCATCGTCGCCTACAATACGATGTATCCAATCGTTTTCGTAACGCCAATCTGTGTCGGCCAACAGGTAATGAAAGTTCTGCAGCATTATGCGGTGTATCCAATCGCCCTCTATGTAGACGATGTCCATATTGAGAATCAACATTTGACGCTCGACTTCTCGAAATTGGCGTTTGAGAATATCTGTCATGTCGTAGTAGGTTTTTACCTAAATTTGAAGGTGAAAAGCGGTAATTATTGTAACTATGTTGCAACATAAAGAAAAAAGAAAAGCTCATTTCAAGATAAATTTAAAAAAAGGTTCTCTAATAAAATAAAGCTTTCCCCACATATACGGCCGTATCGGTTCCAGATCACTTTGACATTTTTTCCTTATCATGGGACTACCCCGAATTATTTTGCCTGTTTAAAGAAATCCCATATCGCTAACAATCATTCTATAAAAAATTATCTGCGAAAGTTCTACAAAAATATTGCCGCAGACTTCACGAAAAAATTATATTAATCACCAAATCCACTCTGTCTATTTCCCTAACTCCTTTCTTTCTTTCTTTCTCTTTTCCCAAAACAGAAACCTTGTGAACTCATTGAATTCAGTTATTAAATACCTCATGTTTGTAAGTTCACTTTACATTACCTTTAATCACCCCATATTTCCGTGTTACACAATCTCCTGACACAAAGTCTCCCACCACTGAGACTTCCTCACCCCAGCGTCTTTCTATCTTAACCTTCATAAAAAAAACTAGATTTATTCTTACCTTGTACACCACGGACATCGAAGCATCGTATTCCTTTTTCTCCCATTTGGCAAAAAGTTTCTCGTACAGCAATTTTGTTCGCTGCATTTGTTCCCAGTGCTGTTCGTTCAGACGATCGTATATCTTTGTACGCACAATTTGTCCCTGTATTAACATCGACTCAAACTTTAGACGTAGAGCATCTTTTATCATTGAGCGACCCGATTTAAAGTTGAACATCTTAACAGAGGGCCGATTTTTTAGCTCAGTCACATAGTCTTCATCGATATCGGTTGTAACTGCACCTGGAAACTTGTTGACTCCTCGACCCAATAACTTATGACGCACATCCTGTACAGGTATCTCTAAGCGTAGACGTAAACCATTCTGCAGACGTGTGTTGAATGTAAAGAAGCTATCCTTCGGTCCGGATATTTCAATTTGAGCTTTCTTCTGACCAGAGAAAGGCATCACCTTGAACGGATCGGCATCCTCAGCATCAACATCAATGGGGACAACTTGAAAACGTGAACGTTGAAGCTCTTCGAAAGGCACCAACGCATTGCGTATGTAATTGAGTGGAATTTTGGTTTTACCCTCCATCAGCAGAAAACTACCACTGTCTTTGGATAAATTTGTGCACTGCGAACTACTAAGCGAGGTAAGACATGATTCGATGCTCTTAAGATCTTCCTCGAGATCTTTTATTAAAGCTTCTTTATCTACAAGTAGCCGTTCGGTGGTCGTACCATCATCGGTTTTTTCATGAAGTTGCTCACGTATTTCCTGTAGAAATTGAAGATATTCCTGATGACCAGGAAAATCTAATGCATCCTCGTTTGCGCGACTGTGAAAAGTAAAGTCTCTGGTCTGGCAAATATTCTTAACACGTTCGGTTGGAACTTCCATGGTTTTGTGCTTTGATGGGCCCGCACGATCATGTATCATGGCATCAACATCATAACTTGGCAACGTTAGATCCATGTCGACGAAAGCATTGCAGGGTGGATTTGCCATACGGAAATTGGTTCTAATCTTTTGATCGGATTTTTTCATCAATTTCGTAATGTCTGCTGTAACAATATCTGTCTGGTAGTGGACGTCGACAAGTTTTTGTTGTCTTGGATCCCAATGGTCGTGATGATGCCGTGCGTCAAATAGGCTAGTGTAAGGACGTTTTTTGATGCGATGTATATTTGTATAATTAATGATATCCTCGGCCAGTTTGTACATGTGTGGAATGCCAGTTGTTTTGACTGTCTGATCGAATAACTGGGATGGTACGCGTTCGCCCAAGTAGTCACGAGGGTGTCGAGGATGACAACGTAAAGTTGGGTCGCGATGCCAAGGCGCTGGCATGTTGCCACGCATTCTTAAAGACAATCGTTGTGTTACTCCCTCAGCTCTATCGTCCTCACTTTTCAAATCTGGTTCGCGTTTCGGCACCCAATCAGAATCTGTTTCACTCTCTGAGTTCTCACAGAGCGTCTGCACACGTGATTTTTTTATCACCTTACACGGTATGCCCAGCAGCTCGAGCCGCTTGTGCTTGATTTCTTCTTTTTTCTTTTTCTTCAAGCGAGCCTTAGCTTCAATATACTCCTGCGTGGACTTCAGTTTCATGACTTTCTCAATATCTTCATCGATGTTTTGCATATTAAGCGCTTCATTATCATCGCCAAAAAGATATCGTATAAGATTAAACTTTTTTACGGCGAAGCGACGTTTTGGCTTGAGTAACTTAAGTTTTTTACGTAATTCACGATGGTAATGTCTTCCCAAACGTTTTTGCCGATACTGTTTTACAGCGCTTACTTTCGCCTTTGGCACCTTAAAGCCGAAATTTGGTCGAAATAACACCAAATCCTGGTCATCGGGATTTTTTATTTTTTCTATGCCCATCTCAATATCCAGCTGAACTTGATCCTTCTTCGGAGCTAGTTCATTTATCCATTGATCGCGCGTTATGCAGCTCTTTTCCCTTCTTTGACCCACAGT
Source organism: Tetanocera ferruginea (assembly GCA_958299015.1). Taxonomy (NCBI): domain Eukaryota; kingdom Metazoa; phylum Arthropoda; class Insecta; order Diptera; family Sciomyzidae; genus Tetanocera; species Tetanocera ferruginea. Next base: position 2,034,178 of record OY282644.1, read on the forward strand.
TCCTTTAAGTTCTTTTTCATGACGCTTGCCACGTAAGCTCTCACCTAGTTGGAAGTGAAATCCACGCAGTTTAAACCGATCGCCATCTTTTCCCACCTGCAGCGCATCCTCATCGTCACTGGACTGCTCGCTCATCTTACCAACACCGACAGGTACTTTCTGTGTGTCACTGCTAGTATCTACCTCGGCCTCGGGGTAATGCTTTATTTTGCCCAATTTTTCTTTATAAAACTCCGCCTTTACCTTGGCTCTATCCCGTTTGATACGATTTTTTAGCTTCAGATCACGCTTAAAGTTTAGAGTCTCTCGCAAGGTATGCGGAAATATGCGGCGACGTATTACTTTTCTCTTTAGTGTGCGCTCTTGTCGAAAGGTTCGCCTTATAGCATCATTAATGGCATCCATAGTTGTGTAGAAATTTTTTAACATTACCCTTGTAGCCAGGTTATCTGAACGTTGTTTTTCCTCAGCTTCCTCTTTTATACGCCTTTGATCATCTCTTTCCTTCTTACTCAGGTACAACTGCTTGTAACGCTCAACTCTTTTTTGATGTTCCTCGGCTATGAGTTGTTTGTTGCTGGGTTTATCGACTGCTCGATAAAGTTTTCCTATGTGGATTGATTCTATCGATGGTGAAGGAGGTATTTCTTCCATCCGATTCTTAACGGCAAATAATTCTGGTACTGCAAGACGTTCACGCTGTATTTCATTCTCGACCATATTTTCCGTTTCAGCGAACACACGCTTGCGATCCATAAAGCGAAGCACTCGTCTATACATACGTTGATTTTGTATATCCTGTTCGTCTTTTTCATAGGTATTCTTGTAGTCCATGCCCTGAAAGTCAAGACCCATTGGATTTTCAACATCAATGACATCGCATATAAAAGACTCAGAGCTCTGCGATGCCGATTCCATGCATATATTATCGGCCTGTTTGACCATCTTCGTTAGAGTATTAAACTCCTTCTTTGCTGAGAAGGCCTTTTGTCGCAGAACTTGTGGATTTCTAAGGCAGTGTGTTTTGCGCGGGTCCTGGGTAAGGAAGAACTTTTGTCGACTCTTAGATAACTTTGCGAATTCTTCCAAATTCACCGGACATGTGCCGATGTAAGGCCGCGGTGCGCCCGCAACAAAACTTTCTTTACATGGCGTCTGCCATTCGGGCCCTTTAAAATTAAGCCGTTTCTTTGAACCCTGGTGCATTGTCCCTTTCATTTCTTGAGAAACATCAAGATTATCTGATTGACTTTCCTTGACACTTATCGAGGCAATGCTTATTGATGGTGCTTTGCTGGAAGACGTTGCTGAGCACTTACGTTTAAACTTATTTGGTATGGGCAGCACCCAACCATCCAGACGTGAATTAGATGAACTAGTAAAATTATTGACACGTGTCTTGAGGCCTGATTGTGTTTGGCAGGTGGGAGGAACTTTCTCAACATTCGCTGGTGGACATTTCACTTTTATAAAAGGTTTAGTTTTGAGTACCTCCGGCATTTCCAGGTTTTGTATAGAAAGAGTTCTAACGGAGCCGCGTTTCTTCGAAGTGCAGGGTACGTTTCTGGCGATTTGATGTTTACTTAAAGTACTAGGAGGTGGCTCTTTTTCAGGTAAATCAAGCGTTATCTCAGAAATGCTTAATGATTTCATCGATCCACCTTTTGAAATGGACATTTTGGGCTTTTGTATTTGCGTATGTTTGTATATAAAATTTATTTAACTCAATTATTCGACAAAATTCTCCAGGCATTTATTTTTTCCCAATTGTAAAATAAAAATTTCTGAAAAGTATATGAGATATATGTATATATTAGGATAAAAGTGAAGAGCTCGAGGTCGCAGGTTTTGTTGAATATGGTGTAATTATTTACTCGCCTTAGTTAATGAGTGATGGTCGATTTTGTTCAAGTAGGCGAGAATTCAGCATAGGAAAGACCTCTCTTGGAAAGACCAGGAATTGGACAACCAAAAGGCTGGCGCTAATTCTTAGACGAGGTCAAAACCGACAGACAGTTGTAAGCTCCAATAAGATTAAGCTACCTAGGAGGACAGATGACATAGGGGATATCTGTTGGCGGCCACCTCTTGAAATTTACACCGTGTTATTGAAATGCTGGAATTGTTATAAATGGCCGTGTTGAACACATCGTTGATGTTGTTTCTATTTACAAAATACCAAAATTTGCATAAAAATCTGATTGATATCGGCGATATCAGCTAGTGTTAATAATAATAAAACTTAAATTTATTGACCATGGCAATAACTTTATTTTTTTTTTATCTAATAAATTGAGAGATTACAAAACATTTGGGTGCATTCTTCTTTAGAAAGTTTAGAGTTTGTGGAATTTTGTAAACATGTATATATATATATATATATTTGTTTATATTATTTAAATTATATAAAAATTTATTTAAAATAATGAAATGGGAGTGGGGTGGGGAAGAAAAATTCTCAATGACGTTAAATATATCGATGATGATTTAATAAACTAGGTTTTGCGCGCAATATAATTTTGCTTCGCTCATGGAAGTTTAATACGTAATTAATTTTAAAATAGTAATATTCGTTTCTCGACAGTTTTTCGACATATTGGGCAGCCATCTATTTGATCGCCACACATTTGGCACGTGCCGTGGCCACAGAGAAATACCATATTTTTAATGCGATCAAAGCAAACGGGACACATGGTCTAGAGCGAAAAAAAAAAAAATATAGCAAGAATTTTTTTTGCGACTTATACGCACCTGTTCTTTGATATCCTGCAATTGCTGTTTTAATTTTTGTACATCATCAATTTGAAAATTATTCATATTTGATGGTGCAGTCATGACGCTCGATACAGCGCTGCTTGCTTTGGCCAAAATATTATTATTATGACTATTCAATTGATTGCTACCTGCGACAGGAGTGCTCATGGCGCCTGGTACAGTATTGTTCATGGCCACACCTTTGCCAGATGTGTTGACACAGTGTATTTCCTTGGTCATATCCTCAGTAGGTATGGGCTGTGGTCCATGTATCTGTATACATTTAATTAGAAGTTTTTTTTTTCAATTAAGATAAATTTTAAAAACAAACCTTTTCTACCATGCCTGAACCGCCGCAACACAAAGAATACGGCATCAATTCCTCAATTTGTGTGCGACACAAAACGCACTTCTTCATCAAACCTGAGCAATTTTCACAGGCCACCATGTGTCCACATGGTTTGAAGAACACCGTAGCACGACGATCTGAACAGACCAGGCATTCATCTATTTTCTCGCGTGAAGAAACCGTTTCACGGCAAATGAGGCATTTTTTTACGCGTGGCGCACAGATCTCACAGCAGCAAACATGACCACAAGGCTGTAAATAGGGCGTAAATAGGAGCCGAGGTAAGAGTTAAATTCTACAAACCTTGAATACCGTATCACGCTTTGCATCGGAGCATACCAGACATTCTTCTAAAGAAGCAGCTTTGCCAGCTTCCAGTGATATGTTCAATGATTGAGTCAGCTCGTGTGCCAAGCCATTTAAACTATTATTGCCAGCTCCGCTAGCTACTGTGGCCAGTGGCAAATTAGCAGATGCTGATGTATGCATGCCAGCTGTTGATGACAGTGTGCTAATTGTGGTTGGAGCAGCGAGAGCTCGAGCACGTGCATTCAAACTAGTACCTGCAACATTGCCTGGCAGCTCAGCATCGTCGGTTTTTCGCTCATTGTAGCATTTGACGAGTGTTTTGCAAAGATTTGGATCAGGACACAGATCTAATGGAGTTTGTAACTTGCGATTCTTAAGAGTCAAATCAGCGCCGTTTGCAGCCAAAAAACATGCAATTGAGGCGGAAGCCTATAAATCAAAATATTATAAAATACATTTCAAAACATTTAAAATAAGTCTTATTGCCTTTTTATCATTTGCATTGCGCAGACCCATCAGCAGCTTGCCAAAGCCCTCTACATCTTGCAACTGTTTCAGCTGTGCCAACGTGTGATGCCGTAGAGCCTCATGCAATGGCGTATCACCATCTTTATCGGGAATGTTTAGATCAGCTCCTTCTTGTACTAGCAACTTGACTATCTGCACATGTTGCCGCTCCACTGCTAAATGTAATGCCGTCTGTAGGTTTACATTTTGTCGATCCATGTTGGCTTTGCCCATGTGTACCAGCAGTTCTGCAATTTCTACATGATTATTCAAGGCAGCCAAATGCAATGCAGTATAACCGTCGTCTTTTTTCTCCTCAACAATCCAGGGTCGATTGGTTTTGGTTAGCAATATTTTCATGGCGCTCGGATTGCCTTTGAGTGCAGCATGATGGAGTGCATTGAAGCCATTGTTGTTGGTAAGCGTTATATCGGCACCGAATTCAAGCAAAAGCGCAAGCATTTCATCATGTTCCTTGGAGATGGCATCATGTAATGGTGTATCACCTTCAGAGTCCTGCAAGCTGGGATGACATCCCAAACTTAAGAGCGTCTTGACCACATTTAAGTGACCCTTATTGACAGCAATGTGTAGAGCTGTTTGACGACGCTTGTTGCGTGCATTTAAATCAGCGCCAGCTTTGGAAAGCAGCTCGATGACAGCGGGTTCATCGCCAAAGGCTGCATGATGAACAGCGCGATCGCCATCCTTGTCTTCGATTTCAACATCGACATGGTGACGCAGTAAAACTTGTATGACCTCAATGTGTCCATTCTGGCTGGCAGCCTGTAGAGCTGTGTGTCCAGCAAACACACCATTAACATCGGCTACTGTATTTTGGGCAACTGCGGAGGCAGTAGATGTAGCAGCATTCACTGTGCCGGTCAAATATTCCTCGCAACGTGACTGCGTGAAGAGGATAAAAAAATGTTAACAACGTTTAAATAATATGTTTGACTGTTTTGCTTACCGCGTAGCCATTAGCTGCTGCCTTGACAAACTCCTCAGTCGCGTCTCCGGATACATTGGGTTCAAACAGTTTCTTCAAAATAGCCGAAAGCCGCTCGCCACTAGATATAACTGGAACGCAGCTGCCATCAGCGGTGGAAGAGGCCTGCAATCATTAAAAATATTTGTATTTTACATTTTTTTTTTTGTAAATATTAATTTAATTTACGACTTTGGTAACGGCCAAAGGATTATAGGTCCAAGACGTGTTGCCAACCTCAACCTTCAAATCGTTATCGTGATAAACCTGCTGCACGCGACCCACTTTGCCGAGTGTCTGCACATAAAAATTACACAATTATTTTTTTTTAAATTAAATTTTTTGTTTTCTTGCTGCACTACACTTACCAGCTGCATAGCATCTGCCCATTCGCCATGACCACGTTGCAACAACTTTATGCTTTCCACATCTGAACAGATTTTTACAATGTCGCCTACTTGGAATTCGGGTGCTGCTGTTGTGGGCGACGAAACTTTTGTCAGTACAGCTGGATTGAATGTCCAACGATTGCCAGAATTATAGGCAACTACAATATCGTGATCCTCATCGATGCCAACGACCATGCCTGCGTTATTGAGGCACTCGAACATTCCATCGGTCCAACCGCCATGCCCGTGTTGCAAGGATTGCACAATTTCCAGCTCCAAATCAACTGTCACCTTATCGCCAATTTGAAAGCCATGCGGACCTTTGCCAGGACCATTTTCACCCAACTGCGGTAAATGATCACGGTACACAGTGTTTCCCTTGGCATCGTTTACCACCTTCAAGTCTGCCATGCCTTCGAAGCCAACACGATACAAATTCTTGGCACCATTATCCCAAACAACATAGGCGGCCGAACGTGGCGATGCCGATGACCAATCTTGTATCTCATTCACTTTGCCACGTCGTCCTACACCACCGTCTTGATCTTCCCATTGCCAATCGACACCGCGTACAACACGTGCACCTGGAAATATGCCACGCACTGCTACTTTCTTCGATTTGCGACGCGGCTCAAGCATGGTGCGCTCACCACCGGGCGTGGCTATGCGATAGAAACGATGTCTCAAGTGGTGTTTATCGCCATGATAGCATATGGAGCAAAGATCATAATTAATACATTCCGCACACTTCCAACGTATGCCAAATATCGGCTGTTGGCGACAAGTGTCGCACATAGTGCCATCGTGCTTTATGCCAGTCGGTGCGCTATCGAGTATGCGTAGATCGTATGCGCCTGCGCAACGATAATTGGCGGCGGTGCCATTATCCCAAACGACGACGACCTCTTCTGACGATTCAAAGTTGCGCACAGTGCCAACATGACCTTCACCGCCGTCCTATGTGGTACGAACAATAAAAGTTATTAATTTTTACCCTTTTTATTGCATTATGCACATTATGACTTACAATAATCATGACGCGATAATTAAAATTATGCATTTCCTGTCAGGTTTTTTTTTTTTTCTTTCAAGTTTTTATGTAACATTAACACTTTTTACTTAAAATGTGCTTAAAATTGAATTATTATTCAGCATTGTGCTAGGAGGAATATTTTTTGAAACTTTCTATTTATTAAAGGAGCGCGCGCTTGTTAACTGCCAAGTTATGAATTTATATCTGTTGTTAATCTGTGCGAAATAATCTCTAGGCGCTAATATTGAAAACAAATTCGTCTGCTGCACTGCAAATTACTGCTACAACTTCGCATATATAAAGCTGATAAAGGGCTTACAGACTCGAGACAGTTGTTGATATTGTGTAAAATAAAACAGAAAACAACCGCTGCTTTTTTAAAATGCTACTGATAAGTGGTGGCTAAATTAACACGTTGAGTTCTGGAAATGGAATTGTAAATATAGACTGAAAAGCTTAAATAACTGCGATTAATACAACATAGGTAGGGATTTCCTAGTTATTAAATATTTTTAATTACATTCATATATGTAAAAAAAAAAACTAACTGAAAAAATCTTAATGAATAGCTTATAGCATTTCGTTCTGAATATTATCATCATTCGGTTTAAACAGGGTTAAGTGGAAAGTACCTCATTAATATAATTTAATTATATTTACATTATGTTACATAAATATAATTTATTATTTGCACAATATAAAAAGTCGCAAATATTTACACACAGTCTAAGTTATCCGTGTTCATGATTTCACAATACGTTTCACAATGTGATTTACAACGATAGTTTGTAGTTAGACACACTCACCTGTTTGCCCCACTTCCAATCTGGGCCACGGATAACTCTCGAACCAACACCTTCCATAGCAAAACGCGTCTGTCGATGGGCATTTGAGTTACCAGCTGCTCCAGCAGCGCCACCTGCTGCACCACCACCATTACCAACCGCACTAGCGCCAGCACTCGAGTGACCAGCACCAGATGCTGTACCACCAACTGTTGTAGCCGCTGCACCTGAGCAGGTGTTGCCATTACCTGCGCCTAACACAGCTGCTCCACTGCCAGCAGCACCACCTGCAGCGCCACCATTTACTACGCTGCTTGATGCACTCGTCACTGCATTGACTGCGGCTGACGCTGTCTCTTTGCCAGCAGCCGCAGCAGCACAAGCCATACTCAAATATTCCTGTCGATAATTGTAACTTTGAATTTACTTTTATATCAAATGGAAGTTTTTCTAATTCTTGCGTTGTTATAAAGTATAATGCGAAAGTTTTTATTAGTGAAATTTGTAGTTTTTCACTAGTCGTCAAATTTATTCAGTTTTTCTCTAGTAAATCAATTAAAATATTTAACTTCACTTTAAATTTAATGAAAGCATATAGATATCACGCTCTAGCATATAGGGATTGAATGGTATAAACGAATGAAATAGGAGTGTTCGCACGCACACTTGCTTAGCTTCTGTCACACGTATACAAAGTTTGACAATTGTTTTTGGTTTCGCCTGTTCTTTTTCCTAATGAAGTTGGCTGAGTTTTTGATAGAACAACATAGTGCTGCCACCCTAAAGTGGCATTAACAAAATTTATAAATAATTGAATCGTACGCCAAATTTATCTATAGATAAATATAGAAATATATTTCTTCTTTCGGTCTAAGGACAATGATCCTTACAGTTATTTAAAAAGCACATTTAACTGCACAGTTAGGCTAAAATAGTTTCATAACTGTGACTGATGTTCACACTGCCAGAAGGGCAGTTAACTCTGCCATTATATGTCGCTTAAATTCACAGATGTGAAAAAATATATATATATATATTATATTATATACAGTCTGCTTCATATTTCATCGTACGATACCTCAATATTACTTATTTGGATACTTACCAACTTTTTTTCCATATATTTCATCGATATAATAATGGAAACAAAGAAATAAGTGTTAACTAACTATTTAAGCTTTTTTTATTGCAAATTAACACTGTTAAACAAAAAATATAACAAAATTAACAAAATTAATGCTTCAAAATTCATCGTACGTTTAAAATAAAAGTTTATTAAAAGTATATTTAATATTTTGTTGGGCCACCGCTTAATAGAATTGTCTGCTGCAATCTATTTGGCATTGAAGATACCAGTTTATTGGTGAATTCTGCAGGTATTTGATCCCATTCCTGTTGCAAGGCATTTTTTAATGTACTTATGGAAGAAATGTGATAATTCTTAAGCCGCTTTTCCAAATAATCCCATACATGTTCGATGGGATTCAAATCTGGACTCTGTGGAGGAGCATGGAGTTGTTTTTTTGTATTGTACAGAAGCCATTCCCGGACAACATGTGCGGTAAGTTTGGGGTCGTTTTCTTGTTGAAAAATATAGTCTGCAGGTAACCCTAATTTTTCAACAGATTGCAGCAAATTCATCTTTAAAATACCTAAATATTTCCATTTGTCCATTTTACCGCTTATGAAAACTAATTTTCCTACTCCAGAAGCTGCCATGCACCCCCATACCATTACGCTTCCTCCTCCATGCTTTACAGTACAACGCAGATTCTTTGCTTGGAGAGCTGTACCCGGTTTTCTCCAAACTTTTGATGGTCCATCGTGCCCGAAAATATTAAATTTACTTTCGTCGGTGAAAAGTACATTCCGCCAAAAGTCGACATTCTTTTCCAAGCGAAGATTTGCAAAAGCTATTCGTTTTGTTTTATTAATAGCACTTATAAGGGGCTTCTTACGTGCTGTTCGTGAAAAATATCCGCTGAAGAGTTCTTTGTATTGTTGTCTTGCTGACCATCTTTTGCGAAACCTCTACTATATCGGCACGTATTTTAGAACTGCTTGCGCGAGGATCTCTTCGCACTATATCTACAACCACACGTTCATCTCTACTGGTTAATGTACGAGGACGACCCGATCTCTTTTTATACTCCACATTTCCATTTTTTTTTAAATTGCTTACAATGTGTTGAATTGTAGACTTAGATTTTGCTAGTAATTTTGCAATTTGACCCAAGGATTTGCCATCCTTGTGGAATTTTATGACAATTTGTCGAAAATCTGAGGAATTTTCCTTTTTTGAACTCATTGTCGCGTAAAAAAATAAACTATTTGCAAAACAATAAAAAATTGCTTGCCACAACGCGTTAATAATAAAATGACTTAAAATTCCTAGAATAGAAGTTGATCATGTAACTTAAAATTACCGCGACAGTAAATCGTACGATGAGTTCTGATGCAATCACTTGGACATTTTTTTATCTCTTTTTAATTTACAGGGTTATCTTGCAACAAACAAAGGTAATATAATTAGTTAATAATTAAATTTTTTGTTTTCATTAATATATAGAAGAAACATATGCATAAAAAAAAGTAAATATCAAATTAAGTGGTATAAAAATATCGTACGATGAAATATGAAGCAGACTGTATATATATATATATATATATATAAATATAATATATTGATATCATTTTACAAGAATTTACCTTTTTCACCCGACCATGAAAAACTTTTACCTTTTTCACACGACCATATATCAGTTTTTGTGAAAATGATAAATTTTTGTTATCTGATATATACTTATTTCCTTTTCTTCTTGAAGAACACCCAGTGTTGCAGTATAAAATGAAATGGTGAAGTTCGTAGTTTCAACTTAACTGCTTTACGATATAGTTAGGATTTTGTATGCGAAACTATACAGTTAAGTGTCCAATTTTGAAGTAAACCACTTTTTTAGAGCTAACTGTGTAGTTTCGTTGTAATGTTAACGTAATATTTGAATTGAATGAATTTTCAGTTAACGAACCAACACATAACTTACGTTAACACATAACTAATAGAAAATTAAAAATATCTTCGTTAAAATTTAAACTAGTCGAAATAAACTAAGACGAGTGGAAATTGATATTTTAAATGCTTTTTAAAACATGTTTTGCAGCAAAAAGGCCTACTCTCTAATAGTATAGAAGTTATAAGTGTCTAAAATTAAGAAAATGGGTCTAAAATTTTCTGATTGTAAATGAAAGGTTAAGCTGTAACATATTCAACAAGATATTAAAATCTATGAATATCTCTTGGAGATAGAAGATGTAAATGCTTTATTTAGTAAAAGGGTAAATTGTCAAGTGTGCAATCAAAAGTAATGCATAGATTTGCATGGTTAATAAACTGTTGAATATGTAATAGCATGACCTTGTTTGATACCCATAATGCTTAGTTTTTCTGGAAAATTCAAAATTTGACAACTATAACACGTTAATCACTTGAGAATGGGCTGACATTTTTCCTGAATTGGACTTAAAAGGTCATAATGCATATGATTCAATAAAATATAAAATTTGAGTTTCCTTTCATCTTCAATTATAACCAGGGAATGGAAAACCTTAATGAACGGTTCTTTGGTGTTCGGTTCGGTGTTTTTGAAGAGAGTGCAAGCTTTATTCGGCTTTATTCAAATTCCGCTCTTCTACTCAAACACGAGCACAATCACTACCAAGCAGAAGAAAGAGAGCGGAATAAAATGTTAGGGGTTGTGCTGTTTGACCAAAAACATCATTTGCTTTGTTGTGCTGTTTGATCATCATCCAAAAACCGTACCTTACAGGACGTCTCCACAGGGCATAGCACATGCCTCCACATGCACCAAGGAATGAGCGTTGAATGTCAATATATATAGCTGTATTTTTTTGGTGGGCACTCTATGCCATGGCATATTAATCAAAACTATTTTCCTAACAGTGTTGTGACTGTGGCATGCAGGTTAAGTGTGTGGCTTAGCATGCTCGGAGCCCGGGTTCGATCCCCAGCCGCGGCGAAAAGTTTTTTTCAATAAAAAATTTTTCTGACCGGTCACTACCTCTCTGCAGACAATGGCAAAGCTCAGAGAGTAAATAATGCCATGTAAAGCTTCTTGAGAACATGAGCCGTTCGGAGTTGGCATAAAACAAGTAGGTTCAGTTCTCAGTCAATTGTGTGCAAACATTTAATAACACACACAAACAAATTGATCATAAGAAGCGCGGTCAAAGTCCTTTCAAGGGCTGAAATGGCCAATTTGTTTTTTTTTTATTTTCCTATCAGTAAACAAATTCGGCAACATTTGAACTTAACGTTCTGAACAGGTATTAAAGGCATTTAAAATTATCAAAATGGTATATTTATTTAAAGACAACGTCCAAATTCACTTAAAAACTCATTTTTATTTAGAACTAACATGAGAACTTGCAGAATTTGCAAAAAGTAGTAGTAAAATATAATTTTAGTTCCAGTGAAATTCAGAAATGTGACTGCTCATGCCATGAGATAGATGCCCTGAGATAATTCGTGGCATCTATCGCGAGGCATAAGATATGCCAGGGCATATGCGGTCTCCACAAGATGTGCGTATTCCTTGTATGTGATTATATGTGCTATGCCCTATGGAGACGGATTGTTATGCAGTGAATGCTGCCATCTTGTTTTTTTCGGGCATTGTAAACGGTTAAGGGAACGCTGATTTTATTGCGTTGAATCAGAGTTGATTAATTCCTTGCTTTTAGAAATTCCTTTTCGTACTAAATCGTATTCAAATTAATGTTTATTAGTATTGAAATCATAATTTATAACGTTTTCTTTTCTCAACGAAAAATTCTGCCCTCTGAAGATGCAGAATTTTTTCTATTTAGACCAGAACCCTTAGACTTCTGACCTCTTTTAAGCTGAAAATAGATCACAAAAAAGCAAAATTTCTTGAATGTCTTTGAATTGGTACCTTTTTTGGAAAACTATAAAAGAATTAAAGATAAAAATTTAAAACTTCAAATTAAAAAACCGCTAGAAGAGCATAATCTTTTCTGAGATGTCAATGGTAACATTAACTATTTTCCACATGTGTCATATATTTTGTTTATTCAGTTGGTAGCATTTAAGGTCAGAATGTTCGAACTGCCGAAGTAAAGAGGACAGAAATTCTGCATTTTTTACTACTTGTAAGGTAAAATTTCAGAGAAATAAACACGATTCAATTTCAGAGGTCAGGATTCTATTTGAGAAAAGAACGAAAAAAAGCAAAAAATCAAATATGGCAGAAAATATTAACAATTTTTTTTGAGAAAAGAAAATTTTATTAAATTTACTGCATATGCTTCGAAAAACAGTTGTTTTCCTTCAAACACTATCATTTTTAAAATAGTACTGAAATAAAACTAAACCACATTGGAAGAAGACTTAGTAAGCATGGCTTTTCCTGTACTATTTATTCAAACAAATTTTTGTTCTTTATTTTCGCACAAAATATCCAACGAACGAACAAAGAAATTTTGAAAATTTTAATTTTGAATGTGTGAAAAAATCACACGCTTACATAAAAATCCCATGTACTTTTGTACATATCACGGCAATTAAAAAATCATTCAATGGTGATTTATCACAAGAATCTGGCAACACAAAGTTTTGCCAAAAGAATGCACGTTGAACACCACCAGAAAAAACAGCTGTTTGCCAAATATAAAAACTTTGCTATTTTAGTTATTTTTAACAAAATTATATAAAAAAAATAAATGTTGATATATTAAAAAAATCATTTTAAGAAACTTTAAACAAAAAATATGGATTCACAGAACTCCTTAGGCCAACAGCTAGCGCAAACAGACGTCGGAGGTCCATCACTAAGTCAATACTTTGCGAATGATCCACCTAGTTTTTTCGATGAATTCGCAAAAAATTCTACAAACCCCAAGCAAAACGGTAATAAAATTGGGTTGTTAATAATAAAATTTAAGAATGAAGAGCCGTGACTTTTGTTTTTAGAATCTGTGCGAAGCGCTGTTGTGCCCACGGTTACGGTGGGCGATAGTAGCAGTTTAACTTCAAACACATTTGGTGGCAGCTTTAAGCCACCTGAGTACATCGAGCAACCAGCTGAGAGCGAGGAAGACAGACAAGTGCCCGATGAAGTGCGTAACTTTTGGGAACCTGCTCTTTGTGAACCCGGCATTCCGCCGCTCTTAACAACACCTGGCATTCATTCCCCACACGATTTGGTTGTGACATTACATTTTTTGACTTAATGTTTGTTGTTATTTATGCATTATTTTTATTATAGGTTGATCCCATACGCGAAGCAGTTACCAAACATATCGGCGAAGCAGAGTTGGCGCAACGTAAAATCCTTAACGTTGACAGCGTAACGCAGGATGAACGTGGCTTGCGTTCATTAATTGCGGCAGGCTGCTATAGGTCAGCAGTGAATCTTACTGGCCGGCTTTTAACGATCTATGGGCAGGGCTATGGACGTGTAGGGCAGCCTGCGAAACATTCACCTCATTCGTTGCAGCTCTGGTTCACACGTCTTGCTTTGCTAGCCAAATTGGGCGAATACGAGTTGCTGCAATCCGAAGCAGAACCATTCGCTCAACTGAATCGTCCAGATGTTTACTATGAGGTAAGCATTCAGTATGAAATGCGTTGATTTTATGAACTTCATCTGATGAGGTTATCTCTTTTTCCAGTTCTATCCGGAAATGTACAACGGTAAGCAGGGTTCTATTGCTTGCTTTTCGTTTCGTCTTCTCCTAGCTGAACTGCCCATTTATTTGGGTAATCCACAAGCTGCGCTAGATCGTCTCTCGGAATTGTTTGTCATAAGCAATGAGATTAAAAAATATTTCGAGCATCGCGAAAACAAGTTGGCTCTAGATTTTTGGAAAAAACGTGAAGTGCGTGTATTGCATGCTATTGTCAACTGCTCAATCATTGTATGTTAAATAATAAATTAACTAACTTGTTAGATCAGTCAGCAAAAATATTTGCAAATTATTGCAGATGAAGAAGTTCAACTTGATTGATGACATCATGCGTGGCATGATAATAGAACGCTCTGAACTCAACAAGGAAGAAAAACGTGCTTTATTCTCTGCGTGGGGCCGCATTTATTTGCAAATAGGTGATATATTTGGTGCCGAACAAAAGTTTGCCGAATCACGACGTTTGAGAGAAATGTAACGATTGATTTTTTTAAATTTTTCTCATCTTTTTAAATAATTTATTTCTTTTGACTTAGTAACTCCACACCCGATGTGCGTGACCTTGTCGATAAAGGTCTTATAACTGTTGCTAAGAATGATTTTCAAGAAGCTTTTATACTCTTCCAAAAAGCCTTGCATTTAGAAACGGGCAACACAATGTTGCTCAATAACATGGGCGTTTGTTTGTTGTATGCAGGTAAATTAAAGGATGCCATCAACTTATTTGAACGCGCCATTAATTTAAATCCACAAAAATCACTAAACGAAAGTTTGCTAGTCAATCTTTCGACATTATACGAACTGGAGTCGAATAATTCCAAAAATAAAAAAATCAATTTATTGCGGTTAATCAACAAATATAAACCAGACTTGAATATAAGCCTAGAAATATGCTTAAAGCTACAATCGGTCAACTAAAGTTAAATCCTAAAAATGCTTTACAGTAAAAGACATTTCGATAGTTATTTACGAATTTAATTCGTTGCTTTTTTTTAAATAATTTTTATTGTGATTGTAATAAGTATTGCTTGTATTTTTAAAATCTCAATGTATTTATTAATTTTTGTTTCTTTATTAGTTTAAATATAAAATGGTCTTGTTTCGTTCGGATAAAGCCAGCAACGTTTTTTGATCTTGTCTTGAAAAAAAAATATTGATGAGTTTTTAACCAACATTCAAATTTGATAAATTGTTTGATTTACACTAAATAAAACTTAATTAATGAACTCTTTGATATATTGAACTTTAAGCTGTCTTGTGAAAAGTCTTTGTTAGTTTTGTTGAGAGACGAAGAACATAAAAACATGATATAATTTCATTAAATTTCTTTTTTTTTCCCCATATAATTAAACTCCTTCAAATTTGTTTAATTTGTGTTCAAAAAATTATTTGTTAAGTTTAACAACAAAGAAGTTATAATAGTTCAAATATTTGATATAATCCTTTTTTTTATAAAAAATTTACTGTTAGTTTAGTTAACGAACAAGCACATAATATAAACAAAATTGTAAAAGAAACTTTATAAATAATTTTTTGAACAGAAATTACACAAATTTGAAAGAGTTTAATTATATGGGGAAAAAAAGACATTTAATTGGGATAAATCGGGCTAATGGGGCTTACTAGTTGAATATGACCTCAAAAATAAAAATGTTCTAAAAAGACATTGTAGTGCTCGTAAAGCCCTTTTCAACGACATATAATTTTTTAAGATCGGACATGTAATGCTCAAGTTATGCAAAAAAGACCATTTTGGCTGTTTTTCCGGTGGTTCAAAAAAAATTTTTTTTTTGTTTTCGGAATCCTCTCGAGGTCAACTTTAAAATAGGGAGTGGTTTTTTCAAACTTTTTTTTTCGACCCACTCTAATGTGCATACGTTAAAATATCAATATAATATTGAATAATAGTAAAAAACTGTTACAATATTGAAGAATAGAATAAGTTTTACTTCTTTTAAGCAATCACACTGAGCAATATGAACGAAAAAAAACTTCAAACGCCTTTCAATTAACGCCTTTATTACAAAGAATTTAAGTAGATTTTAAAAATTTGCATTTAAATGTAGCACTTTAAACATAAAATTTAAGGCAATCTTTAAATTTCTTGCTTCATAGTATTTATTATTCTTCTTGCAGAAATAATACTCTTAAATAAGTAAGAAACAACAGCTGACGCTTGATATGTATGCCATTTACATTTTCACCAGACGTGGTGAACTTCAAAAGCTTTTTAAAGCTTTCAAGTTGTTAATGATTTGTTCGAATATGAATTTTAACATTACATAACAGGAACATTAACAAGAAATTCTTAACAACGCCGTGTTAAGTTAAGAAGCAGAATAGGCCGGTTAGTCCAACGCTTTTCTAGCAATTCTATCCCCTGATTAAAATAATTTTCCTGAAGCTCTGCAAAATAATTGTTTACAGCTGCAATTGCATCTTAGTTGGAGGTAAAACGCTTGCCAGCAAGAAATTTTTTAGATTTGGGAACAGGTAAAAGTAAGAGGGATCTAAATCAGGAGAATAAGGTGGATGGTCAAGCAATTCGTACTTAAATTCGTTGAATTTTGCCATTGTGCTGGCTCTTGTGTGCTGGCGCGTTGTGTTGATGAAAAATTAATTTTTTGCGTTGCAAACCAGGTCATTTTTCTCGAATTTTCACATCCAATTGGTCCAAAAGGTTACAATAATATTCTGATGTAATTGTTTTACCTTTTAGAAGATAGTCAATCAACAAAATTTCTTTATAATCCCAGAAAACCGTTGCCATAACTTTTCCAGTCGATTGAATTGATTTTGCCTTCTTTTGTACACTTCCACCAGCTTCAGTTCACTGTTTTGATTGCTCTTTCATCTCTCGTGTATAGTGATGAATCCATGTTTCATCAACAGTTATGAAACGACGCTTAAAATCCATATTATTTCGCAAAATCTATCCAAACAGTCTTGAGAAATTTTCATGCGAATACGTTTTTGATCAACCGTAAGCAAATGCAGATCCCATCTTGCAGTAATTTTTTTCATTTTTAATTCTTCATGCAGAACGGAATGAACTCGATCATTTGAGATGCCTATGGCATCACCTATTTCCTGCACTTTCACTCGTCGATCGTTTAGTACCATATCATGTACTTTTGCTATCTGGAGATGTTGCAGTTTTTGGACGTCCACTTCGAGGGTTATCTTCAATGCTAGAACGATCACGTTTAAATTCTGTTATCCAGTTTTTTAATGTTGCATATGAAAGAGCATTCTCACCTAATACATTCACTATATCATAATGAATTTCTTGCGCCGATAAACCTTTATTATGTAGATATTTAATTACACAACGAATTTCAAATTTGTCCATTGTAACACAAATCACAGGCCATCTACACTTACAATATTTGATTGCATGAAATTGATATCGCAAGTGGAGACTGTGCGTTTAGACCGCCTGAACGAACGAAAGAAACCTCGTTCGTTCGCTCGGTGTAAACACTTAGCCCAAACCATGATACAAGAACTCAGGTAGACTTATTAGAGTTGAGTTCCTAGAAATCAACCTGCCACATGACTCAAGGCATATTTATCCAGGTAGTATAAAACGCAACTGCGCTGCCGACTTTTGGGAGTCTAATGTCAAAATCAAATAATGCCCACTCTTATTAACGAGTTGGGGGATTTTTTTGTTTTTCAGAGAAAAACTTTACGCTAGCCTTTTTCTAATTTTCGTATGTTTAAGTTTACAGTTTATTAATTTTTTTGATTATTGAATTCTGTGCTTTCTGTTTTAATTGTATTTTGGAGATATTTTGAAGAATAATGTAAAACTTTTGATATTAGGTGTTAATTAATTGCAATTAAAAAATCCCCTTTTGTTTTGTTTTTGGTGCAGAAGCAACATTGCTCATTGTCATTTCTGATTTTGACATTATACTCCCATTCAGTTTTTTCTTATTATAGTACCTGGATTAATATGCCTTGACATGACTCAATAATTTATAAGGTTATCCCGATATTTGACATACCCTTATTTTTTGTAAACAAAAAAATATTCTCTCTCAAAAATGAATGACAAACAGGGTTTTGTGGTTTCTTCAAAAAAAAATAATGTTTCAGTGTTGTGTTGGGTTTTTTTTATTGAAAAAGTATGTGTTTTCGATATTTTACTGCTTAAAAAAACAAACAAAATAAGTATGCATTGCTTTCATTGAATTTTTTAGGCAATAAATTCGTGAAAATATTTCAAGCTTGCTCTCTGTGAAGTCCCAGAACCTTTAAAAATCATCCGATGGATGCTTCAAAATACAAAAGTAGCAGAAAATGTATTGACAAGAAATTTTAAGATATATTGTACTTAAAAATAGTAAGATATTCAAGCAGCTGTGGGATTTTTGTGTATTTATAAATGCTCTCCTCTTCAAATAAGGGTACCTATCTCCATTTTCGTGAGAAGACGTCAAATATCGGGATAACCTTTTAAATTATTGAATCATGACCTGCCATTGCTGTCAAGCTCAGCTTCAATATTGCCACATCTTGAATTTTGTGGGGAAAAATTGTTTATAGGAATTTTTTGTGTGGGACAAAAGGGATAAAAACTTATATAAACTAGAAGCTTAAGATTTTGTTTGATTATAAACGCAACTTCATTTTAGAATTCACGTCATAAAAAATGTTGACTCATTTGCATATTCACACGCTTTTATTAAGATTTTTAATTCGAAAATGCATTCTGCATTAAAAAACAAAACTTTCTCGCTATCTCATTTCTTTTATTACGTTTTTCTAATTCGTGTTTCTATTGTAATTCTTAATTCTATTATAATTCTTAATTCTATTTATTATTAAGATCTACATAAACATATATTACTGAAAAGTTGGATTTTGGCTTAACGATACGGCAGCATCGTATTTTGACAGCATAGGTATGCCAATTTTTGCTGTCATTCCTTATATCATGGCCCAAACGAACACCGTTCGCTACAAATTCATCGCAAACGCTGTTCGCCCGGTGTAGACAGTAAATTAGGGCGAACGGGCGAGAATTCTTTTGTTCGGACTGTTCGGTCAAAGCTCGGTCTTTTTGGGCGAACCCGGTGTTGCGCTGTTTTTAAAAACAGAAAAGTAGCAAAAAGGAGTAGCTAAAAGAAATCTCGAAAAGCACCAAAACTCGTAGTAACTTTATGTGGCTTTCACATTTGGAACTCGTGTTCGCAAACAATATGGCGGCTTGTATGTGTTCGAGAAAGCAAGCGTTCAAATTACGGAATTTGTTTGGCACACACAGGGTTACATTTGAGAAGAGTAGAAATGTTCTCTTAAAAAAGTATTTATTGCTTCGAAATAAAATTATTATTGTGTGGGGAAAATAAAGTAAAAATGTTTTCCAAGTCTTCCACACCTGCTTACTTTTTTCGAAACAAATTTTTTACTGAGCCTAACAAAGTTATCACGTATACTGTATGCAATTTACATAGAGTACTACCAAATAGAACACAAAAAGTACCAAACATTTCTCATATCGTACTTAAATCATTAAAATGTACTCCACATAGTACTACACTTATATTTCAATACAACCCTGGTTTCGCAATGACTATAGAAATGTTTTTTTTTGCTTTGTTGGACAGAGAAAATCAAAAATTTTTGTCAACAAGCCAACTTGTGTGCCAAGCTGGCGAACTTGCTTCTTAACTATCGAACTTGTGTGTATATGGCTGCCGTATGCCACACAAAAACGCTGATTTGAAGCCTGCATTAGTTTCAAAACAACACAAAGCAATACTGTTCAAGGTATGTTTATGGTCTTTAACTATATTAAAATAAAATCGCTATTTTGTCTTACTCAATGCTTGCCAGACGAATTTGTTGTTGAGAAACGGAGTACAAGTTTTACTAATATAAAAATAAAAAGCTATCAACCCTTCATTTATTCATGTTCGGCCGAATGCATAATTTTCTGTTTAGACCGCCTGAACATACAAGATAATGGCGGATAATGTTCGTTCGCGATTGATGTTCCCCCGGTGTAGACAGTACGCCGAACGACGTTTTTATCGCAATAAATGCTTCGCAATAAATGCTTCGCAATGAATTTGTCGTTCGTTCAGGCGGTCTAAACGCACAGTTATTAAATTACGCACAGCTCATCTCATAAAATTTATCTCCATGGCCATTATCATGTGTCATGTATAATTTTGACGGCTCAGCTGGAATGGAAAGCAAGATTGTTATTACCAGCACAACATATAAGGTAGCTGCAGGGCTGAGAGCCGAAAGTCAGAACTGTCAAAAAATACTGAACGAAATAGAGCGAAATAGAATAGAAACAAGACATCAAATAATTTGTATTGAATTTGACAATTCTGACTCTGACAGAGAGAGAGGATTGATAACCCTGCAGCTACCTTGTTTATTGTACTATGGTTATTACGTCAAAAAAGGGTGTGTTTAACTCACACTATATTTAGATTTCAGGGTTGCAGTGCATTTTTGCCTAATTTCGTGAGTAATTTGAACGAAATTACATTGTTTGAGGTAATTTCCTAATCAACAAATTGCATGGGAAATTGTCATAGTTTTTTGATAATTTCAGTTGAAATTGCACAAAAGCTCGAAATTACCTAATTTGATCTTATACTATGTTCACACTGAGATCAAATAAGGTAATTTCGTGAGATAATTTCGAAATTGTACAAAAGTGTTCACACTGGGCTAATACTATGTTCACACTGAGATCAAATTAGGTAATTGCGTGAGATAATTTCGAAATTGTACAAAAGGGTTCACACTAGGCTTTAAATTTATTAATTAACTTAAGTCGTTACATATCAACTTATCAAATAATTGGTATATCAACTCTCAAACGTTGCATCACTAAACCAAAACAGTCAAATTTTTCAATGAACATCAACTGTTCCAGTCCTCAAGTTATGAAGAAGAGCAGTTTTTTATCGTCCGCGTATTTATTGTATACAAGTTTGTGTATAGAGCACAAGTCCTCAAGTCTTCAACTTTGAATCGTGACTACCTTTATTATCTATCTCACATTCATGACACATGCATGACACATTCATGACACATGCAAATTTTTATATAAGCATCGTTTCCACAGTCAATTTTCTTGCACAAGTAAAGTCGGAAGGTTACCATTTTTTGTTGTAAAATGCTTGCAATTTTTTGTTGTAAATTGCTTGCAATTTTCATAAATTATCTCTACTTTTCACCCTATAAAAACTTTTTACAATGTTTACACATTCAAACATCAGAAAAATTGTTTAAATGCGGCATATTGCCACAGTAAAACTTTAGAGCATTACAGAGCGTTCATGTTTGCTCATAACGTGGAATATGCGCTGATTTCCTCAAAAATCTATTACATTTTCATCCACAACTGCGAAGATAGAACAAAAGCAAACACTTAAAAACAAGTAGAGAAAAGTAAACGAAGTGAAAGAAAAAGCGACAAAGAAACGAAGTGAACGAACGAAGAGCAGCAGAAGAATATTTTATTGCAAATGGCGAACATTGGTGTCGGAGACAAATTGTGCTTCATTTGGTAAAAAAACGCAAAATTCATGCAGATTCGTAATGTTTACATTGATAAAAACAATTTAAATGTTTAGCAACAATTGCGCGCGTTTGTCTTAAGTTGAAATTTACACACAATTACGGTGAGTTTCAAGGCAAAAAAGTGTTTGAAATGTTTATGCTGACGACCGTAGCTGCGGAACGAATCAATGAAAAAGAAAAATTTTTAGTGCTCTACTGGGGAAAAATTTCAACGAATACTGAAAATATTTGTGAGGATTCATTTGATTGAATTTTCGTTTGGTTTTTTGCGGAAATGTGCAGAAAAGTGTGTTAAAATGAATGTTGAAAAGGCGATAAAAATTGTATGCTTAATATTTGGCAATAAAAAAAAACAATGCGAAAGTTTCCAACTGAAATTCAATTAAATAAGAATATTTATTTTGTGCTGCATATGAAAGTGTAGAGAAATTTTCCAACTTACATATTTCTTCTTTTTTTTTTTTTTGATGCGACGGGTTCGCAACAAAACACTAGTTTGCAATAAAATACTGATGATAAATATACAAATTGTTTATATTTGCTAAGAAATTTGAGTTTTTATTTATTTTAATGTATATAAATTATGACAAGAAAATGACTGAATGACAATATTGGACGAAACTAATAGAAAAAAGCGCGCCATTTTATTGTGACGTATGCTTAACACTTGAACGACTGTTAAAGCATGTGTGCCACAGTGGGAAAAGTCTTCAATGCAATCTCATTATTAGTGCTGTTGTGGATGTAATGATTTTTTACTTTCTCTTGTTTTTATAAACTTATATTATTTTTTATATTTATATGTTGGTGAGGAAAGAATGCTGCCGATATACACCCACCCACCTACATGTACATGTTCGTCAAAACATTGACTCTGCTGGTCTGCGTAGTTAAGCTGTTGAGCTGTTTGGATTTTGTGTTTTTTTTATAAACTTCTTGTCTTGTATTATTTTAATTTAATTAGCTGCCCAACTCAACTTTGTGTTTAGTTGAAGTATGGCATGGCTACAAGATCCGCGTTTGAAGTAAAAACAAACCTGCTTCAGCTTGCTTCAGCTGACGTGGTTGTTAATTCTATACTACCTCCACTTCTTGTTTGTGTGGCTCTCTTTGCTGGTTCGCGCACCTGGCAAATGCTGAGCAAATCTTTCTATCTCTGTGATTTCAGCAATTTTCGCTCAAAACTTGTTTGTATTGCTGCTGATTTTGATTTTTGTTTTGTAAAGCTTTTATTTAAAAAAAAAAACCAAAAATACTCCATTTGTTTTATCTAGTTGCAGCGCTGATTAGCTTTAAGTGCTGTTTGTTTAAAATATCATGCTAAGTTTTCATTATTTATATACAAATAAATTTGCATAATTTTTGTATACATACGTTTTGACCTTTAATTTTAGCACGTTTTAAAAAATTTAATACTGGTTTCGAAGAAATTTGGTATCACATGGCAGGTGGGATTACATCATTTGTAAAAAAGGGTTGAAAATTTTCAAAAAAATTGTACCTTTAAAAACCTTTATTTATAAAAATTTACTCTGAATTTATTATAAAATAAATATATTTTTAATTGTTCAAAATTTTTTTTTAATATGTTTAATACAGAGCGTTTCTTTTTGTATACTTCTCCTATTGAACAAAAATCCTTTTATATTATAAACAGTTCTTAAACCTGAAATAAAAAACTTTCAAGTTATATAACGACAACAAATATAAAGAGTTGAATTATAGATTCTCTTAACCAAGCATTTATGTTTGCATTTTTTAAATCGTTCTATCTCTGATCACTTGTTTTCCCAGCAAGCCGCTGTATTATACCACTTCCAATAGCTTTGAATTCTGGCAGTCATCTGAATCAGTTTTTATGATGATTCAAATATTTCTACTCTAGCGCAATGGTTCGTTTTTCGTGTGCTTAACGTCGTCGTCATCATCGTCATCGTCGTCGATGAGGATTTTATTCCAAATATATGTAGTATAAACAGTTCTTTGCTGCTGACTCAAGATTGCTCACTCATTTGCACACTTAGTTATATACTCTCCCAATGTTTAGTGGGCTTTCAGCTTGTTGTTGTTGGTTGGTTGGTTGGTTTTGGTTTGTCGTTGCCTTGCCTGTGTTAATTTGGGGGTCGCTCGCTCTTGTCTGTTTGTTGAATATAAGCTATTTTTACTCAATTGTGCTATTTTTCCCATAATTCCTTTGCCACCACCATCATTGTTGTTGCTCTTCTGCATAGTTTCGTACATTTCTTCTCGAACGTGCCTGTGCTCTTGGATTTGTTCTCACGTTTATGTGTTTCTTGAGTTACAAAATTATTAACTATATTTTGTTTGTTTTAACCTTGATAGCGACAGCGTTGCAATGCGTTCTGCTTCGCTTTGTTCTGCTCTATTTCATGCCAGGTCAACTGAAAATTAAACAATTTATTCATTATTTATTATGCTTTTTTTAGAACATTGCATAATATTACCTCTTTACTTGTTGACTGTTGGTTGCACTTTTTAATTTTGTTCCGTTCAACGTGCTGTTTCCTCATCACTCGGCAGCTGTGCAAAATACTTTTTAACGCACCCGCTATTTTCAGTTTTTATGTCTCTCTTGCTCGAGTGTCTGTTGTTGACTGGCCTGACTTAATCGCATTGTAGAAAAACCAAGCAACCAACAACCATCCAATCGAGCGAACGACCAACCAAACTTCTCGTATATAATTTTCTCATTTTTGTTGGTTGTCTTTATTATGGCTTTTTTTAAAATATTTTTCTTTGGTGTTCGATAGACACTTCACGCGCTCATTGCCAGATAAACTGCTAGATAGGCTAGGGCGCGCAAATATGAAGACGGACAGATGTAGTTCAACTAGGCCAGACAACCCCAGCATATACTATAAAGGCGCTTTGTTTAACTTGGAACAGCTGTTTGTAATTTGTTGATGTTGTAGTGCACACTTTAATCGTTTTGTCTTAGCTGGACAAATTTTCATGTTACGTTTTAACATAGTTTTTAGAATGAAGAACAAAACCGAAAGTTTATCATATTGTCATCAGTAACCGCTGCTCTACGACAGGTCCCATCAGCTTTTAAATAAAGTAAACCGACCATGAGCTTTTTTACAAAATAATAGAGTTTTTTATTATTTTTTTTATTTTTATGTCTGATATTTTTTTATAACCCATGACCATACATTGTCACCGTGAAGCTGACTAACATTTTCAATGATAAGCTAACACTATAAAATAATGTTGACAAAAATTAATTTATTACCCCAAACAATGCATTAAAATATTATGTAATTTATTGTTAATGACAGCTTTTAATATATCTTAAGTGGATAAAAAAAAAGGTTGTGTAAGGGTAAAGAATACAATACACTCAGCGAAAAAATTATAAAGCAATAAACTTTGCTCTACTTTTATGGCTCATATTTAAAGATAAATATAATTTTTAAGTTGACTAAATTTTTTGTTTTCAGTAACATTTCTTATAACTTTCTTAAAATTGTAATATTTAATTTTCCCGTTATTTTATTTTTAGAGAATTAATCACTCTCAGCAATAACAACTCGAGCTTTTTTTAAAAAAAAACTTAACAACAAACAACTCTATATTTATGGAAAAATATTGAGTACATTAAAAAAAATCTAGACCACATTTTGATCCTTGAATACAATTGAATTCAATAAAAATGGCAGCTAATAACAACCTTAATATGCACAACATGTCACCCCAGCCGTCTTCGCCCATGACATTGAACCCTAGCGGCATGATGCCTTCAGTCATCTCTAGCACTGGCAGCGTCATTAACTCACCAATGTCTTCGCTGCAGCCTGGCATGGGCGGAGGTGTCATAGCGCAGACAGCAAGTGCAGCACAAAGTGCTTGGGATCAACTAACAGCATCTACAAATGTAACGCCATCCATTGGCACACCTATCTTACAAAATTGCAATGAGTTGGGTGTTGTACTGGGTTTGGGTGCGGCCAATTCGCCTGCCTCAAGCTGCTCATCTCCGTCGACACCTACAAAAACTGGTGCGCCACCGCTAGATGCTCTAATGGCGCATACACCGCAAGGACCACCTAATGTGAGTAGCTTGCATAGTACAGGCGGTGCTGCTGTTTCCGGTTATGGGGAGGAACTTACCGCTGAATTAGTCAATCAAGGTTGGCGTAAGTTTTGGTCTAAACGTGAAAATCGTCCCTACTATTGGAATAAAATTACTGGCGAATCTTTGTGGGAAATGCCTGGTCAACGGCCATTTGATCCGCTCACAGATCCATTAGGTAAGATTTTTGCGTAAACTTTTTTTTATTGTGGTTTAACTGAATTGGCGCTCGTGTAGGTATTTGTCATGCTGGTGGTCAGACACCCTTAAATCCCGGTACTCCACATCATGGTGTGCCGCAGCATCATCATGGTCAACAGCATCCGCATCTTAAACGACGGCCTTCAGATGACATGCACATGCATCCTAATCAGCCGCATGGCATGCATGGTCATCATCAAGCGCCGCCCATGAAAAAATTCATTCTGGCTGGTCCCTGGGACCTAGAAGTAGGCACTAACGCAGTCATTGTGGAGCGTCCACCAACATTGCTGCCACAGCCACATCCAGAAATTGAAGCACTACGGGCAGCCTACACCATGAAATTGGTTAAAACTTACGAAGATCTCTGCATGCGTCGCGAGAGCATTAAGGCACCTAAAGATTCCTTTAACAGATGGTTAATTGAGCGCAAAGTCATAGATAATGGCTGCGACCCGTTGCTACCGAGCAGCTGCGTACCGGATATTTCACCGGCCATGTACCGTGAAATTATGGCGGATATACCAATAAAGCTGGTCAAACCAAAGTTTACAGGCGATGCACGCAAACAACTTTCTCGTTATGCTGAGGCAGCTAAGCACATCATAGAATCAGGTTCAGCGCCTGCTGAAAGTAAGAAAGTCGTCAAGTGGAATGTGGAAGACACTTTTCAGTGGCTACGCCGCACTGTGGGCGCCAGCTATGAAGATTTTCAAGATCGGCTGGCACACTTAAAGCGCCAATGTGAGCCACATTTGGTAGAAACTGTCAAGGGTTCAGTAGAGGCGCTATGTGCTAAGATTTATAATCTATCAGCCGAGCATGCTCGTAAAATACGTGAACGTCATATGCAGCTGCTCAAAGAACATGGCATACCAGAGCCTACACCACCACCTCCACCACCACATCTTAAAAAAGTCTGGTGCTATCCCATACAATTTGCTGTGCCCTCACCGCGCATGCCGACCATTGAGTATGTGCAGGATCGTGATCACATGATTATTAAGTACACGCCGACAACGCTCAATCAACCGGATGCACAGTACATCAATCTGTCACACTTGCAGAAGTTGGAGCAGCTATACCGACACAATTGCTTCGATGACAAAAAGTTTGATCTATTCATTGGACGCGTCTGGTGTTTACTCAAGCGTTATCAGACATTTCTGGGCAATGCTTTGAACTCTTCGCAAGAGGCAGAGATGACACAGGCTTCGCTGCCCGTGCCGGTCTTTGAATGTCTACATAGACATTTTGGTGTAAGCTTTGAATGCTTTGCTTCACCATTTAATTCATTTTTTCGACAATACTGCTCGGCTTTTGCGGACACTGATGCCTACTTTGGCTCCAGAGGGTAAGAAGCAAGTTTATCAAGTTAAAAGAGCTTTTTACAGTGTTTGTTTTTTATATACTGCAGGCCTTTCTTGGATTTCAAGCCAGTTTCTGGTTCGTTTCAAGTTAATCCTCCACATGTTGAGGAGCTGATTGATGCCGCTCTAACACATGTAGACAAATTGTTGTCCGATTCAATGGAACCACTGAGGTAATTTGAATTTTTCAAGCAGTTTTGGACAAATAAAAATTAATTTCTTTATTGACCAAGTTTTATTGTATTTTTACCGGAATGGAAGAGCATTTCTAAGCTAGAGGAGAGCATGTTCAAGCGGCGCTCAATGGTAGTGCTCGGCATGGCACACGAGTACCGTCATGGCTATCAACACATCATACCAAAGTCAGTCTTATAGAGATTAATTATAAAAGAAATTATTTATTTTAATTTTTTTTATTTGTTGCAGAGCTGATGTCAATGTCAAGTGCATGCAAGGCACTCAAGTAGTTTGGCTGCAAAACAGCGCCGGACATGCACGCTGGGGTCCAAATGAACATCGTGTTGAAGCACTGCGCGAAGCTTTTCGTCCACAGCGAGACAAGGAGCGCGATCGTGCCGCACAAGCTGCTGTGCATCATCAGCAAAATAACCAAATTCCAGGAGGTGGCATGAGTTCATCCCACTCGTCCTCTTCATCGGGCGCTACTACAACAGCGATCTCTGCTGCAGGCAGCAGTAGTGCAGCTGCCGCAGCTGTAGTAGCTGCAGCGATTGGACCAAATCTACATGCGCCTCTCTCACCGCATACACCAACACATACACCACCAAATGCGGCAGCCTCATCGCCTGCAATGAGCTTGCAAAGTGATTGCTCTTCGCCAACATCTTCCACTATGTCTTTGTCACCGGCACCTGTCTTGGGCAATAATTCCAACTCTCTGGATGCATCGACTTGCCCCGCCGGTGCTGTCTCTATTACTGCAACCGCAACTACTACAGCCACATCAGCAGCAGCTGCAGCTGCTTTTGCTAGTCTGGTGGCAGCTTCATCAGGTGCTGGTGGTAATGTTGGTGGAGGAGGCGCCATAAATACAAGCAGCGCCCAAACAGCAATTAATTCAGCTGTTTAAGTAGCTTAACCTAAGTAAGACATCATTTTGACCCACACCATTTGTGCTTATTTCATTCTTATATATTTTGTTTTATCATATTTTATACCACTTTTGTTTAGTTTCACAATTTACAGGTTGATAAATTTTCCCTCTAACATTTTATTGTAAATATTTTTATTATAAGCGCAACTATTTAAATGAAAAAAAAAACTAAAACTCTAAGCAAGCGGCAATTTTGAGATTAATATGTAAGTGCAAAATTTATAAATTATTCTATTTTATATTATAACTCCTATAATAATAAAAACCACATAAAAAAACAACAACCATGAAAAAACCAAGTTTATAAAACTGGTATATAAATATATATATATTTTAATGGAATACGGTATGAATGCTAAAGTCTAAAAATATGCTAAAGTGCAGATATAATTAAATAAACTATAAAAAACCAATACATTGAATTTAAATATACATTAAATATCTATAAGTAAGAAAAAAATAATAAACTTCCAAAATATTTAAGCTTAAATATAGGCTATGTTCCGCAATGTAAAATTGTATAAAACTAAAGATCATAAAACTATATATTAAAAATATGGAAATTGCAATGAAAAATATTGCTAAAATAAATTATTTTAAAATCATAACAAAAATTAAATTTATATTAAAATCTAAAGATTAGTAGTTATGCGAACAAAGCAAACAAAGAAGTGTGAAAAAACATGTTTAAATGGAACAGGTTTATATATTTGGACTTGCGTTTTTTTTTTCTATTAATTAAACTGTTATAGAAGCAAAAACTTAATCTCACATTACATTCGAAATATTTAAATTAAAAACAAATTTCAAGTAAAGTAGTTTTTAGCAGGTTAATATTCACTTGCTTTCAATTCATCACGTCATATGTTTGTTTGCAGTAATAATAAATAAATATAAATACAAATTGATGTTAGAAAAATAGTAAAAATATTGCAAAATTAAATTGTTTGTAAATTTTAAAATAAAGTATGTTATCCTAACATTAAACAAAAAATGTTTTCAACTTTAGCGGTAAACTAGAAGTTATTGGACGGCATTAATTCTGGTTCGTGGAGTTACCCCCTCGTTGGACTAAGAAATTTAAACTGACAGGCTCTGGGGCCTATCCTCAAACTGCATTCGAATGCCTTACAGTAACTTTGCGTGGAGCCCCGATTCAGCCTGAGACTTGAATCAGAGTTTGCCAGTATGGTGACCAATACAATAGAGGGAAAAATATGTCCATCGCGCCCTTACCCCAATGCTGCGGGAAGGCCACAGTTACTTTGAGGCGGCAAGACCCGAGATGCTCTGTTGAAATACTGGCGGATTTTATACTCACTGCCTGCAAACCATCAAATGGTGGTCTAATACTTCATGTGTTGTGAAGGTTGTATAGCACTCCTTAATTGCTATAATGAACCACAAGAAATCAAGAAACAAATAATCAAATAGGCACGGAAACGCATAACCTTGAATAAGGGAGTCGGGTAGCTCTAATTCCATTGTTCCTCAGTGACCTGTATGACATGGGCGATCAAGTAGAGGTATTCTAATTCAAAATGGTATACCAAGTATTATAAAATTACCCTTCCCCAATTTTATCAAATTTTGATTCGGAACATGTTTTTCGTTAATTTTTTCATTTAAATTTGCTTCGAGCTCAAAGGACTCCCCAGTGTATTCCTTATTTTTATTAATGCCAATTAACCTTCATAGTAGTGGCCGTGGTCATGTTTGCTAAGTGTGGAGCGTGCGATCCTCACATCTGGAATATTTTTTCAATAGAAAAATTCTTCTGATCGGCCGTCACCTCTCTGCACACAATGACAAACCTTAAGGAGTAAATAATGCTATGTAAAGCTTAAAGAACATAAATATTAGCCGTTCGGAGTCGACATAAAACATATGGGCGTAGTTATTGATCAATTGTGTAGTAACACTTAACACTCACAACACAATTGATCATAAGAAGCTCGATCAAAGGACTGAAATGAGCAATTAGTTTTTTTTTATTACACTTTTAGAGAAGCAAGTCAGATGAAAATACTCTGGTAAAATAAGAGTTAAAATAAATTTCGAAAAAGTCCAAACCAGGGGTTGAAATAACAGTTATTTGAATTGTAATTTTTTGTTCAAAAATATTTTGTTTTTGAACAGAAAAAAAAAAAATATACAAAAATTTTGTTCTGATTATGAACAAATAATTTTGGTTTACAATTTTTTTGCTCTTTGAGCAATATTTATTTTTTGAACAATATAAATTTTGTTCAATTTTTTTGTTCATTTGAAAAATTTTGATTGGTAAACCGATGTTGCTTGGTCAAATTTCGGTACGGTATGAATAGTTATTAAGGAAAAAAAAGGGGGCAAAGGGTTCAGTTTACCCTATCACACCTTCAATTTCGTGAATGTTTTCTTAAGGATTTTTGTTCAAATAATGTTCAACAGCAAAACAAAATATGCCTGACATGAAATCCTTGAACCCGATTCAGCCTAAAATGGTCTTACATGTATACTTTTTCATAAAAAAATTTAACATAACAAATTCCTATGCAAAAAATTCATAAAATTTTGATTTTTTTAGCCTGTGAGCTATATGTTTTGTTCAAAAATTTTTTGTTCTTAAACTGATTTTTATTTTTGAACAATATTTTTTTTTGTTCATTGAACAATATTTATTTTGAGAACAGAATTTTTTGTTCATATATTTTTGGTTAAATTTTAAACTTTTTATTGTGTTCTTTTTTGGATTCAATCCCTGGTCTAAACACCTATTTTCAAAAAATTCAAGGATTTTGCTATGCAAAATGTTCACCTGACACTCAAAAATAGGAAGAACGTAAGGAAATCCTTAAAACCCATTTCTTTCTTTTGTCAAAAAATCGTTTATTTGCCAAAAACAATTTGAATACACATTGTTTTAACTCATTTCAATTGAATTCATAAAAAAAAAATCAGAAATTTTCTTTTCGACAAAGAACTTTATATATAGCTTAACCATAACACAATGTTTGTAGCTTCATAAACTTTTCTGTTTAAAAATAGAGAAAAATACTATTTAATATATAAGTAGCTGATGTACTGCTTGCTGCACATTCATGCGTTAATAACAAATGTAAACACAAAAAATATTAGTTCTCATAAAATGGCTTGTGTTGTGACTTAGTAACTAATCGCTATGTAAACAACGTTGTATGATAAGAAAAAATAATAAACAAACAAAAAAAATACAGCGGAAAAGAGCGAGAGCAAGGCTGCAATTTAATAAGAATTCGTTATAAAACCTAATCTAGTTCATACGCAGTCATTATAATCACACGTAATTAATCTTATCATCATCAGCTTTAGGAGCTGATAATTAGTGTGACATGCAAGTAGCGTACTTTTGAAAACTTTATACTTCTACGTATGCAACGCGCTGTTATGTATTGCGTTTACATAATTTCTAAACTGGAATCACTGTTTTTGGTGACTACTTCGGTCTCGGAGGAGCCCGAACCGGAACCGGCATCATCGGTTTTTTCATTGTCATCAGATTGACTGTGGCGATGACGATGATGAGGCGATGATGCCAACTGCCAGGCTGGTATGGAAGCTGGCACACCAGCAAGCGGTGCTGCAAATTGTTTTCTTTAAAACAAAATCACAAAAAGTTAAAAAATAAATAATATAGCTATGAGGGTAAAAATACCTATTAAGAAGCAGTCCTTTAATGGCCTCCAAGTCGCTGCGAAACTGACTGAATTCGCGATTTATTTGTTGAGATTGATTGCGGCTTTGCTGCACTAGAGTTTCTTTCATTTGAGTCAACTCCTGATTGACTGCATCAATGCGTGTATCAACTTTCTTGTCTATATCCTCTAGAGATTCCTCAATAGGTTTCTTTTTTTTCTTGCCAAAAATCAATGGTTCAATATATTTCTACAAGCAACAGAGCCATTAGAATATATAGAGAGCCATGTATATTCAATACAAATAAACTTAGTGCTCACCTTATAAAACAAGTAGATGGCATAGGCGACACCACTCACTAATGCCATGGAGTGCAGAATTTCCCTAATCCGACCGTAAACAGTCGGTAGTGGTTGCATGCCCAATCCAGATTGAGAGCTTATACCCATATTGATTACTGTTGGCTTGTTTGGATCTTGCGAGAAAACTCCAGCTCTCTCGCAAGCCAACTGTATCTCCTCCATAGTCAGACCTTTGGACCGCAGAAACTGCTGCTTCTGCATTAGCGTTGTATGACGAACTTTGGCATTGTGTAGAAAATTTACTGCTGTTGTTATCTGTAATAACCAGACCAAATGTTAAGTCAAAATAAGTGTTTCTTAAGTAGCTGCCATAAACATACTAGCGCCTCACGAGGTTGAGCTAAAGTTCCTGTTTCCGCATCAACAGCGCCCATCATAGAAGTACTAGTGCTTGTGCTCGCTGTTATGATGCTAGTGTCCCCGGTGTCCGTGTTGCTTGTGGACATGTTGATATCAAGTTGTAATTTAATTTTGTAAAATTTATGCGTACGAATTTCGTACGAAATAAGACAAAATCGCAAAAAGTGCGAACAACGAGAATTAAGTAATTCAATAAGCTAAGATTTGGAAAAAGTGACTGGAAAATAACTCCGAACAAATGTTTCGGATTGCTGTCAAGAAAAAAGATAATTTCTGATGTCAAAAAAACAGGGGTAGAGCGAAGAAAACATATGTGCGAGGGTGGCCATATCGCATATATTTAAAAGTATGCAGAGAAGCAATTTTTCTGAAAAGAAATCGCATGCTATACAATTAACTGTGTTGATTTTTAATTCTAATGACGCAAAATACAAACAAGACAACGTTTACAAACGTTTATTATTTCATGTGTGAATATTTTAAAAATGAATAGCTCAAAATAATTTTATGTTAATGTGGGTCAATCAAACACATTAAGAAAATTTGAAGTTTCTTTTAGAGCCCATATAATGCTCAGTTTTTATTTTAATTTATTTATTTCTTTCATCAAAATTAATAAAGTAACAAAGTTTTATAAATATTTTGTTGATTGAGAGCTTGAGCTTTTGTATTTTAGTCAGACTTAATTTATATAAAAATATAATTCTGCAATTTAATGATTTTAATATGTTTTTTTCAATAGTACGAGTTTCTATTAAGATTAAAACCAATATTGGACTAAAGACTTTATATATATTCCTGCCGAACCTCAAAAATACACGAGGTGATGACATCATGACTGTTTATTTCTTTTGAACACTTGCTGTGATAGATGGTAAACATTATGATAGAGTCAAATATTTCCATCGTTATAATACACATTGTTGTATCCGGTCTATAAACATACATTCCTAAGTCCTTCCTAAAAGTGGCAATAGCTCACTTAAAATATTAATTTAATAAAATATTAAATCCACCTAATTTAAGTATTTATATAAATGAATGCAATTGATATTAATTAAAAATACGCAAACAAAAATTCAAATGTTATACAATTTAAGCTTTTGTTCATTCCCATGTCAACATTTTTGAAAAAAAAACATTATTTGCTTTTGAAATGCCAACTAATTATTATTTAAACATAAAAAATAAGTTATCATAATATTTGTACATCTTGTGCACACAAACATGTTTTTTTGCTTTGTCTCAAATCAGAATATTTTTCGTGGTCAAGGAAGATTTCTCACTTTCAGAATAATAACAAACAATTCAATTTCTCACAGTTGAATAAATTATATTATTTTTGTATATAACCCATAAAAGAGAAAAAACTGTTATTTACAGCTGACAAGAATACATTTGCGGAATGAAAAACAAATTATTGAAAAATAGAAAAATGCCTTTATTTTACGCTCTTCTCGAAAACCTTCTTCTTCTAAGGGTTCGATACTTTAACTGACCTTAAAGATATCTTTCTTTTTTCAACAAAGTATAGAGCATAAAAGCTCTTGCAGCGATTAAACAGACACTACTTCTCTCATTCAGTTTTTAATGTTTTAATCCAATTAACTAATTACATTAACATTTCAACTAACCATCATAAAAATTGAAACTGGCTAAGCTTGAGTGAAATTTTTAAAACAAAATTAGTTTGTTTTTCAAATTCTTTGTGTTTGGCAGCAACGCTTTTTTGCCTAAGTGTAATTTAAAAAATTTTGTTTTTTAAATAAATTAAAAATAATTTTAGGCTGTCAATATGCCGAAAATCGATCCAGAAACTCAAAAGTTACACGATGAAATTAATGGAATGATACAGAAATTTAGGGTGTGTTAAAAAGTGGGCGTAAATGAAAAAACCACTCGTTATAGCGTTAATTTAATAATGAAACAAAATTAATATATTTAGTATTTTTTCAAACTTAATTTAAATACTTTTTACAGGATGATCAAAAAGCCAAGGCCGATTGTTCACTTGGTGAAAAATGTGGGGATATGTCAGATATACCCAAGATACGTCTACAGTCAAAGAAAATTCTAAAGGGTCACATTAACAAGGTCAACTCGGTACATTTTGCTGGTGATTCGAGACACTGTGTTACGGGTTCACTCGATGGAAAACTTATTATATGGGATACCTGGACAGCAAACAAAGTGCAAGTGGGTATTTGCGCCTACTCTTTGTGGACATTTCTATGAAGTTTGATTTTTTTTTAGATTATACCATTGCGTTCGGCCTGGGTGATGACTGTTGCTTTTTCACCATCAGGCAATTTTGTAGCCTGCGGTGGCATGGATAATCAGTGTACAGTATATGATGTCAATAATCGTGATGCTTCGGGCGTGGCAAAAATGACTCGTGAATTATTGGGTTACGAGGGCTTTCTCAGCTCTTGTCGATTTTTAGACGATGGTCATTTAATAACTGGCTCGGGAGACATGAAGATGTATGTTCAATATTTAGCTGCGTTTTTAAATTTGAAACTTGAATTTAAAATGTTTTGCCTTTTTTACAAGTTGTCACTGGGATTTGGAGAAAGGCGTCAAAACTATGGACTTCAATGGACATGCTGGTGATATTGCTGGTCTCTCCTTATCACCCGATATGAATACGTACATAACGGGGTCTGTAGATAAAACTGCCAAACTTTGGGATGTGCGTGAGGAGAAACACAAGCAAATGTTTTTCGGTCACGAAATGGATGTGAACTCAGTTTGCGTGAGTTGAGCTTTAAAAGAAGCTAAAAAAAGTTATGCCTTTATTAAATAATGGTATTTTCAATAGTATCACAATAACGGTTTTGCTTTTGCATCGGCATCGGAAGATCAAACTGCACGCCTCTATGATATACGATCCGATCAACAAATAGCTCTCTATGAGCCACCAACAAAAAATACCGGATTCACCTCATGTGGTGAGTTTGAAAATCAAGAAGAAAAACATTTAAAATTCAACCTTCCTTTGTGCCATTCGTTAAAAATAGAAAATAGTTTTTAAGAGTTTTGTTATTATTTTGGTCTAGTTTATAGTTTATTGATTAACGGCTTTTATATTTAATTTAATTAAGCGTTAATTTTTTCTTCAAGCACTTTCTACAAGTGGACGTTATTTGATTTGTTCTGGCGTGGAGGGCAACATACACGCTTGGGATACCATGAAGGTTTCTCACAATGGTTCGTACGCAATTCTCATGTGTGGAAAAATATGTCAATTCTTATATTTCAGGTGTTTTATCTGGACATGAGAATCGTATTACTTGTATTAGCTTGACCCCGAATGGCATGTGTTTGGCTTCTACCAGCTGGGATCAGCAAGTGCGTTTGTGGCTTTAAGTCTGCTATCTGCAGCATTATGTGGCTACAAAAACATATATAGTGAAATTTTAAACTTTATGAACCGTCTTTAAGCTTTTAAATAAAAAAAAATTAAATATTTAAACATAAACAATCAATTTTAGATTTTATCTTAGCCCATTAGCCTTTTTTATTGTTTATCTAGAATTTGTTCCTCTCGAAACTCACGAATAAAACATACATGAAAACTAAAATATTATTTTAAGCCTAATACATTGTCATTATTTGATGTAGATCTCTGTTAAGGAATTGATTAGTCCAGTCATTCTCAGGGTTATCCAAATGATTATCAAAATCAACAATATCCTTCATGACTCCACGCCTCAACAAAGCGGACACTACATCCAGTGTAGTTTGTTTTTGATTTAAAGTAAATGCCGCTTTAGACCAACGACCAGCTTCACCGCTGCAACTGAATACCTTTAGCGCTGGCTTTTCTTGTGTCAGACATACGAATTTATTATCAATGACCACGAAGCAGGCATTTTTGTAGTTCTCCTGAATCTTATCTGCGATTTTAGCTGCCGGCGCTTTTTCTACAGAGCAATCATAGAAGTTTTCGGACGCTGCATAGTAACCAGCAATGACCAAATTTTCCGACTCGGCCATAGCATCAATCTGAAGTTTTTTAGAAATTTAAGAAATAATAGTGATCAACTTAGTAGCTAGCTTACTTGTATCAGCGCTATTTCAGTCATTGGTGTCACATATAGACATTGGTGGAATAATGGAATTGCATCTGCGATATGTACTGTGGACCCTTTGGTGGTTTTTTCTGCTAGCAGCACCCCATTGACAGCCAAGTGTGGATATTTGGCAGCATGGAATATCATTTTAGCGTAAGCTTTTTCCGAAAACTTGTATTCACTCATTATTGATTATTTTAATATAAGTGAAGATTTTAAATTAAATAAATTTGTAAAAACACAATTTACTGCGGATGTCTACGGAAAAAATCAATTAAGAACGGGAAGAAAAAAAAAAAGCTGTCAAATTATTTTTGATGCACTGTTGCCACCTTATTTTTTGCAATAGGTATGTTGGCATAGATGCCAGATTCATGTGATATAAAACTTTCGAGTGATTTATATTGCCGTGAAATATGAGAAATCCATGGGATTTCCGGTGCGCCTCGATTTGACGATGGATTCGAAGAGTGCTCTCAACAAAAATAAGAATTTATAAAGTTGTGGCAGTTTAATTTGTTTATTTAAGTTTATAATTCTTAAAAAAACATATTTTTTAAGAATTATATTTTGAGCTTTTAATGCCAAATAATTCATGAATGAACAGGCTTGCTACAACAACAAAGACCATGGTTTCGTCGGACGCTATTCCGACTCATCAGTAGTCTCTGGTGGTTCATGCAGTCCACTTACTTTGATAAGCCAATAAGTGCAACTGCCGCAGAACCAAAATGGAATTCCGATGCACTTTTCACTCAAAAAAAATTTGCAATTTTCAATCGATCATTTTCGGACATTGGTTTCCATTTTAATAAATTGAATAATTGATATATGCTTAAGCCATTAACGAATGCAAATGTTGCCCAGTCAATTGGGATTTATATGACCATTTGCCAAAAAATGCATTAATGATATATTTTAGATCCATTGGATTTGACATTGGAACAGATTTTTAACAAACAAAAATATTGGAAAATTTAAATTTTAAGTTTTTAAAAATTAAAAAATTTATATATTTTTTATATCAAGCAAAAGAATAATAACAAAAATTAAAAAAAATCCATAACTCGAGAACTAAAATAGTCATAGATTTTTGTTCGGCGAATCATGTTTTTTTGTTGTTCTCTATCAGAAAACACTTTCAAATCGTGGCGCCCCGGAAATCATAATCGTGCCAGTTTTTTTTCAAACAACTTTATATATTTTTTTCATGGTTATTTCATGCTTTTCTTTCAGCAAATCATATATTTTGTTTAAATTTACACATGATGCTTAACAGCAAAAATATTATTAGGGGTATTCACGATTCAGTGCACTTGCCAGTGTAGTTGAGGACTTGAGGACTTTTGCAGTTGTGCAGTTAGGTTTTCGTGAGCACACCAAAATTTAAATTGAGATTATTATTATAATTTTTATTGAGATTATTATTATTGTTTGAATGAGATTATTAGTTATCAAGTAATTGAAACTTAAACTCTTAAATGTTGCATCACTGTTTCAAACCTGTCAAATTTTTCAATGTACACAACACAAAACTGCTCAAGTCCTCAAGTCCTCAAGTTTAAGGCAATAGTAGAAATGTAGTTGTGTAGATTTTTGACGTACGTATATTTTGTTTTTGTAAAGTGCACAAGTCCTCAACTACACTGGCAACTGCACTGAATCGTGAATACCCCTATTATTAAATTGATGAGCGATTTTTGAAGAAAGTTTTATTTTAAAGGCTAGTATTTAAAAGGATGTATAGTCGAATTGAATAACCGGTTTCGACTTTTTTCTTTTTAAATTAACGGTTTTTCCGAAGTCTATTTTTTTCGCCCGAAAAAACAGTTTTAAGCCGTTTTTTTTACTTTTTGCTCCCTTCTTTATCATTGCTATATAAAAGATTGCCCATATTGGGCAAAAGCCCATATAATGCTAGATTTTATCTGTATTTTTTGTATATTGGAACAAGCTCGGATGAAGAGACAAGAAAAAGTTACCAGTTATAAAAAAAATGTCAGTAACAAAGCATCATGAAAAATTCGTATAGCAAATCCAAAGAAACACAAAACGAAAAAAAAAATTGAAAAAAGCTCAGTTTATCGAATTTTAAGCTGCTAGCGGCTAAAAAGTAAAATTTAGTTAGACACCAGAAGTAGCCACATATGCGTACAATTTCATACTATCAAAAGGTGCAACAGATTATTTATAAGATAATATTATTTTTGTATGAAGGGCGAATATAGTCAATATCAAGTTATTTCAAACCGATTTCACAGAAAATAATTTTAAGGCATGAAGGGTGAAATTAGTTGATATATTTGTTATAAATAACGTAAAATTTACCTCACCGATTTAAAGAGTCCTTCCGAGTTATTTTACGGATATGAGGTTATAATTATATTTTCATTGATCTTTTATGTAATGATTTTGAACTCAAATTCTACATATACTTTCGTCTAGTTGGGATGACAATTTTTGACTTTATTTGAAGAGAAATAAACCTCAAATGCTGATTATTTAACGTACCAAAATTTGGAAGCGCAAGATTTCTTGCATTGGTTTGAATATCCCCTATAATGCAACTAAAGATACGATTCAAAGTTCAACATTTTAAAGTAGCAGCCCTGCAAACCGACTGACACGTCGCAGCTGTCAAAAAGTTCATTGACGTAATCGATTGCATTTTGCATTGGCCGCGACACATGTTTCATCATCTCTGTTGGTAAAATAAAAAAACATTTTGCGATAAAACTTATAAGAACTTAATGAAAAACAACAACTTTTAGACATATTTGAAGTGAACTGATAACAAATAAGGTCAACATGGTAGAAGACAAAGAAAGCGTGGTGGCTAGTGCTGGCTCTGAACAGGAACAGACATCAAAGAAAGCGGCGAAAAAGCAAGCAAAGGAGGCGCTTAAAGCTGCTAAAAAAGCTGAGCACAAAACTGCAGCCGGTAAGAATAACGCCGAAGAAGGTGGCGATGGTGAAGGAACTGAAGATTGTGCTGCCGGAAAGTACGGTATCTCGGAAATGATACAATCTAAGGATAAACGTGAAGATCGTAAATTTGTGCCAGTGTCTGAGTTGAAGCAACATGTTGAAAAAGGTCTAGTTTGGGTGCGCGGTCGTGTGCATACTTCGCGCTCCAAGGGCAAGCAATGCTTTTTGATTTTACGGCAGCAGAGTAGCACGGTGCAGTGCATTGTAGCTGTTGGTGATTCAACCTCCAAGCAGATGGTGAAATTCGCGGGTAACATACATAAAGAGAGCATCATAGACATTGAAGCACAGGTAGTGAGTGTACCCAATAAAATTGAATCATGCACTGAACAGACTGTAGAATTGAGCATCCAGCAAATTTTTGTGGTGTCTCAAGCAAAGGCACAACTTCCTTTGCAAATCGAAGATGCTTC
Organism: Tetanocera ferruginea; assembly: GCA_958299015.1. NCBI lineage: Eukaryota > Metazoa > Arthropoda > Insecta > Diptera > Sciomyzidae > Tetanocera > Tetanocera ferruginea. Next base: position 2,074,212 of record OY282644.1, read on the forward strand.
CAGACCCGATAATGCCGATGATCCAGAGGGTTTAAATATACGTGTTAACCAAGATACGCGTTTGGATAATCGTGTGCTTGATCTGCGCACGCCCGCTAATCAGGCAATCTTTCGTTTGGAGGCAGGTGTTTGTCGATTATTTAGAGATATTTTGACTGATAAGGGTTTCACTGAAATTCATACACCAAAAATTATCTCTGCTGCTAGTGAAGGAGGCGCTAATGTGTTCACCGTAAGCTACTTTAAGGACTCTGCCTACTTGGCGCAGTCACCACAGCTGTACAAACAAATGGCCATTGCTGCAGATTTCGATAAAGTGTTTACTGTGGGTGCTGTTTTTCGTGCTGAGGATTCAAACACGCATCGCCATTTGACTGAGTTTGTTGGCCTTGATTTGGAAATGGCCTTCAAGTATCATTATCACGAAGTGTTGCACACGATTGGTAATACTTTTACGGCTATTTTTAAAGGACTGCGCGATCGCTATAGTCGTGAAATCGAAGCAGTTGGTCAGCAGTATAAAGTTGAACCATTTAAGTTTCTGGAACCACCACTAATTCTTCAGTTTGCCGAAGGTGTAGCTATGTTGCGTGGAGCTGGTGTAGAGACTGGCGATGAGGAGGATCTTTCAACGCCAAATGAGAAACTACTTGGGCGCCTGGTCAAAGCGAAGTACGACACCGATTTTTATATTTTGGACAAGTTCCCACTGGCTATACGCCCATTCTATACTATGCCAGATCCAAACAACCCAATCTATTCCAACTCTTATGACATGTTTATGCGCGGTGAAGAGATCTTGTCTGGAGCACAACGTATACACGATCCAGATTACTTGATGGAGCGTGCAAAACATCACGGCATTGATACTACAAAGATTGCTGCATACATTGAATCCTTTCGCTTTGGCTGTCCACCACATGCTGGCGGTGGCATTGGCATGGAACGCGTGGTCATGCTCTATTTGGGCTTGGACAACATACGCAAGACATCTATGTTCCCACGTGATCCAAAGCGACTTACACCTTAAGAAGTGCGATAGTTGTTGTTGTCGATAATACTGCTGCAAGTCGCTTCAATCAAATTTAATAATTTTTTTTTCCTTAATTTTATTTGTTGACTTTTGTCTCATATAGTTTTATTTGTTCGGTTGTATAATTTTATGCTTTTGGTCTAAACTTAAACTAAATTATCTATTATTAAAATTTATTACTTAATCCTTAATTCATTTATAATTAAAAGTTGTTTAACAACGAACGAACAAACGAGCGAAAGAATGAAGAAATATTTGTACTCAACTTTTGTAAATCAAAATAAAAATCCCATAAAAAAAAGAATTTGTAAAATTTTTCGATTTAGTAATTTCATTCGAACGAAGATTACGAACATAGGAAACCGAATTAGAATAAAAAAATTAAACTTTGTGTAAATTAAGGCCTCAAAATTTTTTAAAATTCATATGATATAGATTTGATCTAAGTACCCAGAAGTTTGTTAAGCAGTCGAAAGATGTCCATAAAGAATTTTATATGCAATAAAATCGTCAACTCAGAATTCAGCGTAACTTTTATTCAGCTGAGGTCGATGTTTTTAATGAATTTGAATTCTTAATAAATGATAGTTGGCCTAAATCTGACTATCCATCGACGTCGAGCAGTTGTCGGTGGATTTGGTTGTCTGCGCAAAAATTAAAATGTTTTTATTTGCGGTTCGTTTACGACGTCCTTAACCCTGTAACTCGCTGATCCGTCTAAAGGAGGGGTACATATTGTTCTTCACAGAGCGTCAAATAAGACCAAGTCTGTGTAAATAAGTTTGTGCAGTGCATTCTGTAGTGCTGCGAAAAAAAATGATATTTGCGTTGTTCTTTACGTTCTGAGTTGCTGGCCAGTTTACAAATTTTGATGGAAACCTAACTCCAAGTGAACCGGACTAAAAATACCCTTATTAGTAATGTATGGACGTTTAACTCACCGCATATGTACCGTCAAAATTCTATCTATCTAAAGCCCTAACCAAAATAGACGAAACGAGACGATTGCAACTCGACGACTGTGTACACTCGTTACGGAGCAAATCGGAGCAAATCGTCTATTTTGTCTATTTTGGTCATGATATAAAAACCAGGTATTATAAAAAGCGACTGCGCTGCCAAGACGGAGGCATGATGTGTCAAATACAAGTAGTGTTATCATAAGAAGAAGTAAACAGGGAATTTTTGTCTTTGGTCTTGCACTTTCTTATTACTTTTGCACTAAAAGAAAGGGATTTTTCTGTTGTTTCACTTGCACATTTTTAACATTTTATAAAAGGTAAACACTTATATTTAGGTAAACAGCAATATTTTCCATCTAGAGTAAGCAAGTAAAATTTGATTGTCGTTATTTTAAAACAACTCCGCTTTTATTTTAGAATTATTAGGAGTATTAGGAACAAATATTTCACAAAAGTTAATAATAATATAATGTAATGATACAATTTACGCAAAAATATAATATATAATGCTGTTGAAGATTGAAGAGCTTCCGGTGTGATAAAGCAGTCAGATTCTGCAACCTGTTTGCCCCAGCTAGACAGGTAACCGTGACATACGGCGTATGTTTGGCATACGCGTCACGACTTTGGCGTTATTTTCATATAAAGCACTCCATACAAATGCACGTTACATTTGTTCTAGCAACATGAAAAATATAACGTACCGACACTTAAGTATAATTACCGACACTCATCCGTGTGATCTGGCATCCCTGTCTACCACCCATGTTTTACAATAAGAAAAAAGTATATCTGAACTGCTCACACCAATTACAAATTCATGCTCTCCCCTCACCCTTGATACTTTACCATGCATGTTCACCTACATTCACGTTAACCAAAGAAAGAAAAAAAAACAGTTTATGTTGATTACAAATTTTTTCTTTATTTTCATTTAAATATACACTAAAATAATAATTCAATTACGTTAATTAAAAGAAGCAATAAATAAAACTTAAATAAAAACAATATATTAACCTATGTTAGATGTATCTTGTCCACAGTCTGTCCGTCCACTCACACCACCATTGTTTCCCACTTCTGCACAATCGAGAGTCCTTTTATACATTTCCACAACCGCGATTTGGACAATACCTATATTTCACAAACACGATTTATTTAGGTTTTAATATTATTTTCACTTTTCTATCCTTCATTTTTTGGACTATTTTATTTTTATTTGTTTGAAAACTTTTGTATCGACTCAGCTGTTTGACGCAGAAAAGAGCAAGCTATGCAATAATATATTGCTTGCTTTGTTTTACACAACATCTTAACGTAAGAGTGTATTAGTGAACACCAAAATTTGTTTCATTGTGTTCGTAAGCACGTTACAGCTGTCTAGCTGGGCGCCGTCGTCTAAAGCGCTTCCGGCTCGGTAAAGCAGTCCGGTTACGCAACATGTTTCTGATTGTATCGTTAATTTTGTATTAGTAAAGTCTTATGTTAAGTTTATATATGTTACTTGTATTAGTTAAAACGGTGTAAAATAATATGTACTATAACGTTTAAGTATTTGCTTTCGCTTCAAATTTGGCTATGCGAAACCTTTTAAACTATTCGTAAATTCTTTTTAATCCAGCAGCCAAGAAAACAAGTAAGATTTTGTAACCTATATATTTATATTGTTAACTTTACTTTTATTAGAGAATAAACTTTCCTCATTGAAAACTTGAATTTTAACTGCCTCGCACGACACTATTTCAATTAAGAACACAGGAAGTTTATTCACGGCCGTTGGACAGAAAAGCAACAATTTTATTCTTTGTTTTTTGAATTTGCCAATTTCGTCGTTTCACGCCGCCCTCTTGTTACTTTGCCTTCAATTTTAACGTTTTTGCTCATTCTTTGCCGTCCGCCGGGATCTTATGCCTTTTTCCCAAGACCATTTGCAGAAACGTGTTAGCAGCCGCACAAATAAAGGAATTCCGCCAACTCGATTCGACGATACGGAAATGCCACTAAGCCACTCACCAGCCAAAAATTCGATGGCTTCGCCAGCACCAGCCAAGCAGACATCATCAACGGTTTCATCTGAACCTACTTCATCGCCTGCTCCAGCCATGCCAATGCCATCAGCCGGTAAGTCAGACCCACCGAGTGCATCGAAACCCGTCGCAGAAAAAGAAAACCACGACGCCATTTCTCGCGATTTCGATAAAAAGATGACCGCCATGATGAACGAGTTCAAGCGCCAGATGCACTCAATGCAAGCAATGGTGATAACCAATAGTCAGCAGCTTCAAGAAAGTGTGCTTCAGTTGAGAAGCGAAATTAACCAGCTTCCATCACAACACAATATGATGACTTCACGGTCTACATCACCGCCAGCGATACAGCCGGCCCCGAAGTCAAATGTACCGAAGCCGATGCCGCCGCTGACGATGGAGCACACCCAACAACACCAAAAGCCGCCAGAGCAGCAATCTATACTATGCATGGAGACACCATATTCAGAGATGACGTCGAGAGTCTTGCAGCCACCAGAGAAGAGTCAGATACCTCAACAAATACCTACTATGGCCCCGCCACAAATAGTTATGATGCCGCCAGCATCACAGCATTCAACAATGCCGCAAGCCTTTGCCACACAATCTTCCACTCGCGCGATGAATCACACACAGTCGACGTCACAAACAGCGCCCATCTATTCGCAGATACCTACACATATGCCACCACCCACACAGCCAGCTGCGCAGCCGACGCCTACGCCGCAGATCTTTAATACACAGCCGCCGCTGCAACAGACATCGATGCGCCAGCAACTAGCCATTCAGAGCTCATCGCAGCCGCAGGTCCAAACATTTTGCCAGAACTATGGAACTCCAAATTCCCTTTATGAAGAAAGCGTTAGAACCAACTATCACAAAAAAATCTATCCGCTCCCTATATTTTCAGGTTCACCCGAGGATTGGCACACCTTCATAGAAGCCTTTCAGAGTACCACAGCCGAGTTTGAATATTCGCCACTGCATAACATTATGCGGCTACGCGACGCACTCAAAGGCGTAGCCAGGGAAACTGTTGAGAGCCTCTTGTCTAACTCTGCAAATGTGCCAACCATCATCGAGATCCTTAAAGAGACGTTTGGACGACCGGAGCAGCTAATAAAGAGCCAAGTTCAAAAAGTGCGATCTATACCAGCTTTGGCTGATGACGACCTGAACGCACTAGTGAATTTTGCCAACAAAATGACAAATATGTCAACTTTTTTGAAAAACGCGCAGGGTGAACATCACCTCTCGAACCCGACGTTATTGAGTGAGCTGGTCGCGAAGCTGCCAATAACGAAGCAGCTACAATGGGCCGAAAGATGCCTTACACTGGAGGCTCCACCATCTATCGCAGATTTTAGCCTATGGCTGAACCATTTGCGACGACTCGCGAACGTCGTGACAGACTCGTTGCCTTCCACATCGTCGCAAATTACACGCTCTACAGTTCAACGAAGACAGATAGCTAATACACCTGCAGTTAGCACCGGCCGCAGATTCGCATGCGTCGCAGTCGCCCCTTCAAAATGCTCACTATGCAATGGTGATTGCAGCAACTGGTCAACGTGCAAGGCTTTTTTGAATTTAGCAGTAAATGAACGATGGGAACAAATTAAGCAGACACACGCCTGCTTTTCTTGCCTTAAAAGAGGTCACCAGGTCAGCAGCTGCTATTCGAGGAAACGCTGCGGTATAGATGGTTGTAGCCACGTTCACCACCAGTTGCTGCACAACACAGATAGCGATCGCCAGAGTGCTTCCAGGTCAAATGCATCAAAGCCACAGCGTAGAACCGAGCACGCTCCTACTACGCTCCTACATAGATCCACTGAAGCCTCGCAAGACAGGCGTAATTGTCACGCGGACCGAGGTCACGATGGCACAGTTCTTTTCCAGGTTATGCCTGTTGTGCTTTATGGCAAAGACCGAGCCGTAACAGTCTACGCCTTTATTGATGACGGTGCCAACGTATCGATGATCGACCAGGAACTTGCAGATGAGCTGGGATTGCATGGACGCAGCGAGATTCTGGAGCTTCAGTGGATTAACGAGCAAAGCACGCGGCAGCCAACTCAAGTGCTAAATTTGATGGTTAGCGGCGTTGAAAACAATGCCCCAAAATATGAGCTGTCAGAGGTTTACTCCACTAATTGCTTAGCGTTGCCAACGCAATCCTTCAGGTATGGTGAATATAAAGACACCCATCTAGCAGGGCTGCCACTGTTCGACTACAATAATGTCAAGCCAAAACTAATCATTAGTTTAAAGCATGCCTATCTGACGGTACCAGTGGAAGTGCCTCGAGCCCCGGAGAAGGAAGGGCCGATTGCAGTAAAAACGCGTTTAGGTTGGATGGTGTATGGTCCCACTAACAAAAATACCGATACTGGAGTGAAGCACATTTTTCATATGCGAAAATATTGTGGATGCGATACTGAGTTAGAAGATATGAAGGAAATCATAGGCGCTTATTTTGATGTGGAAAATTTTGGAGTAAAGCCAGGTGTTATGCCATTGCGATCAGAGACAGAAAAAAGAGCGATAGAGTTGCTGAATAAAAACGTCGTAAAAGTTGGCGACAGATACGAAGCTGGTTTGTTGTGGCGAAGCGAAGAAGTTTTTTTACCAGAATCTTTCCAGATGGCACTGCACCGCCTAGAGAGCATCGAGCGCAAAATGCTCCGAGATCCTAGCTACGCCAGCGAATATCGCTCCAAAATAGAAGAGTACGTCAATAAAGGGTATGCCAGATGTTTGACCAGACAAGAAGCCGAAAAAATAACAAACAAAACCTTTTATTTGCCCCACTTTGGTGTTAAAAACCCAAACAAAAAAGGTATACGCCTCGTATTTGATGCTGCAGCCGAAATTAAAAATGTATCTCTTAACAAAGTGTTATTGCCGGGTCCTGACATAAATAAGCCACTTCTACAAATCCTTTTTCAGTTCAGAGAGGCGCGTATTGCGGTGTGTGGTGACATTAAAGAAATGTTTCACCAGGTAAAAATTACTCAAGAAGACCAGGACTGTCAGCGGTTTTTATGGAGAGACGGTAACCCTAACCTGCCTGTGAAGACGTACGTTATGCAGCGAATGATATTTGGCGCGACGTGTTCTCCAACTATTGCACAGCATGTAAAAAATATTAATGCTCAGAATTTCATCGAACATTACCCACGTGCGGTTAAAGGAATAACCGAAAAGCACTATGTTGACGACTACGTAGACTGCTTTGAGTCGGAATGCGAGGCCATTGAAGTTGTAAGGCAAGTCATAAAAATACACAAAGCAGGTGGGTTTGAAATGCGTAACATTGCGTCGAATTCGGAGCGCCTTAAAAAAGAAGTTGGCAACGCCGCAACTGATACGTCAATCAATGTCGAAAGTGGTGAAAATGTTGAACGTATCAATTTCAATTTCAATTTCTTTATTGAGACTAAATAAAATTAATGATTTTACAAAGAATGGTAATAACGACGACATAGAACTTTATGTATTATTCTATCAAAATGTGAGAAGTATAAACATACTAAAGCATCACGCTAGGGATGGAAATACAAAATAATCGATATTTAAGTGTAATATTTAAAAGTGCTTGCTCCCGGCACTAGTGTTGACAATTTTTAAAACAACTTAAAATAAAATAAAAAACAACAAACTTAAACATATAAACATAAAAACATATAAATACAATTTGGTACATACTAGTACGACAATATTAATTAAGCGAATGCTTGATATATAAATGGAATGACTTTGTCATGACTGAACTTAGATATATTAATCATACTCTTAACCTCTGTGAGAGCCAGCTCTCATTTTAACATAGAAATCTGGGGGTAGGAAATTAGGGTAGTTACTCGACAAATTTTCATGAATAATTCCGACTGGAGATAAATAGTTCGTGTTGTGCCAAGAAAATGTTTTTTGGTTATTAAATGCCCTAACAACCAGATCATTCTCGTGCGCGTCAAGTCTTTTAATAAATTTGTCTTGTAGATTAAGTGCATATTCTAAAATCGGCGTTATATTGGCTTTTTCGTAAATAAATTTATTGGAATATCTTTTAACACGAGACTCAAAATTTTTGTCTATGCATAGCCTCAAAATCTTTCTTTCAACAATTTCCAAAGAATTTGCAACCGAAGGTGATATTGAAAACCAAATTGGGAACGCATATAATATGGCTGATCGAATACTTATTTTATAAATCAATAATTTAGTTGCTTGCCCCAGGAATTTGCTATGAAGGAGAGAAGAAAATAAATATTGTATCTTTTTAGCTTTTTTTATGCTTAATCTAGCATGTTGATTGAACTTTACCAAGTTGTTAAAATTTAATCCTAAATATTTAATTTGGTTCTTAAAAGGTATTTCAATACCTTCCAATTTAATACTTAGTCTTTTACTTTCAGGTACAACTTTTCTATGGCATTTGCCTGAAGCATTTCTGAAACAGATTGCCACTGATTTGCTTGTATTAATTTTTATGCCCCATTGGCAATAAAATTTATTTATTTTGTTAAGATGTTGTTCGACCAAGCAAGAGGCGCGAATTGGAGAGTCACTATGTGCATATATTAGTGCGTCATCTGCGTAAAGCAAGCTCTTTGAACCTCTGAAGATGTGTGGGAAGTCATATATCAGAATATTATATAAGTGAGGGGCGAGGATCGCCCCTTGTGGCACACCACAACCAATTGTTCCAATCTCTGATGAGATAGGACCGCACTGGACAAAAAAAGATCGATTTTCTAAAAAACTTCTCAAGATTTTAACAAAGAAAGGATCAAATCCAACTTGTAACAATTTAAAAATGAGGCCTTTGTGAAAGGCATGATCAAACGCTTTCTCGATATCTAACGAAACTGCTACTGTGCATTTTTCTTGTCTCAACCCTGCAATCACATCGTTATGGAATTTAAATAATGCATGTAATGTGGAATGTCCTTGCTTAAAACCAAATTGTTGGTCAGGGATAAAATCGTAAGAAATATTATTTCCTAATTTATCTTTTAAAACCTTTTCAAATAATTTTCCAATGTTTGACAATAAAGATATAGGTCTGTAATTGTTTAACTCAAAATTGTTTCTTTTTTTTTGGATGGGAATAATTTTCGCACTTTTCCAGGCAGATGGAAAGTAACCATTATTCAAACAGTTATTAAAAATTATGCATAAAAAATCCCAAGCGACAATTGGGAGTTTTTTTAAAATAAAATTAGAAATTTGGTCAGGGCCAGAAGATTTTTTTGTGTTGGAAATTTTAACTAATGCTTCTAGAGCACTAGGCTTTGTAAAATGGAAATCATCGGGATTTTCCAAAGCGTTAAATGAATCTGAAAAGAAAAATGTTGAAGAAGGCAGGATATCTAAAGAATCTTTAATTTCTTGTTCTATTATAGTCAAGTTAGCCTCAGCTGGAATTTTTTCCCTATATATATTATTGAAATGAATTCTAAAAGCTTCCGCAATAAGTTGGACATCGTAAATTGGGAGATTATCTACCATTATTTTATTACAAAAATTACCATTTTTTATCTTAATAATTTTATAAATGTCTTTAAATGCATTTGGACCAGGTTTAATTTTCCTAAGACGAGCAGCGAGCATATCCGCTTGGAAACTTGCTACCTGGTTTTTTATCATAATATTCAATAAATTAATTTGCAATGAAATGCGCCTATATTCATCACTTTTCCTATTGAAATGTCTATGAAAATTCCTCTTCAGTTCCCTTTGCCATCTATACTTAAGCTTAAAGAGCTCTTTAATAGTGTCAGGAAGAATAAACTTTTGATCCTTTAAAGCAGAACTTGTTGCATGTGCTTCTAGTTTGGTGTTAATGTTTGTAGTAAAGACATCTATTGCACAATCAATTTCAATATTTGAGAGGTTTCTATTAGCTGATGGCATAGAATCGATAAAATAAGGCTCAATATCAGATCTAAAATTATCCCAATTAATCTTGGAAAAATCTTTAAACATGCGAGGTGACTGATGAGAAAAAATTGGACTTTTGAATTTCAATAGCAATTTAAGAGGAAAGTGATCCGAAAAGGAAGGTAGGCTAGAAATACTATAGTTCAAGTTAATGGGGTCAATTATACTTGAGCTTATAAGAAAATGATCTAAATACGAAGAACCACCTGGAAAGGACGGAGAGTTCGCGCATATTCTAGAAAAATATAATGATTCATCCTGAAGCCAATTAAAAAATAATTTGCCATTAGAGTTATTAAATGAATCTCCCCAATTACAATTCTTTGCGTTAAAATCACCTCCAATACAAGTGGCAAAGAAACCTCGAGAAAAACATTTAATTGATCTGAGACCATCAACAAACAATGCTTGTGGACAGTTACAAACACTACCAAACAAAATCCTTCTTTTAATATTATCAATATTCAGTTCAATGATGACAAAACAATTAGGAAATTTGATGCCTGCAATGAAAACAGTTGAGAATTTAATTTTCTTTTTAACTACAATTCCAACACCCTGACTGGAATTATCTCTTATCAAATAATAATCTTCAAGCAAAACCTTATCATAACGATTGAGATGCAGCTCCTGAATAAAACCCAGATCTATTTTATTTTTATGTAATGTATGCAATAAGTCTATTCTTCTACTAATATCAACCAGAGATCTGACATTGAAAGTGAGAAGAGAAAGTTGATCACGGTCCATAAGTAATTAGAACTTCTTTTAGCAGTGCTTTATATTCAATTTTGGCTTTATCTTTACTCATTGATTTAAAATTCGAAATAAAGTTTAGGATTCTGTCCTCCAGAGACAAACTGTTTGCTTCCTCAAAGTAACTTGCAATTTTTAAAAAGTCTTCAATAATTTTTGGCTTGTGAGATGTTTTAGTGGAATTTCCCTCTGATTGTTTAAAAAGACTAGCAAACGATCTTTCTTTTGAAACAACATTAAAATTTAATTCTCTTTCAGCAGTACACTTTTTGACTTTTGCACACTGAGAAGAAGCAAACTTTCTGTCTCTGTACTCTCTGAGGGCCGGACAGCCCCTATAATTGGCTGGGTGGCCTTCTTTTTTACAGTTCGCACAAAATGGTAATCTGCTAGTGTCATTTGGAGTTCTTGCACACATCCCTGGCTCATGCGCTTGATTACACTTAACACAAACAAAATTTCGGCTGCAATTTTTTGCAATATGGCCCCACAATTGGCACCTCTTACACTGAACTTCCCTCAAATTAACTCTAGGGGCTTCCCAAGAGATAATTTGATTAAACAAAGACTTTATCTTATCTAACTCACCAACCTTTTTTCCTGGCGCAAGAGTTACCACAAAGAAACCGGTATCATAACAATTTTTTATTGAATAAGCAGTAGAAAATTTATCTACTTTTTCAACCAACCCTATAGCTATGCTGTCTAATTCGGATTTAATATCAATCAAATCCGAACCATGAACTAAACCCTTCAAAATAACTTTGGTTTTCTTGATTTCTTGAGGCGTAAAAGTATACGATTCAATTTTCTTTTCTTTTAAAAGAGTCATCATTTCTTGATGAATTTTTACATCTCTAAAAAAAATTTTACTTTTAAATTTGGATTTATTAATTACTTTAAAATCAATCTTAGGCACAATATTTCTCAACTTCTTAATAAGACTTTCCATATCCACATTATATAGAAATATTGGTGGACAGAAACCGCTAGAACCACCTGAATTTCCTACCCCACTATTAGAAACGCCGGGAGCTATATTTTTAGAATTAAATGAATTATTATTTGTAAACATATTTGGATTTATATCTAAATCTTGTAAAATAGAAAATCTATTAGAACTGGATACTCCTGGCTGGGAAGACTGCGTTTGGCTGGATACACCTCGCGAACAATGAAATTGACTCACGTGACTTTGATCCGTTACTTCTTCTAGACCGCCATTTTGTCGATGTCTTTTATTGCCGACCTTAGTGAAAGGCACTTCAATGACATTTTCTCCGAAGGTAAAAACATGGCCGCTACCTTGCGAAGCGTTTAATTTAAGGAGCAAATTGGCCGTTTCCAAAGCACTTGGCGATTGTGTAAACTGTGTGGGATGGTTTGCTTGTTCCGCAACAGGGTAGCTCTCAACATCCATTGCCTTATCAGGCGGCTTTTTAATGTCCGAACATTGGACCTCGTTCTTCAGCATTCTGAACAGTTTCCACCCAGATTAAACAGTATTTAATCTGTATAAAAGTATATAATCTGTACAATTTCACAGACAAGTAGCAACTTTGTGCAGGAACTTTAAATGTATTTTAACAGTATACAAAACTTGACGATAAAACAAGACAAAACTTCGACGCACGTGATGACTCCGCCACAGCTCAAGCAAGACCTTCATGTTGAACGTATCCTCGGAATGCAATGGTCAACAAACCCAGATGTTTTTTGTTTTGCTCTTCAATTCGCTAAAGTGCCAGCAGAAATTATGCTTTTTAAAAGAAAACCTACAAAACGCGAGACATTGTGTGTAACAATGTCAGTCTTCGATCCGTTTGGTTTTTTAGCTAATTTTTCGGTTTGTGCAAAAATTATAATGCAGACAGTGTGGAAGGCTGGCATAGACTGGGACGAGCAGCTGCCAGATAATATCTACAGCAAGTGGAAGAACTGGTTGGAAGAACTGCCGACAGTGAGGACATTCAAAGTGCCCAGGTGCTACTTTTTCACGGTGAGTCATACAAATTTAGAGCTACATATATTTTGTGTTGCTAGCGAAGAAGCGATGGCGGTAGTGGCTTATTGGCGGTATATTGATCCGTCTGGCGTAAAACTGGCCTTCGTCGCAGCAAAGACATCGTGTGCGCCAACACGATACCACACTATACCAAAACTGGAGTTGCAGGCTGCGGTGATTGGCGTTCGCTTAAAGGACACAATCGTCAAATACCACGAAGTAGAGGTGAAGAAGTGCAGATTTTGGACCGATTCTCACACGGTTATTCGATGGATCCGGTCTGATCATAGGACATACAAGCAGTTTGTGGCAAATCGAGTGGCAGAAATTTTGGAATCATCAAGTGTTTTGGACTGGAGATGGTGTCCAGGCGTATTGAATCCGGCGGACGACGCAACACGAGCAAAGTTTCCAATGCGCTACAATGTCGAGAGCAGGTGGAAAAATGGGCCAGATTTTCTGTTGACGGATGAAAGTGAGTGGCCAGACGAATCGCTCATGAAAACCAACGCTGATCAGAGCTGCGACGAACTGCGTAAAAAACATTTTGCCTTTCATTTTGGACACGTGAGTAGACCCATAGTTCCAAATATTAATGTTTTTTCAAATTTCCAGCGATACAAGCGAACGATGGCGTGGGTGCTACGTTTTAAAGAAAACGTTCTACGAGTTGTAAAGAAGCAAAGCAAGAAAAGCGGTGAACTTTCAGCTGAAGAACTAAGCGTGGCTGAGACGGCAATTGTACGTGATGTGCAGCAGGAAGTATTCAAGTCGGAAGTCCTGTGCCTAGCGGAAAATCAAGCAATTTCTGCTGAAAGTACGCTCGTGTCGCTTAATCCATACCTGGACGATCAAGGGATCATGCGTGTTAATGGCCGTATACAGAACGCTCCGACTCTAATGATGTCTTCAAAACGGCCAATTATCCTGCCCAAGCAACACAAGCTGACGCGCTTGTTGGTAGAAGGCTACCACAAAAAATTGCGTCACATCAATACATCCACTGTCATAAGTGAAATAAGGCAACGTTTCTGGATACCAGCAATTCGTTCATTGATCCGCAGCGTGGAGTCCAGCTGTACGTTTTGTAAGGTGCGAAAGGCAACACCGACCCAGCCTCAAATGGGAAACCTACCCGTAGACAGAGTGACACCATACGTTCGGCCGTTTACGTACACTGGTCTGGACTACTTCGGTCCTGTGCAGGTGACCATCGGCAGGCGACGCGAAAAGAGATGGGTAGCCTTGTTTACATGCCTAACCGTACGAGCTGTACATCTTGAGGTAGCCAGCGACCTTTCCAGCGATGCGTGTTTGATGTGCATACGCAACTTCGTAAATCGACGAGGCGTACCTATCCAAATTAGAAGCGACAACGGTACCAACTTCGTTGGAATCGAAAAAGAGCTGCGTGGTGACGAAGATTTCCTGGACCAAAATAAAATGGTCTCTGGCCTGTCTACGCTCGGAATTAAATGGATTTATAATACGGCTTCAAATCCCAGTGCTGGTGGAGCATGGGAGCGCCTGGTGCAATCCGTTAAAAAGGCATTGCGTATTATGTTGAAGGAGCACGCGCCACGGTTGGAGACCTTCACTAGCCTGCTGATAGAAGCCGAGAATATAGTGAACTCCAGACCGCTGACTCATCTGCCGGTTTCACCTCAAGATCCTGAGCCAATCACGCCAAACCACTTTCTGCTAGGATGCACCAATTCAACGCAAACTCCAGCACCCTTCGAGCCGAGACTCTTATGCCTGCGCAAACAATGGTGTATACTTAAAAACTTAAAGAATGGTTTCTGGAAGCAGTGGGTGAGGGAGTACCTGCCAGAGTTAACACGCCGAACGAAGTGGTGCTTGCCTTCGAACCCCATCAGCAGGGGATGTCTGGTGCTGATATGCGACGATAACGCGCCAAGGTCACAGTGGCGAAGAGGCCGCGTAGTCAACCTATTCTTTGGCCAAGATGACATCGCCAGATCAGCAGAGGTAGCGACCAGCAGTGGCATAATAAAAAGACCCATCTCAAAACTAGCCATTCTCGACGTAGAAGAACCAGATGCTAAGAAGGGTGAGTCTCCCCGTCCGGGGTCGATTCACGGGGGTGGAGATGTTGAAGATTGAAGAGCTTCCGGTGTGATAAAGCAGTCAGATTCTGCAACCTGTTTGCCGTCGTCTAAAGCGCTTCCGGCTCGGTAAAGCAGTCCGGTTACGCAACATGTTTCTGATTGTATCGTTAATTTTGTATTAGTAAAGTCTTATGTTAAGTTTATAAAGGGTGATTTTTTAAGAGCTTGATAACTTTTTTTTAAAAAAAAACGCATAAAATTTGCAAAATCTCATCGATTCTTTATTTGAAACGTTAGATTGGTCCATGACATTTATTTTTTGAAGATAATTTCATTTAAATGTTGACCGCGGCTGCGTCTTAGGTGGTCCATTCGGAAAGTCCAATTTTGGGCAACTTTTTCGAGCATTTCGGCCGGAATAGCCCGAATTTCTTCGGAAATGTTGTCTTCCAAAGCTGGAATAGTTGCTGGCTTATTTCTGTAGACTTTAGACTTGACGTAGCCCCACAAAAAATAGTCTAAAGGCGTCAAATCGCATGATCTTGGTGGCCAACTTACCGGTCCATTTCTTGAGATTAATTGTTCTCCGTAGTTTTCCCTCAAAATGGCCATAGAATCGCGAGCTGTGTGGCATGTAGCGCCATCTTGTTGAAACCACATGTCAACCAAGTTCAGTTCTTCCATTTTTGGCAACAAAAAGTTTGTTAGCATCGAACGATAGCGATCGCCATTCACCGTAACGTTGCGTCCAACAGCATCTTTGAAAAAATACGGTCCAATGATTCCACCAGCGTACAAACCACACCAAACAGTGCATTTTTCGGGATGCATGGCCAGTTCTTGAACGGCTTCTGGTTGCTCTTCACTCCAAATGCGGCAATTTTGCTTATTTACGTAGCCATTCAACCAGAAATGAGCCTCATCGCTAAACAAAATTTGTCGATAAAAAAGCGGATTTTCTGCCAACTTTTCTAGGGCCCATTCACTGAAAATTCGACGTTGTGGCAGATCGTTCGGCTTCAGTTCTTGCACGAGCTGTATTTTATACGGTTTTACACCAAGATCTTTGCGTAAAACCTTCCATGTGGTCGAATAACACAAACCCAATTGCTGCGAACGGCGACGAATCGACATTTCACGGTCTTCAGCAACACTCTCAGAAACAGACGCAATATTCTCTTCTGTACGCACTGTACGCATTCGTGTGGTTGGTTTAATGTCCAATAAAGTAAACTGAGTGCGAAACTTGGTCACAATCGCATTAATTGTTTGCTCACTTGGTCGATTATGTAGACCATAAATCGGACGTAAAGCGCGAAACACATTTCGAACCGAACACTGATTTTGGTAATAAAATTCAATGATTTGCAAGCGTTGCTCGTTAGTAAGTCTATTCATGATGAAATGTCAAAGCATACTGAGCATCTTTCTCTTTGACACCATGTCTGAAATCCCACGTGATCTGTCAAATACTAATGCATGAAAATCATAACCTCAAAAAAATCACCCTTTATATGTTACTTGTATTAGTTAAAACGGTGTAAAATAATATGTACTATAACGTTTAAGTATTTGCTTTCGCTTCAAATTTGGCTATGCGAAACCTTTTAAACTATTCGTAAATTCTTTTTAATCCAGCAGCCAAGAAAACAAGTAAGATTTTGTAACCTATATATTTATATTGTTAACTTTACTTTTATTAGAGAATAAACTTTCCTCATTGAAAACTTGAATTTTAACTGCCTCGCACGACACTATTTCAATTAAGAACACAGGAAGTTTATTCACGGCCGTTGGACAGAAAAGCAACAAATGCAAAATATTTCCAACTTCAAGGAAAACACATAAATAGAAATATCCCTGTTTTCATTTATTATTGTACAAGAAGCAGCATTCTGTTGGCGTCAAATCGTCATTTTGACATTCTATGCCTCCAATGACAGTTGAGCCCTCGCGATT
Source organism: Tetanocera ferruginea (assembly GCA_958299015.1). NCBI lineage: Eukaryota > Metazoa > Arthropoda > Insecta > Diptera > Sciomyzidae > Tetanocera > Tetanocera ferruginea. Next base: position 2,090,975 of record OY282644.1, read on the forward strand.
TATACTACCTGTAGGCAGATTCCAGGATTTGCTATCGCTAAATCTCGATCGCTAAAAAATGCTTACGTCAGTTTTAGCAAATTTTAGCGACAATCCTACAGATGATATGTGAGTCAGAATCGCGATTGTCGCTAAAATTTGCTAAAACTGACGTAAGCATTTTTTAGCGATCGAGATTTAGCGATAGCAAATCCTGGAATCTGCCTACTGGTCATTATATCATGATTTTGGTTAGGGCTTAAAATTTGAATTGAATTTTGGGTGTGAGATGACAAAAGTCTGTCGGAATTATCGATAACTTTCGTTAAATCAGGTTTGCATTTTCAATTGTAGTACCTGCGCTGAGCACTATCAGCAAATTTAAATTTTTTGAATCATTAACCCATTCAGCCACAGCTTGCATTAATATCAGCTATCAATTAAATGTCATTTATTTAAGTTTTTTGTTTTTTATTTTTATTTATAAAACTTTTCCATCCTTACTTTTACAAATTTCTTTTGAATTTCTTACACAAATAATAATATTTTTACAAACAAGAATTAGCTGCTGGATTAATATTTTTGGCGCTTCTGAGATAGAATAGCAGCATATAAGGTTAAAATATCACTCGTCAAAACGGGTTTCAAATAAAAAAACCAGCTCAGCAAAAGTGATATTATAAATAGGAAACATAAAAAAATGTAAAAACACAAAATAAAAACTAAAAAAAAATTCAAATAATAAAAAACAATATAATAGAAATTAAAAGTTTAAACTTAAAAGGAGTTAGAAAAGTTTCATATAAAGTTGTTAAAATTAAAAAAGAATATTTTAAATTTTATAAAAATTCAAAATTGGAAATAAGTGAAGAGTATAATTTGTTTTTTTTTTTTTGGAAAATAGCGATAATAACATATAAGTTGAGAAGTAAACAGAAGGAGAGAGAGAGAATGAGAAAACTCGTTAAAAGTTTGAAAGTATAGCTTTGAAATTATTAGTTCTACAGTCAAAGTTTTGAAAAATTTGTGTGTGTTTCTTAAGTTTGAAGATCAGACTCTCGGTGGAACTACTACGAGTTGCATTCTATTACTTTTTGATTTTTGTTTTTTTTTCTAATTTTTACAAAAAGCTTAAGTTAAAATTACTACATTTTTATTGTAACTCGAACTTAAACCGAGAACCCATCACCAGTGGGATCCAAGAGCCATGGATAGTTGTTGGGGCACTCCATGCAAGTAAACAGACGCAGGGTCTCTCCGGGCAGCTCCCGTGTGGTCAGTGGACAGGCATTGGGCAACGAGCAGTAAGGTTGTCCCTTAACGTCGCACTTTTCCTTCCATTCTTGGAAGTCACGCAGCGAGTTCAGTTCAGTTGGATTTTGCATCCATTGAATAACTTGTAAGTTTGTAACAAAGAACACATCGTTGCGACCCAACATCTCCTCGATGAACTTGACCAGCTCATCGCGATACTCCTTCTTTGACTTCAACCATGAGGCGTGGAAGTGAAGACCTAATGGAGCACGGTTGCTATTGTAGTGACGGTTGAAATTGTGACGCAGAAGACGACCGAACTGATCGCCGCTAGCGACGTTCGAGCAAGAGTCAACCATGTGGCAACCGGGCAGGGACTCATCGAAAGTGGGATCATCACGACGATCAAGTTCATTCATGACCATCTCCCATACGGGGTGGCTACGCGATGGGCAGTTATGAGCATTGCCATTGCACTTGTGTGGCATACGGAAGTACAGGGTGTATGGCCAGATTGGCACACGTCCTAAAGAGGCGGTGATCGATGCATCGTAGACAAAGAATTGATCAGCCATCATTTCGAATTGCTTGTTGCCACCAACGCGCAAGTATGGAGCACGCATGCCAATGATTGAGCCATCAGTAATGTTGGCAAAACGTTCAGCAATCAAACGAGAACCAGCCATTTCAGCGAGCCAATCATCGTAGGTACCGCTGGACCAGTAGTTTGGATCATCCTTGTGTGTCAGCGAGAAGACTGAGATCTCATGACCACGACGGTGCAAGTCTTGAACGGCGGAATAGTTGGTGTACTTGTGTGAGACGAAGAATGTACCCTTGATGGAGCAACCATTGGGGTTTTGATGTTGACCGTTGAAAATATCTTCGTAAAGGTCGATATTATCAATATTGACGGCACCGTTGAAGGTGATGGTGATCATCTGTGGCACTTGCTGGGGTTCAATACCGCCGGGAATGCGGGTACCATCAGCAGAGCAGAAACAATCTGGCAGCGCGCACTGAGTAGGGTCGCATTCGGGAGCGCGATTTGGATCTTCATCGACAGCTATTTAATGAAATTAAATATAGATGATAAATATGAAGTAGTTACATAAAATTGGAACATTTAAAAATTTTGTCCCAAACTGCAAACAAAGGAACTCAGAGAATATTAGTAACAAAGAACTTACAGCAGGCGTTTTCATCGGACTCATCCTTGCAATCAGGCTTTCCGTTGCAGAAAAGTTCTTTGTCAAGACATTCACCATCACCGCAGGAAAGCTTGCCATCGGGACAGATAGGTTCATCAGTCTTCAAGATAGGCTTAACTTTGCGTGGCTCTGATATTAATTGAAATGTAATTATTAGCAAAACTAATCAAACCACGTGTGTTTTAAGAGAGATTAAAAAGCATATCCTATAATTCCAGTAATATAAATGTTAGTTAAAGTTGTGTTAGGTGTTAATAGGTTTAATATTAGTTTTTAAAAAAGTTTAGTAAATTAAAATTTTTTTATAAACCAAAAACGCCCAAACCAAAGTTCTAATTGGCGAGTAGGTACTGACAAAACGTTAATCTAAAAAATTATAAAATGACTCCAAAATAGTAGTATTTATTTAGTAAATCATCATAAACTATTGGCTAGACATACTAAAACTGGGTAAAGAAAAAAAAAATGCGTGCCACAAACCACGTTTTTGTTGTTGGTACTATTATACAGGTTTTTAGATATATACAGAATCATTGAACCGTTTTAAACAAATTTTTGTACGGTTACACTTACTCTCTTTCTCATCGCAGTTAGTTACTTTAGCCTTCCAGTCACATGTTTGTTTCATAATATCAAAGGCCAAACCGGATGGGCACTGAATTTCTTTCAAACCAGATTTTGTACATCTATGGAACACAAATGGAAAAACATGGGGATAAAACAAAAACATGGGGGTATTTTAAGAAAAAAAAAATGTAGTAGTAAAAGTAGATTATCTTGAAACATGTCGCAGTTTGGTATGATTTACAATGCTCATGAAAATTGACACAAAAAGTCCTGAATCTATTTTTGAGTTCATTTGTCTCACAGTAAAATCTGACGTTTAACACTCTTGACAGCGGAGAACTTTGGTTTTTTACATAAAAAAAAAAACCGTTAACACAACGTACATAATAATAAACAGTTTGTTAGTCACATAGAAAGGATAAAGGAAAACTAGCAAATAAACAAATAATGAAAGAAGTTTGCACAAATAAGGTGTAAACAATAATAGGGGAGAATCGAATAAAAGTAAGAATACAATAGGCACGTCAAAGTTAGAAGTTGACAGTTGACATATGATAAAAAAGATAAAATAAAGTAAGAAACAGTCAAAATCACCAGCTTTTTTTTTTAAATTATTTGTGCTAAATAAAGGACACAAGAGCCTTTCTTTAAGGTTTTCATATTTGACATGCGTCAAATATTTAAACGGAAACATAGATGTGTTTTGACAGTTATTAGCTGTCAAACTTACTTTCAAGTTCATGGCAAGTTTTAACATTGGTTTTCCAATCGCATGTTTGTTTCATGATATCAAATGCCAAACCACCCGAGCATTTTATAGTTGCTAGTCTAGTGATGCCATTCTCGCCGGCATTGTCACATCTGATTTTTTTGAATTTAGAAACAAGTTTATAAATTATAATGGGATGTGATTGATTAATCGATTGATATCAGAATAAAATGCATTCTTCAAAAAATTTTTTTTTCGTTTTTTTTTAAATAATAGTACTTTCCACAACAAATGTTATAGAAACATGAGCAAAAAGCACTGAACTAAAATTTTGGTCAACAATGAGCGAACGTTGTTAGGACTGTATTTTTTATTTTGCATTTAGAAAAGAATCGTGTTTTGAGTTGTACAATTTTTTACCTGTAGACTTCACGGCAATCGCCTTCTGTATCCAAACGGAAGTATTCATCACCGGGTCTATCGGCACAAACTTCTTCAATATCGACACCTTCAAACTTATCTTTGACATCTTGACTGGATGCTGAGGGAAAAAAAAAACCAAAATCGATATAATAATAATTTGTTTTAGATTATAGCTTTTATTAGCCTTAAATTGAGGAAGTGGCAGTAAAAACTTCGTGTGAAATATACGGCGTTTAAATATTAACATATATGCTGAAATCTGTTATTCCAACATATTAATTTGATAAAATTCTATAAGTATACGCGAATGGGTTAAATTTATATACAACTCTCGGTCTTCCTCGCTCACGTGGCAACTAATGAAACTGTATTCTTGCTTGATTGTATTGAAAATTAATAAAAAACTGGTTTGTGTTCAGGCTTTGAAGAGTAAAAGTTATGGCAGCGGTTAGACAAGTTTTATTAATTCAGTTTTTAATGACTTTAAGCCTGGCTGTATATTTTGCGCTATATTGTATTTAACGATAGTTAAAAGATTGCTTTAATTTATGTTAATATTGCATAAAAATCTTGACAGGTATTTTATGCAAAATAAATATGACATTTGCACAACAATTTACTGATGTTTAAACTTTAAAATGTCAACGTATATTAATTCATCCTTAACCTGGATTTGAAAAAGATGAGGTAGTTTAGATGACGTGACGTAAATCATATTTTAAAAATATATAACGAGTTTTATTGACATTTGCCAATGCAAGATAATCTTAAGTAGTGTCGACGCTTGAATTACACTCGCTGACGAACGCAACTTTTTTCAGTGTTGGTTAACGGAAAACTTATTGTTGAATATTGCTGAGCGGTATTTTAATTAAAATGTATATCAGTTATTGCTTAAGAGTTAAATTATTATGAATAGTTTCTGCTGCTTGTATTTTATATATTGTTAGCCTTGATTTCTGCAAGCTTGTAAGCTGCTTGAAGTAATTGGCTAGTATTATGACAATTATATGCAATTGCGTTGCAACAACAAAACAGTTGTTGCAGTTGAGTTTCACAGAGAAGAGAGTTCGTTCGTGCCATAGTTTGAAATAATGTATGATGTGCATAATTAAAGCATTTAAATTAGAACTTTTATAATTTATTTATGACTTTAAAATGCCTAGATACGTTGTTATTTGTAGACATAATCATAAAGTTTAAAATTAAAAAAAAAATATTTTTGTGTATTCAAAATTATTTTTTATCGAAAAAATAACTATTTGTTCTTGAAAAACTGTTTTGGTTCCAAGCAGAATATCAGCATCCCTTTTCACGTCTTCAAATTTGAACTTACTATTTTCAGTTGCAACTTTTTTAAATTTTCTCATTTATACACATTTATGATTCTTCTAATTAGCACGTACATTTTTTCACTTTTTTATATAAACTGCTACCACTTCAATATATAAGGATTGTAAAGTTCAAATATAAGTATTTTTGGTACTCACCTAGAGCGCAGCACAGTACAAATAAACTTAATACGGGCAACACACGCGCCATCTTGCGTATGCGCTAATGAACTAATCTAAAAAAACTTTATTTTCACGTTTAAATAATTTTGTGCAGCGCAGAAGAAGCGTTAAAGAAAAGAAGATAAAAATATAAATTAATTTTAAATTAACACATGATCACTTTAATAGTAAAAATAAATATATATATATATATATATATGTAAAATTTAACAAAAAAAAAAATAAGCTTTAATTACTTTTCTCTGAATTGAAAACCGTGGCTATGAAACGACGGCCTGTTGTACTGGTTCAATACAGAGCCACGCTTACACTAGGTGTTGGCTGCTAGGATCGAGTTCTATTTATTAAGACACACAAATTCGGCGTGGTGAAACTGTGCAGAAGAAGTTCACAAGAGCGAGAGCGTACATTTTTTTTTTTTTTTGGTATTGGTGCGTTTGTTGGTCTGAAGGTTGGGGAAATATTAATAAACTGGTTCAAAACAGCATTTGGAAATACCAGTCAAGACATTGCGGTCGTTTGCAGTTTGTTGGTTGCGCATGCGCATGTTTTGGTGAGCAGACAAGAAGTTTTATTGCCAATAATGTTGGCTTAAAAGCTTGCGCTCTGAACTTAAAAATGTGTGTTTATCAACTGATATACGTATACAACTCTTGTGTGTGGTGTGGTTTTAAAAAATCGTTAAAAGCTGCGTTTATACGAAAATACAAAAATACATTTAAAAATTATATAACTAAACCGGTTCGCATGCATTTATCGTTACTCTTTTCCAAGATATATAAAAACTGGTAAAGATTTTGCAGTAATTGTTTTGGATAAGTGCAAAAAATTCCTGAGTAAAGGTGCGTCTTCAAGTATGTTATGTTTTCACCACAGTCATATTGCATTTTTACCACTTAAACTTCCCCAATAAGTCTGCGCTCATACCAAAATTGCTTCTGTGGCATATCCTCTGGCTTAAATCTGCATTTTGTGGAACGTACGAGATTTTTAATATATATACATGTATAAAAATTATATCTTATTGCGCACTTGTATTTGCATGTGTGATCCCTACGTATTAGCCAAGTTTAATGTAGTTTGTAGACCGCTCTTTGAGTTAGTTGTCTTTAAAAAGCTTTTTCTGCAAATACAACAACATTGAAGCAAACAACTATTTCTTATTTGTCTTGTTCATTTTTTTATAAGCTTTTTTCAATTTTTTTAATATTTTTTTATTATTGTACAATATATATGGTATATTTTTCTAGTCATCGATTTGTTGTTTTTGTAAAGATTAATTGCTGCCATGATTTATTATGTTTTTTTTTCTTTTTCTATTTTTATTTTAAATTTACAGGCTTGTTTGTGCAGTAATCAGTTATTGGAAGTAACAACATACTTCTTTTAGTGACTGCGAAGGTGTGCTTGTTTTGGTACATTAAAGAAATTCATCGGAAATGTCAAGAGTTGACTTGCTGACGAAGACGGCTTTTCGTTTTGTTTGTTTTTAAAATAATCGAAGATATTTTTTCGACAAGAGTCAAAAGTAAGACGTAAGACAAGAAATAAGATAAAAACGTTATTCTTTTAATTAAAAATTTAAAAAAAAACTGATAAACTACGCGAAAGACTAGAAATTTCGTTTTTGCTAAAACATGCAAGTGTCTTCAATCAGAATTTAGAAACTGACTTACTAGATAACAACTTATAATTATTCTTAGAAAAAGCTTAAAAATAATCAATTAATTTGGCTTAAAATTAATTATTGAAATATGTATTTTCTTATGACTTTTTAATAACAATTTTTAATGAATTTTTAGTGAGTTGTAGCTATATAATGACGACTGTTGCTAAATTAAAATTTTTCGCTTTAGTTAACTTAAGAACTACATAAACTTTATTTATTTTTTTAAAAATAATTACCAAGATAAGAAAAACACACCTTACTTAAGGTAAAGGTTATGTTGTCAAAAACTTCCTGTCCACCTCGACTTTAAAGTGGTTGTTGTAATCTATCGCTTGTTTGGCCTTACAATTTTTCCAACCATATCTTTAATCATTTCAAAAATTTCATTGATTAAATGTCAATTGAATGTTGTTTGAAGAATATTTATAGCGAATATTATTGAGCTTTAATAAATCAATTTGATTTTCCATAACAAAAGTGAACAAAGTTGTCTGTCTAATATTAATTAACAAATGTCATAACCTTTTGTCTTTTAAAGCTATTGGATTTTTATTTGCAATAGTTATTTTTCTGCGGTTTTTGAATAATTTTGAAACACAATACCACTTGACGTTTTTAACTTAAGTCATTGCATAAAATGCTAATTTTAACTTTTAACTAATTTTAATTTTAAGATTTGAATAAAAACAAAAAAAAAAATTAATTTTGTATATTAATTGAATTTTTATGCCATAGAAAATAAATACTTGAGCTTAGTTTTAAAATACGAGTTTAAGTTTTAAGCTAAAGTCGAAAAAAACTATGTAGCTAATTTCATTGAGAATAAGATTTAGGCGTCTTATATGATTTTACTTAAACACTACGAATTTAAGTAGAGTTTTCTGACTTTGGAGTTCATTAAGATTTGGACAAAAAATGCAGCAACTAATAAATATTTTAAAACATTTCATTTTATGGTGACGTAAGTTGTCAAACCAAGCTTCCGAACAGAATTTTTTAAAGTTTATTTGTATGAAGATCTACCCGACCTAGTGCTCATATTTAATAAGAACTTCTCTATAGAACTACTTTCAAAAAAAAATTTCTCAATTTGTTTTTCTCTGCTGTCAAGCGATTGATAGATAACTTTCATCAATATTTTTATACCAAACTCAGTTAACTTGCGTCAATAATGCACATTTTTGAAAATTTTGATTGGCATAAAATATATTAAAAAGAGTATTCTCTAGATGAGACTTTATAATTCATAGCTTACTTCAACGATATTAGCCGTCAATGAGACTGTTCTCACTCGCCTTATGTGAGGCGGCACATCGGCACATTTTGGAGTCTACAGGGGAGGTGGCAAGTTACGTCGAGCAACATTTTTAAATTTTTCAAAATTTTGCGATTCATTTTGACGTTTGTGATCATGAAATTTGTCATATTCCTCTTTGTTACTCAAGTGTTCATACTCAAATAGCTAATGTTTTGTCTTAAATTATAATAATAAATTGTTTGATTGTTCTCAGACGTCAACATAACGCGGCCTTAAATAAATCGGTAGTAAAAACACCTGACAGATACCTACTGTAAAAGTAACGCCATTTCTCTGCCTTTTTTAAGGCGAGTGAGAGCAGGCTCTATAAGACATTTAAGGTCAACGCCTATTCAATCTGTCACTTCCTACAATATATCACAATGATATCAAACACGATATCACAATGCCAAATTATTGAACAAACTGTTAGTCAAACACGAACAAAAAAAATCAAAATGAATTGTTCTACTTGCTTGACCAATAATTCGACGATTCTGACAAAAGTTTAAAATATTTTAGTTTTTCCTTGCTGTTTGACCAATAATATGACAGTGCAAACTCCCTCAATGCAACGAACAAATATAACAGTTGCAAATCACAACTTCAATTGGCAACATTCAGCTACAACGCCAAGAAACAACACAAGTTGTAGGATTTGCTCTCCTAACGTACGTTAACGCAAATCACACAACGGTTTAAATAAGGGTAAGCTTTCAATTCTACAATTAGTGCTGGGAAAATTAAAAGTAATGGTAATAATCGATAAAAATGCAACACAGGGTTGCAATATTAAAGCTTACAACAGTATTTGGTGCGTTCGGAAGTATAAAAATGTGCTTGACTAGTATTCAAGAGAAAATAAACGCTTATCGATTACTTTTCACCGTTACATTTAATCAGAAAAGAAATACTATTTAACGCAAAAATATTTGCTTAATGGTCATTAGTACTTAATAATTTTTTATTTCAAATTCTATTATTGCGTATATTTCTTATATCTCGGTATTTATGAACTTTTTCGACTGTGAATTTTTTATATCAATTGTCTTTTTGTCTATTTAACTCAAAAGGCAAAAAATGCATTAACTTTTTAAGCCGACAATGCTATGACAATTGATTCTACAAACAGATACTGCCACGTATTTCGAAATTTATAGGCAAAATTTTAAAAACAACATATATGTATGTATATGAGAAAAAGAAAAGGGTTAGTGAACTCTCAGTCCTAAATGCTGGCTGTTTAGAAGCCAGCCTATAAAATGACGGCATGTTCGGCATACCAAGCTCAATCAGAAGAACCAAGAGATTAGAAGACATTTATAAATACCATGAAATAAAAAGAAAAGCATTCAAGCATTAAAATAAGACATGTGCGGGCATATTATTAACCACGAAATATTAGCCAAGCCAAGAGCGCACCAGGGCGGTTTGGTTTAAAAAGGCTTTAACCAGTCATGCACTGAAAAATTAATATTCTTAAAGCGCAGTGCTGACATTAAATAAAAAACAAACAAAAACAAAAAATAAAAAAATAACAGTCACTTGAATTAACATACAAGCGAACTTGTCATAAAACTGTTGCCGGCAGTTAAGCATTTCTGTCCTTTCTTTGTTTTTGTTTTGTTTTGGACAATTTACTTTGCCGCCATTGCTGCGGCTATTTCTCAAGACGAATATGAAGCAGCAGCAGCAGAAGAAGAAGAAGTGGAAGTAGAAATTTATATACGCCTAACCAGAAGAGATATGAAAGATTTACTTCTTGCGTTTCGTTCTTCTTACGAACAAAAAAAAAAAACAAAACAAAGAAAAAATAAAGTGAAAAAACCACAAAAAGTCAAATAAGTTAAACTTTACACATAATTTAACATTATGACCGTCTCGTTCGTTTATTTATGCGTGTCTTTAGCCATTTTTTTTATTTATTTTTATATTTTTTAATATTATTTCCTTTGCGTGTTGCTAGATTGCATGATAAGATCTGTCCATGTCTTCAATGCATTCATTGTACTTGTTCTTCTAAGTTGAAATTTAAATTTCATGGCCAACTTAAGTGATTTTCGGTAATTGTTTTGTGGTCACATAAGAGCTATAGCAAAAACAATTTAACGAATTTTAAAGTTCGTTGTTTTTTTTTTCTATTTTGGCCAGTTCTGATGTTTTGCAATATTTGAGAATGCTAATTGACGGTTTAAGAGTTTAATGTGAAAAAAGTTAAACTTTTGTCTGTCAAAATTGGCCGAGATGACAATTTTTTGTCAAAATTTGCTGTAATGGAACCTTAATGTTGGAAAAATTATTGAGAAAAACTGGCATGAAAATTTTTTCGATGGAGAATTATGTCACATTATCACGAAAATATGACATTTAGTTCTTAAACGTAGATGATTTTTTGACACATGTGTTCTATTTGACATTTGCATGCATTTATAATTAACTAGCGAATTCATATATAATTGTTATTGTTTACTTGATTTGCTCTTCTCTAATTAATTTGCAGTGAACTCTAACCTGAAACATGACTTATGTGGAAATGTGCAACGGACATGTGTCTATCATCTTTATCAAAACCTCCATTCCTGCAGAATTAGAAAAAAGTTGCAAATCTTTGATGATAACAAAACTATTTGAAATTATAATTTAGATGCAGCAACTTTTTTCCATACTTTCAGACATGTTTTGCTAAAAAGCAACAAATTCATTGTGGGAGAGTCAAACTTTATGTCTGCATGTGCCACACTTCAAAATTGAAAAGCTTCCAACATAATTCCTAGCCAACAATTAGCAACCAGTGAAGCGCTCAGCCACAATTATCAATTCTTCACAGTTCTGTAGGTGTTTCTATAAATAGAGGAGCGTCCATAAAATTAGTTATTAATTAAATGATTACTAAAGTAATCACAGGCAAAAAACCAAATCAACAAATCAATTCTGATCATCGCAGCTTAATGCACCCACATAATAGATGTTGCTGTCAATGTTTTGTTGGATTATTCAATTAAAGTAAATCGTATGGAATTGATGTGCTCTTATGTAATACGTGTAAAACGTGCCACGCAGCTATGATGGTGCTGATACTGACGCTGTTGATGAAGATGATGATGTTGGAACATCTTCCATAAAAACAGAAAAATAAAGAGAAAAATCGCAGCACATAAAAATTTACCAATTCGAAAAAAAAAAACATATAAAGAGTATAAAAATGACTGAACAACATAAAAAAGGTACACGCTATAAAAGGTAATAAACAAGCAACACCAAATTGTTTGCCAAGACGCAGCAGCATACAAAGCTCATAGTAAAAAAAAAAAAAAAAACAAAGAAAGAAATATTATTAAACAGGTCGCCGCATAATATTTATGACAAAGAGTGCGTATGATGTATGTGTTGCAGCATGTAAAAAATGGCTTGACGTTGCACAGTGCACTAAATCCACCACACCACGGCACACCATGGCACACCATGAGTGTGTAGTAAAAATAAAGACGCAACTTTATATTGACTTTTTGCCAAATCTATGCGCCTTGAATATTGTTTTGCATTTTAATATCCATGTATCGAAAGTGTGTAAACGAGCCCCAGAGTTTTGCAAATGAGTGGCAGCTTAAATCATTGATTGTAGTGCTCTGTACACACCCAAACATGTATGTACATATACACATATGTAGGATCAACGAACATCGTGTTGTAACTGCCAGACAATTTTTTATTTTTTTTTTATTTTTTTTGCATTAATATCTGGTCGATTTTTATTTTTAACTTAATTTTTTACAACTTGATCTCTCGGTATTGAATTTGTAAGCTTTTAAAATTTTCCATAAAACAGACGCTGGTGCTTTTACCACACTTGTGTATCAGACTCGTATAAGCGTGTAGCGTGTTATGTAAGTTGACTTTGGTTATGCTCCTATTTTGCAATATTACCACATCTTCGGTTACAATTTTGCATTTCTTCTGAATTTATTTGACAGCTTTGTAAGACATGCGGTTTTTGCTTAACTTTCTTATCTGCTTTATTAACATTTTTAACCATTATGGCAGCAAAAAGAGTTGGTCTTAATCCTGCCAAAGTTATTTATATGTTTTTAATGTAGTATTTTATTGACTTTGGTAATTGCATCTTTCTTAACTGTGACACTTTAAATGTTTAAAATTTTGATTTTTATAGTTTTCTCTGAAGTTTGCTGTGAGTTTAGTGCTCTAGTGTCATGAAATTTTTTACGAGGCAAAATTGTGATGATGCTCATAACCAAAACACGACTAAAAGATTTTTCGACACAAAAGTCGGAATACATTTGAACGGTTCGATTCGATTTAGTTATACAAAATTTTTATTTTTTAATTATCTCTCTATAATACAAACCGACAATATAGAGTGAAATTCCAGACCATGAGAAACTTTTCTAAAGATTTTTGATGCTCTGATTTAGCATCAGTTTTGTGTAATTGCAACAAGTTCATTTTTCAGGTTTCCAGGGTAGCATTTTAAAGATTAAAATTGCTACCGATAGTCAGGGACTTTTGCTGTTTAGATTTGATGGCCTCAAACACTTAATTTTCAAGATAAAGAATTTCTTGAAAATGCATTGAAAGTAAACCTAATTTCGTCCTAGCTCGACTTGAGTAATTCCTTGTCGACACAGAATTGATGCATAAAGATACCTTGCGTATAAAACTATTGGCCGTAGAACTTTTAACAGAATTCTGTTCCAATGTACCGAACTTCATTTACACGGTTCAGTGGCCAGCGCAAACCTGAATACATTGGATTACAAATTGTGGTCCGTGTTAGAGGTTATTGCTTGCTCTACTTACACCCAATTATCGAGTCTCTAAAATGCACTCTTGTCCGAGCAGTGCACAATAGCAATCATGAATGGAAGAATACACGGTTACGACATCGACGTCATTGCCATCTCTATGAGAATGTTGCCATCTCTATGTAGCCATCCTTTTTTAGCCAATAGGAAAAGTTGGCTCCAATTACCTCATCTAGCGGTAAAACATGTGGATGTCGTAACCTTGTATTCTATCATCCATGATAGCAATCATGTGGGATACTCATGATACAAAAATATAGGTAGCATTGACAAGTGTTGGTTTTCTCATCTACAAGTAAATGAGTTGCTGTCAAAAACAGCTGTTCATTGTTATATGCGTTGGCCACATTCAGCTGTGTCAACTGTTGTGAATGAGACACATCAAGGAGCGCTGTTATCGGTATTTAAGTGTCAGAAAAGTTGTCAAGTTGATGAAATGTCAAGCTTTGTATCAAATATCAATGTAGATCTATTTTTAAATACATTTGAATGCACAACTTCAAATTTATGTACATCAAGTTTTGATTTAATAGTTGCCAATTGTTAAGTACGCTGAATGTGAATAATGAAGATTAGTTTTATGCAATGGCGGATTGTAAACGCTATCTTTCCAACAGAAACGTCAACACTACCTTGTAGTTATTATATAATGTGTGATACTCTTGCTCAAATTGTCTGTTTGAGTTTTAATAGGGGGTTTCGCACGATCGTACATATCAGCCGACATTGTACGACGACAAACTAACGGGAATATTTTTGTGAGCTTTCAAACAATCGGATATGTACGACGACTTTATTTCTTTGTTGACTCTCGAGAGTAACACATCGGTATAATAATGGCCCATATGCAAAAAAAAAGAAATCACTAGAGTTCGTAGTGAACACTTGATTTTTCATTATTGACTTATAGTATAAAAAGAAAACACTATATAGTGTTCACTTCTTTTATTGACTGGACTATTTTCGAAACACTACCTGCTAAACTTTGATATGCATAAAAGGAATGTTCACTACTTAAAAAGAAGTGAACACTATAATATATTGTAGTGTGGTTCTGATTAGACTACTTTGAAATAATTCGTAACGAAATGGCAATGTTTTTTAATTTTAATCATAGAAATAGAACTAGATGTTATTAAAAACTAATTCTTAAAAAAACATTATTTTTAATAATTATATTTTGAGCTTTATGCTTAATAATTCATGAAGCAACTTTATTTTTATTACATTCAATTTTCAAATTAAGTTTTTTATATATGAAATCGTTGTTGGTGAAATTTGGAAAGCAAAGTCTCTGCAACGCAGTTTCATCATGTAATTTGAAGATGAAACTTGAAAAGAAAATTTTAGAAAATCGCATGCGACGAGTTTCATTGTATAAATCCCTTATATAAAAGAAGTGAACACTTAAGTTCGAAATTTGAAAATAGAGCTTGCTTAAAAATGTTCATTCATACCAAAAGGAGTCTTCACTTCCTAACTTTCTCAACTTGATAGATAACACTACTCTGAAGTGTTCACTTTATTTTATGCATACGGGCCAATGACTAGGCAATGTTCGGCGCCGATTATAATTGACCAAATTTTTGGAAAAAAGAAAACGAAGAACATGAAGAAAACATCAGAAAATTAAAAAATTTGTTGTTGTTTTTCTCTTACTTTCTGTTTTTGCCTAAGTTGATGTTCACTCCTCGTTGAAAACTTTATATAAATGATAACCCATCGCGTCGGATCGACATGCGTTAACATGAACGACATGTCGGACGGACCGACAGAAATATTAAAAAATTTTTGATTTTCATCCGACATGTTAGTCCGACCGTCGTCGTTCATGCCCATGTCGGAAGACATGCACGACCGTGTGAACCCCTCTGATGTTATTAGAGCGAAAAATGCACACGGTTGTTGAAATATCATAACTATTTGGTACTAAAATTACTGTAATTAATTTGTTCTACTACTTTTAATGCTTCGTTTTTTCTATGTGCATTAATAACTTACTAAACGATTGATACTGTTTTTACTTCAATGAAAAATCCGAGTTTCTTATGATCAATTGTGCTGTAGGTGTTAAATGTTTGTACAAAATGGAGCGAGAACTGGACCTGCATGCTTTCTGCCAACTCCAAATGGCTAATATTCATGTTTTCAAAAAGGTTTGCATGGCATTATTTTCTCTGCGATTTGCCATTGGTTAAGAGAACTGACGGCCGATTCGAAAAATAATTTCTATTGAAAAAATTTCAGTGTCAGATGGTGATTTGAACTCGGATCTGCGGCGATTCGTTGGCACGCATACCACATACTAAGCCCTCACGTCCATGGCCACCATAAGAAATAAAAACAGACAGAAGTAAAAATTAATGTTTGTCGTTTATAATGTTTCGTCTTAAAACAAAAATAAATTTTTATTTGAAATTTTAATTCTTAGCGTAGTTTTTTTTATGAGTTTACTTAATTCGAGAAATTCTTATAAGAAGAACCAGCAGAAGACTGCAAAGCTGTTTCATTGGCCGCTAAGAAAATTCATCAAAAGCTTAGTGTGATTTCTTAAGTACTCTCATTTTAGCAGATACTTAAGAAAACTTTAGACAAAACCAATGCTGAATTTTAAGTGTTTTTAAAGACAAATGTATGTTTTTGTCAATTTTTAGCAATTGCGAAATTTTGAAAAGTTGTTTCGATAAACTTTTGAAAATTTTTTGTTTTGTTATATGTTTTTATATGCTTTTTACGATCTCCTCTAGGTTTCAGTGTATGTATTGGAGTTAAACGTAGGTGACATAAAAAAACTTGTTGGTAAAAATAAGCATCAATATCGTATATTATTTTTCTGAATCTTGTTGCTCTTGCTTTTTTTAAATTCCAGCAAACTTTGCCAATTTAATTTCAACTCTCACACTTGATTTATAAAAATTAAAGTTATTTTCGAGTTAAATGCTTAGTCTTTTCAAACAAGTGTGAATATTAACACTTTTTTACTCTAAATACTTTCAATTAACAAACTTTTTCTATAAGCTTTGCTCAACAAATCACCACAAACGTAATATCTATACAAATGGACTCTACTGTAGGAGAGTTTAACTTGACTTCATTATGTTTCTGGTAACTTCTGTTCATCTGGTAATTAAATTAAATCTGACATTTAAATGTAAACTAGTGGAATGTTTGCTTACCGCGCTTAAATTGCTTCCCAGCGCATCAGGCATCATGAGCATGAGTCAAAGTTTATCAGCCCAAAGGAATCACGAATTTTGCTTATGTAAATTAAAGTCGCTATAAGTTGGTTTTTTCTAAGTCAAGACAAAAAAAATGAAATTACAATAAATTAGTTTGAACTTTTGCCTACGCTAAAAACAAAAAATCTTTTTAATAACATTATTCAAACACATGCACTAGTGCAAAAATTTAAAAAAAAGGGGTGAGTAGGGCAGATATAAAGATAAAGTAAAAGCGAATTGCATTGCCAACAAATTTTATTGCTACATCATCTTCTAACTTTGACATTTGCAGTTAACAATAAAAATGGCTTAGTCAGTCGAATAAACCGCCAGTTGACTGGTAGTTCCAGCATCATCTTCAGTTTTACAACGCCAAAAGTTGTTATCGGTGTTGCTCCTGTGGTGTCCGGTTCATTGCAAGATTTGAAAGTATTACAAAATGCAGCGAACAAGTTTTTTTTTTTTACATATTATTTTTTATATGCAGTGTTAATTTTGTTTTTATTTTTTACATGTTAACGATTTGTTTGCAATTTTTGATCTTTGTTGGGCAGCTTGTTGGGTTAGCTTGTGATGTTGACATAGTTAAAAAACTGCATGTGTCATATCGCTAAAGTAAGCAACCATTAGTTAACTCATATATGATGAAGTTGCTGTCGATGATTTAAACTAATTTTAACATAAGATTAAACATAACAATTTTTATGTTTAGTACTGACTTTTTTCCTATTTTAAGAGTTGTGTAGATTTTCTTAAATGCCCTACCTCTACCTCTACCTCTACCTCTACCTCTACCCTCTACCTCTACCCTCTACCTCTACCCTCTACCTCTACCCACTACCTCTCTTCCTCTTAGCTCATTGTTATATTTTTACCACATCTTTTTACGTACATTTCCTTCCTGCTATAAACTTCTTAGCCATATTTATTAACTGCATTACTTGTTGGCCAGTCATACAAGGTCAGTATCAATAAAACTTAATAAAATGTTCTCATAAGCAAGTTCCTCGTTATTAAAGTCCAACAAATGGCAACAAAATATTTCCTGCTGTTCGAAACAACAACCAACAATCAGTTTCAATAAGCATAGAAAAACACTTAGCATTAATTTTAATGTAAATCATAAATGCAACAAGAACAACAACAACAACAACAACAACAACAACATTCACATCAACAAGCAAAGGCAAAGCAAAGAGTTCTTTATTCCTGACTAAACTGCTTAAGGCCAACTTAAGTCGTCACGAACAAATAGTGGCAATAAAACGGCAATAACAACAAAGTGCTCAACAATTAAACTGATAAATTAAATGTACCCACTAGACAGTAGAAGAAAATTGAGACTATCTACAGATGTGTAGACAAGCATATCTACACACACACTCAAGCCACTTGCTATGGTGTCTATATTAGACACCGCTATAGCTACGTGCTACAACTTCTGACACGTTCCATACGACTTTGGTTAGGTTTGTATACAAGTATAGATATGTATAATATGGGCTTTACTTGTATTAGACTTTCTTGGAATTTTTAGTGCTCTTTAAACAATTTCGATTCTTGCGCTTGCTTGAAGTTCAGCTAAAGCTGCTTGGAGTTTGGCTGCTGCTGTTGCTGCTGAGTGTAACGTGCTGGCAGGGAGCGACAGGTGTTGCAGGCGCAAACATGTGCGGCATCCGAATTGCACCTTAATGCAATCGGAATGTGAATTCAGTCGATTTGAGCTAAGTTAAATGAAGCGAGTTGCTTGATCGAGTACGTTCTCGTAGTTTTTCAATATATCAGCAGCAAGAAGTTTACCTTCTAATATGGCGTTGTAGTACAGCGTAGATTTGTTGCAGTTGTTGTTAAAGTACTTGTTGTAATATAGCTGGTGCCTAGCTGTCCATTCCGACATTCCATTGTTTCGATATGCAATAATATGTGTTGGCCACAGCGTAGTGATGCAAATAGATTATTTTAAAATATAAGCAAATATTTTTAAAATGTTTTTGCTCTTAAGTTATATTTTAAAATCGAATCGTTTTTAAAGAACGCACAATTCTAAAATTTAAAATTTTCAATAGTGAAAAGAATTGAAAAACAATTAGCAACTTACGTTCTAGCAGTTTAAGAACTTTAACAAGATCATCATCATGCAAATATTCTATCTTGTCATCGTTTTGCTTATTTATTCTGCACAAATATTTTGTTTAAGTGATTGGTAACTTAGTTTTAAATGGCAGATAGTTTTACTCCAGAATACAAGCTTATAAGATACAAGATTATACATCAATATCGATATTGTCCCCTTCAAAATACTCCCCATCGACTGCAACGCACTCATGCCAGCGCTTGATCCAATCCTCGAAACATTTTTTATATTCGGTTTGCGGTAAGGTCATTAGAGCCATTTTCGATTTTTCCATGATCCCATCTTTGGTGTTGAAACGCGTTCCATGGAACGGTTTCTTGAGTTGACCGAATAAGAAAAAGTAGCAGGAACCCAAATCAGATGAACTCGGTGGTGGTTGAATGGCATTCGTTTTGTTTTTAGCCAAATGTTCACGGATAATGATGTCATTGTGCGACGGTGTGTTATCGTGTTGCAAGAAAAAAATAGAAAAAACGTATAAGCGCAGATGTACTCTATAAGCCCTAACCAAAGTAGACGAAACGAGACGATTGCAACTCGACGAGCGTGTAAACTCGTTACGTCTGTTTTGACAATTAACCCAAAATGAAACGTTCTTGAACTCGTCTTGGCTGGTCAGCTGCCAACTGTTTCAAATGCATATAAATGCCTTGTTCATCCCTAAGAATGGCTATTTATTCATTAAAATATTGTTTCTTGCACTAATTGATAAAAATGCAACAAAACTTGATGTAAAAATTCTCTGCACTGTTGTTGCTGACAAGTTGAGACGCTAAAAGTTCGGTTCTTACGGAACAAAACGTCTCGTCAAACCGTTTCGTTCAGTTTCGATGTGTTTACGTTTGCTTATTTTGGGCAACAACATTGAATTGCATGCAAGCGAACATTTTCGTCTTCGCTCGTTACGGAGCACATCGTCTATTTTGGTTAGGGCTATACGCGCATGATATAATAACCACAAGGTAGTGTTGACGTTTCTGTTGAAAACTACCATCTGTCAAAAAATACAACAAAGAAGAGAGCGCTCACAATCCGTCACTGCATAAAATTAATTTTCACTGGTCACGTTCAGCGTACTCAACATAAACTTGACAACTTTTCTGAAACTTCAATACCGATAACAGCGCTCCCGATGTGTCGCTGTCACAACAGCTGTCGCCAACGCATATAACAGCGCATATAATTTATAGCCTAGACACATTGACTGCGGCTGCAGCATTGCGTCAAACGTCAAATTTTTTTTACATGCTTTTCTTATGGAGGTGAATGTGGTGAAAAAGTTGTAACGACACTGGTCATTGCATCAATGTTGCTGTCGTCGATTTAGAACTTTTTCTATTTTAACGTGCGACAAGAGTAAGAACATCGGCATTTTTCAATGTTTTCGTTTAATTTCGTGCTTCTTTTGTGTTTTTTATTGTTCATTCTCATTGTGTTTGTGTTAAATGTTTGTTTTTTAATGATAATTCGATGTTTAATAATAAAAATATATGAAAATACGGCTTATCGCGCTGCATCCAAATTTATCAAGTCGTGGACAACATGCCAACATTTCCATTTTCACCTCGTGTTGTTATGTTGCAGCCGCAGTCAATGTGTCTAGGCTATTACTTGTAGCTGTGAGAATCAACACTTGTCAATACTACCTGGCAAAGTTATTATATCATGATACGACGTCACTTTTACAAATGTTAAGCTATCAAGCTGAAAATTTCATTGAATGTCAATGTGTGGCCACCTAAAAAAAAAGATTATTCAAATCGGGTGACTGAGAGCGCCACACGGTGGTCAAACCGAAAACTTTTTGATCAAGGTGGTATTTGTCAGCGTTCATATGTAATGCAGAACTGAAACTGAACAGGACCTTTTAAAGCGAATTATTCTATTCTCTGGATTTGAGAGATTTCACGGGACATTTCCCTGGATGAGGCGAGCACAAAATTGCGTGTGCAGGAGTGGTCGCAAAGTTGTTCTCTTTGGAACTAGAAGGGAAAAACTTAAAATATAACGTTTTATTCCATCACTAAAACATCTCTGAGCGTTTTGAAATGAAAATTAAATGTCCTCATAGCATTCTGTCACATAAAGTCCCAACTAAAAAGTTATAAGAGTTAAAAAATACGAATGCTTTTAAAAATTCTAATCCATTTTTCAGTAGAGGTAGAGCACTTCAAATTGGTTCCAGACATGAAAAAGACGGCCAAAACCTAATTTTTAAGGATGTTTGAAAAACATTTTATGCTTTGACTGCTTATTAAGGAAAAATTAATAAATATAACTGCGTTATAAGGTTTTGTTTAAATTTCTTTTTATTGTTTTTTTAAGCCTTAAAAATTTGAAAAAAATTTAATAAAAAAAATTAGTCATATTCGACATATTTAAAGCAAAATTCGAACATTTGTTGTATAATTTGTTAGAGCAATGAATTGAAATTTAAGTAATCAGAAAAAAAGCAAAATTTTAAAAAAATATTCATACCACTTAAAAAAAAAATAAAATGAAAACGAAAATTATTTAAAAATTTGAAACTGTTAAAAAGGAAAAAACAAAAGTGTCCCCTTTTCCCCCATTTGAAAGGTATTGGTTTCTAAGTGGGACATCTTATTAAACTAATAAAACAAAAATTGGCTGACACTGGGTACCAGCCACTGTAGAAAAATTTGAAGAAAAGCTAAAATGATATCAAAAACGAAACATTGTTTTTTTTAAAACAATTTGTTTTTAACACATTTGTATCGTTATAAAACATTGTTTATAAGTTTAACTTAACCGTCTTTCTGTCGCAAAAAATAGTATGCTTCATTCTATGGTCAGAAATAGTACTTGTAGCATCCCGTAAATTAACCCTCATCGGTCCCTGAGACCCATAACCCTAAAAGGTTCTTTATGTATGCGCGCGCATACACACTAAAAACATTTAAGAGAAATAAAAACACAACAAATTGTATGAATAAAATTTAAAGATTATTTATTCCTTTTATGAATAAAGTTATGGAAAAAAGCTATTTGCCAAAAATTCATGTCAATTGGTTAAGGTTTAATATCTTTTTTACTAAATTTAATTTTGAATTTGTATGCGCGCGCATACAAAGGACCGATGAGGGTTAAATAAAAGTAACAAAATATTCAGAAGGTCATGGCTTGCTACCAATGAGGATGCCTTTGACATAGAGACCCGAAAATCCCTTTTAGGGAAACATACCAAAAAAAAAAATTAAACATTTACCTCCAGGAGTTGTACTTCTATTAGAAGAATACAATTTTTAATAAAAATACTAAAAATAAACAAAGAAAAACTCACGCTTCTAAGAAAAGTTAGTTCATGGCCGACAATTTGAATTTCGAAGTTATTATAAAAGTTGACATGTTCATGGACACCATTTTAAAGCCACCATTTTGAATTTATAATTTCTAAGTCCAGATTCGTAATCAGGGACCCCGAAAACTTTGAAGCAACAAATTTGAAAACTTTCGGGGCATACAATTTGAAATGCATATTATAGTTATTATAAAAGTTAGCAGCTACATGGCCACCATTTTTAAGCCGTCATTTTGAATTTATAATTTTTAACTTCAGATTCGGGCTC
Organism: Tetanocera ferruginea; assembly: GCA_958299015.1. NCBI lineage: Eukaryota > Metazoa > Arthropoda > Insecta > Diptera > Sciomyzidae > Tetanocera > Tetanocera ferruginea. The sequence continues at coordinate 2,113,360 of OY282644.1, forward strand.
AGCCAAACCCAAAAACCTACATATCAACGTTTTTATGCAGATTAAACAACTCCTCGAGGTTTTGGACGTATTTTTTTCGATTTGAAACCATTGCACGGCACAACGTTGGAGCATTCGACTATTATGAGCTGAGTCCGGGGTTCGATTCGCAGTGATGAAGATTATTTTGTTTTTAAATTTCGTACAATAAATAAATATAGAATTTTCTGTTAATACAATAACTAAATCTCAGTCATAAGATAACATAATGAAATATAGCCAATATTTATTTAACAGAAATGAGATTTCAAATCACAAAAGTTTCCTTGAGAGCCGCTTATCGTATTCTTTAATATTTATTAGTTTAGATAAAGACTTCACTTTTGCTGTGCATGTCGATGATGCAAAATTTATTGCTTCTGAAAATTAACATTTTTTTCAAACTCACCCCTCCCCTCAATAAACCCCAACTAATAATTTTTTTAAGAACTAAAGCTGCGGTGCATATTTATTGTTGCTAAGGCAAGTATATAAAAAAAAATATCACATTTAATTTATTGCTTCTGAAAGTTTCTAAACTCCTGACAGCAATGTTGCAAAAAAGCTGCTCGTTTGCGGCAACACGTAGCTCGTAGCGCCAATTGGGACACACAAAGATACGGTGACATTCAGGCAACAGGGTGCCAACAGCTACACATCAACTGTGCTGTGTTGCGGAAACATGATGGTGGGGTAAAAGCGGGGCGAAATAACTAGTAGTTGCGCAGCCATGTCAGCCAAAAGTTTTATAAATTTTTAATTGATTGCAGTTGAAGTTGAAGTGGCAACGTTTTTGCACAAAAGTTTTGTATTGCTGTCATGATGAAGGTCAAGTATTTGAGGACAAATCCTTAAACAAATAAGTATTGGTTTGTTAATTCGCATAGAGCTTAAAAACGCAAATATTTTATTGTCATAAATATGCTGAGACTTAAACTTTGACATTCAGTTAATTGTAAAGAAATCTGAAAGGTTATCTCGTTGCAAAAAGAAACTCAGTCTGAATGCTGAGGTTAATGATTATCCTTGAAAGCTGCTTTTGTGGCAAGATGTTTATTTTAATTGGGTAATATTTGGGTACAGGATAATAAATCAATTATTTTTAGAAAATTAAAAAGTTTTTATAAAATTTTATTTAAGTTTGCTTTTAAAATAACAACGCAGTTATGATAGAAGTAAAAATATGAAATTATTTAAATTATTTAAAAATAAAATGAGTTCTTTTCAATACTTTATACTCCATTTCACTACCCGTTATTATCAAGGCAAACTGCTGCTGACTGCTCTGCTATGCTCTGGTATTGCAGAATTCTAAAGTTAAGCAGAAAATTGCTAGGAAAAAGTTGCTGCTTTATTTGCATTAATTGCTAAACTTAACCAGAGGTCGCTCAGAACGCCTGCAATTCGCCTTCACTTTGACAAATATTGTTTATATCATTTCCTGTTCCTACATCGCATTTTCGCAGAATTTTTTTCTTTTATACCCACAAGGCTTTATGTGGTTTGTTTTCTCAGAAATTCCTTGTTCATTTTTAAAAAGTAATTCACTTTTTGCATGCAAAATTTTATGCAGGCTTCCGCAAACCGACACAAGAAAAAAAAAACAGCTCTAAGTGTTTAAGTTTTTATGACCAAAAAGTCTTAAAAAACTTGTTCTGTTTCGTAGGTAAGTGTTTCAAAATTCACTAAATTTGAAAATTATGTCAGTTTGATAAAAAAAAAATTAAATTTTTGAATATTTATTCAAATAGTTAAACCATGTTAATAACTGAAGATTATTTGGTTAAATGTGCTAATTATTTTGTATAACAAAATTTTAATAGTGCTCGTAAAACTGGCTTTTAAACTACTGCTCTCTACCTCACCCCATCACTCTCTAGTTTGTAGTTAAGAAATTCCTTAAGTGTGCCAACGTTGACAAATTTTTAAGCGCATGTTTGGCTAAAGTTTAACACTGAATTAAGCCAAAAACAGGCTAATTTGCTTAAACTTTTTTTTTGCCATAAAAATTGCATAATATTTTATTTTATTAAAATTTTAGTATTTTTTTTTTGCGCTACTCTCAATGTGTTATAATGTTTTGCGTTAATTAATTTCGGTTACCAAAAAAAAAAAAAAAAATTAAAAAAATATCAAAGTCTTGCTCGTAAAAATGTAAATCTTATGCCAAATGCAAATTTTTTGTGTAAATTTCAATAAAAAAATTTTATTTTGCAAATGACTGCCGCATTTTTTTTAGCCGTCAATACCAGAATAAAGCGAAAATTAAAATATAACAACAACTAAGCAGTTAGAGATTATTTTTCACGTTGTCGCTTTAATTTTAGCACAATAAACAACAAATAAGCTACCAAAAATTAACAACTGCGCGTTGTTGTTAACTCGAGCAACTGGTCGAGGATGCTCTATAAATAAAAAAACAAAAAAAAAACAATTAAATTAAAAAATTTTATGCCACGTTATTGAATTTAAGTCAGGCGTAAACAAGTAACAGGTTGTCAATTCTTGTTCTGCTATTTTTTTTGTGGAGTAAAAAAAGTTAACGCTAAATTTTTAACGGCTTATACGTTGCCTTAACTTTTGAATATAGAAACATCTGTTGTCATATTAAGGTAGAACAAGAAGCAAGCAGTTGTTATAAATTAAAGAAAATTTAACTTCGCAATAACGCTGAAAGAGAATTTACCACCAGCTGTGAGTTTTCTGCCACTAAATTTGTGGTGGCAAAAATCACATGTAAATGGTTTATTTCCACATATTAGGGCCAATAATTCTCTGTATGCATTATTGCCATTTCACTTAGCAAAATTACATCATGCAGTACCAGGGCTGTGCATTTACATCACCTGAGTTCTTGAGAATTAGATTAGATTAGAATTAGAACTAGATTGAGAATTAACACCAAGTGCATTATTGCCACTAAATTCGTGATATCACTCTCTTCATTTTTATGATTCTGTATACTCTGCAAATGGTGTTTTTTATAAAATGATTTACCCTTGTTCTAAATATTAAACACAACAATATCGATTTGGTGTGGCAATAAAGCATACAGCCAATTGTGGCAACAATACACTCAACATGTGAATTATTGCCACCACTAGTTTGCTGGCATAACTCTCTTGCCAATAAGGCCTTATTTAGTGTGAAATATTTCCACCACTAAATTGGTGGCAATAATGCGATTGGCCTTAATTCTCAAACATGTGTATTATTACCACGTGTGAACATTTGTTTTAAATGCACACAGATTAAAACTGCCGGGAAACACATATACTGGGAGATTATTCCACAATTGTACGACTGAAGAACAAGCTGTGTGCAGCCACTGCTTACTTCACTAACCCAAGTTGCAGTATTGACGAGATCTGGCGTATTCTCAACGTTCAAAATAACTCGCTACCAACCTCGGGCTGAAAAGTTCTGAAGAAGTCAGTGAACCCTCATGGCACTGCTCTTACGCTCTCAATGGATGAGAGCTCTGTAAAATTTCTTGATGAGTGGACAATCTGCTATATTGTGACCTAAGCAGGGTCTAGTTTCGACTCAAGCGGAATCCGTACTCTTGTCCATCTCCCTCGGCTACGGTGAATAGGGATTTGGTAAGAAATAGAGATGACGATCGACCTGCCGTTCCAAAAAACCAAAGACTAATTCTTTAGTCTCGGCTCCTGTGCTCGAGGTGGATGACAAGCGTCCTTCCCAATCCAGGTTCACACATACACTTGTCGTCTCTGCGTCACCCGACGATTATGAGGGTGCCCATGAATTAAAGTACTGTTACTGGTACTATTAATGGTTTCTCTACACGGTTAAAAATCCTGGGCTAAATTTTAATCTTTTTTGGATTACATATGGGCATTTCCATAGTCGCGAACGCGACATTCGTACGACTTTGAGGAGCAAAATAATAAAGAAAACTCGAAACAAAATTTCTTTTTTTTCAAGTTTTAGATAGCATTTTATTAGCACTATATTTAGAAAAAAAAGTTAGGTTCTCCAGATTTTATGTTTTCAAAATATAAGCAATAAACATGGCATCGCGAACGCGACAAAAAATGGAACTCGTTTTCGACTACATCAGGAAAAATGTAAATATCTGCGAAACGTAACATAATATTTTAAAGCGGTAAATTGTAAATTAAATAAGATTAATCTTTCAAGAAATATTTGTCATTTTGACATATTTCCATTAGTTGTTTTTTTATTGAGCTTAAGCCTGATCGCGAACGCGACATCTAGCACGCGACATTTTTTCTCATCTCGTTTTTAATAAGAATTAGTTAAAGTAATTTCAGCTAAATATTGCATTACCTACCAAAAACATCGTTAATATTATTTGTGAGTTTTATATTAGTAATATTAATAAAAAAAAAAAAAAATACATAAGAGACTAGTGAGAAAAAATATTATATTTCTTTGTAACACCACCCGTCCTACGTATGTGGTTATTTACTTTATGAAGACTTTTTTACGTCCACAAGGAGGCGTGGCAGATATAGAAAAGTGCATATACTATATTGCAGTATCACCTTCTAAGTTGTTTTAACCATGGCATCCCTGTTTTTGTATGTCCCCCCATCTGTTGACATGATTACAGCCGTTATTATTAAGTTATAGTAATGAAATTCGATATTTAAGCTTATATCGTAAAAATAAAGATCATGTTCGAAAATAATCCCAATAGGATGAAAACCACGTATACCTCCCATACAAATTGACGTTCTCAAATTGGAAAATTTCTTAAAAATCTACTAAAAATCAATCCAATGACTTGAGAATTAGCTCATGAGCTTTAATTTGAACTATTAACACTTTGCAAAAAATTCAGAAAAATCGAATGAAACCTTTCCATACTTTCCCATACAAAGTGTATTAAAAATACGGCGCATGATCGCGAACGCGACACATTTTGATGATCAATATTAAATGTTTAGTATGATTTTTACCTGCAGTAACTTTTTTTTTATAGTAAGGCGACCAAATTTGATTTAAGTTACAATTTTCAGACACTTGCTAAGAACGATCACGAAGTTCTGATAACATATGATGATTTAGGTACAAGAACGCGACATTCGAATAGTAGTTAAGGCAATATAAAAAATTTACCGAAAATCGTGCTTTGTTTGGTATCTTTTTATTTTTTATTTTTTATTTGTACTTTATATATGAATTTTATAAGAAGAGTGCAAACATAACGTTGATAAATAAATGAAAAATACTAAAGAGAAAAAGTCCTTAAAAGCAGCTAAAAGCAAGAAAAACATATTTCTCAGATATCAGGCCAATTTTCTCAGAATAAGAACTGAAATTAGTTGTAAATGCAGTAAATTATAAAAATTCAAGCATTTTTTTTAAATAATAACAAAAAAATTATTTGTTTATTTAACAATTTTTTTTTCGGTCCCGGTAGACCTTTCTGTGGAAATGCCCATATGGGACACGACCAAAAAAAGATTACTTTTTAATCCAATGAAAAGTTTTAAATTTTACAATCCAAAAAGGATTTATATTTAATCCGCAAAAAGTTTAACATTTTTTAATCTAATAAGGACTAATTTTTTATCCACAGAAAGTATAAAATATTATAATCTAAATTATAATATTTAATATTTAAAAGGATTAGATTTTAGTCTAAAAAATGTTTAAAATCTACTTTTTAATCCACAAAGATTTTACATTTTCTAAACAGAAAAGACAAAAGTTTAATCTTCAAATAGTTTAGAAGTTTTCAAACTGAAAAATTTGTATAATCTAAATTTGAGTTGAAGTAATATAAGAATATTACTGTTTATAAGATCACTGTTTATAATATCAACAAATGTAGTATTCAACAAAAAGTTATGTTTTAAGGGTATTCATGCAAATGGGCAATGCCCTTATAAATGATATAAACCGTATAAGTTTATCAGACTTATAAATGAAATGTATGGAGAACCATTTGCACAAACCAGATATATCACAAACCAGCAATCAGCTGTTTATGTGCATGCTGAAAGTTGACTGTTAACAAGTTAAAAGCTGACATATCTCTCCAAATGCACAATCGACTTTAGGGAACGTTCACGCAATCTGCCTGTCTCTCTGATAAAAATAACTAATTGCCCAAAATACAAGCTTGCCGCTTTGCATGAATACCCTTATTATGTATTATAAAACACTGCTTAATGTAATACTGAATATAATAATATTTTGGTTCAGATTTTAATAAACAATTTGTTTCATTTAATTAAAAATAAACTTCGGATGCTTAAACAACATTAACAATTATTAAGCAGGCGCAGCCGTGCGTGCTAAGTTTGTTCATGTGAGCCATCAAAACCTAGGTTCAATTCTGACATCTGGCAAAAAGTTTTTTCATAGCATCAATAGAATAGATAGATAGAAAATAGAGCTTGCTTGAGTTGGGATTTAAAGGATAAATTAAAATATAGTTCAGGCTTTCACATCAAAAATTTAATTTCTTACATGAAAAGAAATAAAAAACCAACCCTGTATTTAGGATAATTAGACTAGAAATCATACGTGAACAAAAATTCAGTTCGGAAATGGCGAACATTTGTATGAATGCTTTAGGTCTGTTTTCAAGGAACGGTGAGGCCTCGAATTATCATGCCTGTCAGGCATATAAATAAAAATGTCCTGTACCAGTCCCGTACCTGTCCCGTTCAGTTGGTAAGTTGTCCCTGGTGCTGTGATTATGAGGGTGGTCATCAATTAAAGTATTGGTACTGGTACTGGTACTGGTACTGGTACTGGTACTGGTACTGGTACTGGTACTGGTACTGGTACTGGTACTGGTACTGGTACTGGTACTGGTACTGGTACTGGTACTGGTACTGGTACTGGTACTGGTACTGGTACTGGTACTGGTACTGGTACTGGTACTGGTACTGGTACTGGTACTGGTACTGGTACTGGTACTGGTACTGGTACTGGTACTGGTACTGGTACTGGTACTGGTACTGGTACTGGTACTGGTACTGGTACTGGTACTGGTACTGGTACTGGTACTGGTACTGGTACTGGTACTGGTACTGGTACTGGTACTGGTACTGGTACTGGTACTGGTACTGGTACTGGTACTGGTACTGGTACTGGTACTGGTACTGGTACTGGTACTGGTACTGGTACTGGTACTGGTACTGGTACTGGTACTGGTACTGGTACTGGTACTGGTACTGGTACTGGTACTGGTACTGGTACTGGTACTGGTACTGGTACTGGTACTGGTACTGGTACTGGTACTGGTACTGGTACTGGTCTGGTACTGGTACTGGTACTGGTACTGGTGCTACCACTGAGAGTCTTATAGTAAAACCCAACCATAAAACCTATGATCTGTTTTTACCATCTTAAATAAAATATGTTTCTAACAGTGTCTTCCTGAAACCAATACGGATGTTAGAAAATTCTATTTTTACGCAAAAACTACCTTGAATATTACTATAAAAAAACGCAAAGACACAACGATAAAATTTTAAGGTTTAGGCTTAGTTTAGGCTGGCGACAAACGAAAACTAAGTCAAGTTGATAAATTTAAATATAAGTATCTATGCTAAATATTAAATATGCTAAAATCTTTAGTCCAACATTTTGCTTCTTATCTGCACCTTGAACTATATAACTAACACTAAGTTCTAAGATTCTCGACAAAGGTCTCTACAAATATTTAAAATTATTTTGCCTAGAATTCTTAATAAATTAAATATTTATATGACAGAATTGCCACGAAACTCATTAGATATATATATTAACGTTAAATTATTGTACGTAATTTGGTTTTTGTTTTTGTTAAATTTATTTCGTTGCTAATATATGCGCTATTATAAAACCATTCCAATATCGAATGAAACCAAAACCTACTAACTTAGTAACCAGTTTAATATTATATTTTTTTTTTAATTCATTTTAAAAATGCCTAAAATATGCAAATCTTCTTATTTATTTACGGTTTTGACAATTAAGTGGCAAAGAGTAGGTAAAGAAACCGGCTTTTAATTAATTAGTTGTAGCGTAGATACAGTAGAATTAATTTAAAAGAAAAAATAAAAATAATTTTTAAAAAGTGAAACCATTTACAACCTGAAATCGCATATATTTCGTTCAATGCAATCTTATAATTTGCTTACGGCCTAAATTTATTATTTATACTGATGGGCTGGCGGAAGAAGACTCAACACTTCTAATGCCTCTTCCTAATACGTACTTCACAGACTTAACTGAAGAGCTCATTTAGATAACCAGCAGCTTTACGCTTAACTAAAGACAACATATTAGAATTCAGTTAAACTAGTTTATCTTCAAATTAAATCTTGTCACTCTTACGTTCATTCAAAGAATTTAAATTTTTTACGAGGCATGAAATTAAAAAGTGTTAAACTTGTTTTTAATTACATGTTGAATTTAAATGTCAACACGTGCTTTATGACTGCTTGTTCAGTTTAGGCTAAAAAGTGTTTTGGACAACTATGCTTGCCCAAAACGGAACAAAGCTAAAATAGCTGTTTTTGCTTTTAACATATTTTGAAGTTGCTAGGCTTAGTTGAAAAATTGCTAATAACGTGAATACCTCATGCATATCGAGGTCTTTAATAGATTTATTTTTATTTATAGACTTAATATAACTAATAAAACCATATTAGTTTGACGTAAGATAAAATTTTCGAAAAAAAAAAATATAAAAACGTATTGTGAATTATGAGCATGTCAATTCAATCAGAAGAAATTACAGTTGAAAAATAGAAGAATATCATGATAGAGTGCTTGAGGGCCTTGGAAGTATGAAAAAATCCTTTTAGTTTCGCTTTTGAGTATAATTTGAGGCACTAAATACGGAATTGAAAATGTTCTGAAAGGGACACTGTTTTTAAAAACTATTCAAAATGTAGATATTTAATAAATTTTTAATGGTGTTCTGAGTCAAGACCTCATAAGGAATACAGTAACTTAAGTTTTATTTATTTTATTTTAGTTTTGGTATTCAATATGGTTGTTATGGACGTTGTCATCTGCAAGGGTCGTATGATACGAAGAAGTCTTAGAAACAGGGAACGGTAAAGTAAATACTTAAAAGCGAAAAAGATATACAGAAAAAAAAAATATAAGAAAAATACTTTCATTGAAATGCTTTTTAGGATGTCCTGAAAATGGTTTTGAAAAATTTATAAACAAAAAGGTGTGAAAAAATGAAAAGTCTAGTGGCTACCATAACATATGAAGAAATAGGTGGTGTATGAAGTTGCTATAAAATCGTACAGTTCACTTTATAGAAGGCTGTTACAACGCGATTAGTTTGCTGGGCCACCGTGAGCTAAAATTGAATAGAGGCTAGACCTTTTTTGGGTCTCGTTTACAAAACTGTATCCGGATGATGAGTAATACACAGTAGATCTGTAACCCTAATCCCATAGACCATAAAAATCGAGAGTGGTAACCTAGACATAGATATAGAAAGAGGAATACGTGAGCATAGGCAGTTAACACTAAACCCAACAGCCCGAACAAAATATAACTTCATCTCGGTAGGTCTAAATGAAAGAGACCTAAAACAAAGTGAGAGTTTTAACTTTGAGGTATAGACCACGAATATAACTCTTATGAAAGATCTTCCAATGACAGAGCTCACCTAAGGCAAATAAAATAAGTATTTGAAAATAAAATAAAATACTTCAAATTAAAATAAAAAAATCTCTTAAGCCAAAAATAAAAAATTCCAACTATAAAATTAAATATCAAATATACTAAGCAACTCCCAAGAAATATGGACTATTTCTCACGAAGACCCAATAGATTATTTAATCATAAATAAGTAAAAATTGGCCCCAGAGCCAATAGATGGAAGGAAAGGGAAATATTAAACCAAATAGAGCGAGGGAAAAATTATGAACTTTAAAACTTATACTATTGAGAGGTCTAATATGGGCTCCGGGGAAATTACCGGGCTTTTTCGGTTGATCATCAGGTCAACTTTTTAAGAAAGCCGAACTATTGAGAGCATAAATATCAAGTTGATGTAATAAATTTAAATAAATAAAGATAATTTGATAAGAATTCAAAGAAATCAGGTGGAAATTGTTGATAGAATCTGAGAATCGATATATGTAAGAAGGCAGAGCCAACTTCTCATTTCTTTTATGAAAATAGATATATGTTTTTCAGATCTCATATGTTGGTCAACCAAAATTAAGTTCGGTAGAGGCAAAAATTTGCATGCAAGTTGCAGGAAAGTTTTCGAGGAACTGTGATGCCCCCGTCATGCCTGAAAGGTTTGAATTTCATACTGAAGAGCCATGAGATTTTATTTTCAAGAAACTGTGAAGCCCCGGTCATGGCTTTTTTTTACTGGAATATTTATTCTCAAAAGATAGAAATCTGTGTCTAATTTTGATAACGGAAAAATTCAATTACGTGGTGACAGTGGCCACGCATGATTAGTGTGTGGCGTGTGAGTCAACGGAACGCGGTAGTCGGGTTTAATTCTCATATCTGGCAGAAAGTTTTTTCAATAGATTCAATAGATTCAATAGATAAAAATAGAAAGGGGCTTAATTTTGAGTTGGGATTTCAGGGCTGAAATTAAAATAAAGTATAGAGTCTTACAACACACATGTGTTGTTCTTTATCCTTGTTCTATATCCTGAAATGTATTAAAAAGTCAGTCCTATATTTAGGATATTAAGATTGGAAATCATACGTGAGCCAAAATTTAGTTCGGAAGAGGTGAATATTTATATGAAAGTTGTAAGTCTGTTTTTAAAGAACTGTCAGGCCTCGGACTGTCAAGTCTGTATATCAGCATGAAGAGCTATCCGATGTTTTTTTTTTCAAGAAACTGTAAGGACTCAGCCATGGTGTTTTGCTGGTAGTGTTACTTGAATATTTTTCTCAAAACAGAGAAATGCGTGCCTAATTTCTCTTTTTTTTAGCTTTGAACCAAGGATTTCATTTGTTAAACCTTTTCAGTCAAGTCTGCCGTGATTCGGAATATCAAGTCTAAAATGCCAAGAGGAATATTTTTGTAAATTATTATAAGCATCTATTACTTCAACGTGTGAGCCATTTTTGCTTATTTGTGAAAAAGGTCAAATAAATACCCATATTACGGGTTAAAATATTCTACAAAAATATCTATCATACAATTCTACTATAAGTCTCCGAATGCACCAAAGCTCTTAATTCAACTTGAGCGTCAGAAAAAAGGTAAACTTAAAATGTTTTGAATGGTTCAGCCTTCTGGGTTTAAAAAAATGTGTTTTTAAATCCTTTTTTTTCAAACACTTTATTTTCAAGTTATTTAAATTCAAAATTTTGCTAGAAAACACGATGTTGCTACACAGACGGATATATTCAAACTGTTTCTTTTACAATGACCGCAAACTAAGAACTCAATAATATTGTGTGTCACATACCGCTTACACTGCTGCATTACACTGTCATCGACGAAAAATTTTTACCATCGTTAATTGGTCTTTATCTGTCAAAATAATAAATGAAATACTAATCTCTTACATAACCGTTACTAATTAAACAAACCAACCGTCAAACTCGCTCTATCGAGCTTTTTTTCATCTATCTCTCTTAAGAAACTCTGCTTTGAGTACACTTTGATAATTTTTAATTTAAATAAAATAAGAACACATTTTGCTTATAATTTTGTTTTTTATAGATTTTTTGTTTATTTTTCGATTTATTTTTTGTAGTTTTATATATTAAAAATTATGTAATAAAAAATATTTTAAATATATTTAGGTAAAATAACATGTTACAAATAAAACATTTTGTTTGTTTGTTTGTTTTTGCAAAATAAGAAATTTTTTAACATAAAAATTTCACACAAAAATACATACAATATTTGTTTTTGTTTTTGCTTTTTTTGTAATGAGAAAAAGTTACATACATATATATATTATATCTTTTACTTTGATTTTTGTATTCTTTAAGCATTGTAAGGTCTTTTTTTAAGGTCTTTAAATTAACACAGCAACGACTTTGGGCTGTAACTAAAAAATATATGTATATAGCCGAATATATAGCTATAAACTGTATATAAAATTAATATATATACATTTCTGACAGCTCAAAGTCAGTCAAAGTCTTGAATATAAGATAAGAAAACACAGAAAATTGTTTGTTTGTAGCGAAAAAGTGAAATTTAAAGAGAGAGAGAGAGATAAAGAGAGAAGAAAAGAGAACGTAGAATATGAGAAAAAATAAATCGTAGTGTAAAGTGGAAAAAGAATTAGGAAAGCTTATAAACCTAATAGACGTCAGCGACTGAAAGTCGGCTTGGATTGGCAGCACTTTTTTTTTGTTCTTGATATTTTGAAAGAAATATTTACAAAGTTAGAAAATTTTTGTTGTGTTTCTAGAAAATGGCGTTGAAATTTTGATATTTTCGAGTTTTTCTTTTCACAGCTTCTTCAATTTTGGCGGTAGCTGAAGAAGTTCTAGTATTTTTTTTCAGAGTAAGTTGTTGTTCTTGTTGTTTTTTGTTGTTGTTTGAGTTGAACATGACTTAGAAGAAACCATCACCGGTTGGGTCATTGATCCATGGATAGTTGTTGGGACATCTGACGCAAGTTTGAAGATTGACGGTCTCACCGGGAATTTCCTTGGAGGTCAGCTTGCAGGAGTTGGGCACCAAACAGGCTTGTCTGCCCTCAACAACGCACTTCTCCCTCCATGGCTCGAAGTTCTTGACTTCACTGACGGTGCGTGGATTCTGCATCCATTGTATGACTTGCGTCATTGTGACGAAGTAGACATCATTGTGATTGGCCAGAATCTCATCGATCCAGTAGAGGAAGGCATCGAGGAATTCGGGATTGTTCTTCAGCCAGGCAGCGTGGAAGTACAGACCCAGTGGAGCACGATTTTGATCATAATGGCGATCAAAGTTGTGGTTCAAGAAGTTGTAGAACTGATCACCGGTCAAGATGTTTGAGCAAGAGTCTACCATAGCGCAACCGGGCAAGTATTCATCATTGGCAGGGTCTTCACGACGATCCAGCTCGTTCATGACCATTTCCCAGACAGCGTGAGAGCGAGTTGGGCAACTCTGCAGATTGCCGTGACAACGATGTGGCATGCGGAAGTACATGGTATAGGGCCATAGTGGTGGATTGGATAGAGGAGCAGTGATGGTGGAGTCATAGAGGAAAGCTTGTTCTTCCATCATGGTGAACTGATTGTTGCCGCCGACACGCAGATAAGGAGCACGTACACCGACCACGGAGTTATCGGTAATGTTGGCGTATTTCTCAATAATGATGCGCATGCCAGCCATTTCCTTGGCCCAGTCATCGACGGTGGCATTAGACCAGAAACGTTCCTCATCGTTGTGGCTATAAGAGACGGAAGAAAAATGTGCAAAATATACGTAAGTCTACAATTGTTACCAATGGGAAGATTATAGTTGATGTTGCTATATAAAGTGCGGCTAAACTTACGTGATGGAGTGCACAGCGATTTCATGACCCTTGCGTGAGGTTTCTTGCACAGCGGAGTAGTTGGAGTATTTGTGAGACAAGAAGAAGGTAGCCTTAATGTCGCAGCCGTTAGGGTTCTTGCGTCCCTTGAACATTTCCTTATACAGCTCAATGTTGTTGTTGTTGATGGCATCATCAAAAGTGATGGTGATCATCATGGGCACATCCTTGGCGGGCAAATCGCCAGGAATGGCGGTACCATCCTCAGAGCAGAAACAATCGGGCAGCACACAGACGGCAGGATCACAAGGTGGAGCACGATTGGGATCGTTGTCAATGTCTGCAAAAAGCCGGGAAGAGAGAAGAGTGTGAGTAACGAAAAGGAGAGGAAAAAATTTGCTGTTCGTGTGTTGCAAATAGAATGCTTAACCGTATAACCTAATTTGATATATTTTTTAAGACTTTTTATTGACTATTACCGCTGAATAGAACCTGACTGAATTTTGCAAAGTTCATGTTCTCAAGACGACATTTTTTACTCTCTCAGGTTGACAATTGTTCAGAATTGATTAGAAAAATTAATTTCTATTGAAAAAAATGTCCATGTCAGATGGTGATTCGAACCCGGGTCTACCGAGATTCGTTGGTTTGCATGTCACACACTTAGCACGCACGGCCACGGTCGCCAACATGGAACTTTTTATACCGAGTCATCAAATTGAAAACTGATGTGACTATTGGGTACCAAAAAAAATCGGGCGGCATTCTACAAAGGGGAGTAGCACTATAGCTTGTTGGGTGAATTCTTACAGCCTCTTTCATTGTCCCTGCGTTCGGTTAATGCCGTGAAAATTACAGTTTTTTTCGCATCTAACTTCATGAAATTTTGTTAGATAAGCTTTTGAAAGCTGTTACATACTTCTATTGACAGCTTACTGTGAAGACCTTACTCAGCTTATTTTACAGTTGTTACAAAATTACTTAAAAGTGCAAAGTTTATTAACCCATGCACGCTTACAGCGCTGGCTCTTGCTAACGGTTTTTGACCGTTAATGTCAATAAACTATCGCATAAAGCATGCATAGCTAATAAATATTTTACAATTATTTTATATTACGTTTTATTTACAAAACATTTTGTGTTTGTTTTTGTTTTTTTCTTGTTGCTAGTTGCCCGGCAATTGACTTAAAGTGAATGGCGTCTATTTTTTTTTTGTTTTGCCTCATTCAACGCTACGTTTGCATTTATTACACATTGATGATAAGCAGCACGTCGTTATAAAACTTGAGCGCATCATTAAAAATTCCAAAATCGATTTGAAATTGTTTTCGTGTGAATGTTAACCAAACTTGAAAAATATTCTCTAATTCAGCGCCATGTTTGGAAACAGTTTTAAGCTAGTTGTTGGCGTTCAGCTAATTAAAACTTTAAAAGAGTGGCAAGAAAGAAGTGGCAAAAAATAGCAAAAAATGTTAAAAAATGGCAGAAAAAACGGCATTTAATTAACGTGACTGGAAATTAAAATGCAAACAATTTTTGCACTAGGTGTTGTGGTATGTGGAATGGCAATAAATGTTTAGCTATATGTTGCAAATGTATTAAATTTTTTTGTTGTTGTTTTCTCACCTTAAACTTGTTGCAGCTTCATTGAACTTTTACTTTGTTGGCAAAACATTATTGAATATGTATGTAAAAGTATCTACCAAGTTTAAAAAGTTAAAAGTAAAAAGCCATGACATAAATATTTAATTTGGCTAAGAAAGGGTTTGTTTTTTTGTTGTGAAACAGGCACACGAGCGTGACATTGTAGTTGTTATTGTTGTGCAATAAATCACTTTCAAAAGAAAACAGCGCATTTTGTGAAAGCCATGTTTGGAGTTGTGGAGTTTTTGAGGCAAATTCAACTTAAGTGCACTTCATGTTTAAGACTTTAAAGCTGACAAAAAGATGCCTTTCAGACACTAAATAGTTTTGAAAGGTCAAAGAGAAATGCACGACTTTATAACATAAAGAAATGAACAGCTTTCCAAATTTTTAATACAAACTCTACTGATTGTTGTTGCTAAGCTTTTTTAAAATGCAAAAAGCAGAGCTTAAACTTGTAGTAGAAATGGTAAAAAGCATTTTCGCTTATGTAAAAAAAAATGTTTTTTTCAATTTTCTTTTTTATAAACACAATTATACAAGCTGTATACAAGCTTAAATGTCTATTTTTGTTTATTTACTACCAAAGCACATCAATTATAGTTAATTGGTTTTTTTTTTGGCACACAAACGTCAGTTTTAAGCATCTTCAAGCTTATTATTTCAAGTTTTGCAGCTCTTAATTGATTTGTGCACCTTGAACTGCTTTAAAAAAGCTTTAAAGAGGCACACTTTAAAGTAAAACCCACCAAATAAAATATCTAGCTTAACACTTTAACTGCTTAAATTTGTGCTGCAGTCTACAAGGTCAAGCACAGTGCAATTATGTTTGACCTTGATCTCAAATAAATATTAAGAAAAACAGGCAAAACAAAAAACGCCCAAAAAAACTTTAAGACTAAAGTTTAGCTTAAAATAGCTATTTGTACATAATTAAGCTTAACTTAGTTATTATTATAGTTAAAGCTTTTATGTTATTATTGCAAATTAAATATGAAGAAATAGCAAATAAAAATATATATAGCTTTAAGTTAATAACTCTTGCAACATTTGTTAAAACTGACCATAATAGAGCAGAACAAAAAAAAAAAAATATGAAAAAAATATGTTTCAAGCGTTTACAAATTGTTTACAGCGCTTAAAAAGCACTTGAGTGTTTTTTGCAAAAAACTGCACAATGAAAAAGTTCCTTGATTGACTTTAACTGTGGCATGAAACAATAAAAATTTTTAGCAACAACAACAAAAATCAACGAAGTGGCACCATTTTTTTTTATACTGTCACACATTTTGAAGTGCCCGGCTAAGGTGTAAACTGTGCAGCCATTAGTGCTTTCAAGCTTTTAAGCTGCAGGTTGAAGTGAAGCGTGTAAAATTAGCTGTTTCTTGTTGCATGTAATTTTGCAGGCATTGCAACAGCAAGTGTTGCCACAGTTGAAGTTGTTTTGTTTTTTTTTGCATGTTTTGTTTAGAAAACAAATAATTTATAATGACAAAAAAAAAAAAACCAAAGTTAATGGGCGGAAAAAGTTGTAGACATTTTACACAAGTTTAGCAGAGCTTAAAAGCCGGTGGATTGCTTAAAGCTCCATGTGCCAATGATTATGACAGTACCCTACGGGCTTCTGTCTTTGGATTTGGTCTGTAGAGCAAAAAGTCAGCAATTGTTTTGTTGTGCACGACCAAACTGTTGTTCTCAGCTTTGCATTGATGGTCTTTAAAAGCACTTTCATTAGAGCATAAAGAAAGTTCCTTCTTCTTATTCTATGTATCTGCTTCTTTAGCTCTCTAAATTTCTCTTAAAGGCAAGCAAAACTGAATCAAACTGCTGACTTTATGCTTTAAAAGAGAGGTTTTTTGAAGCAATTTAGTGTAAGCTTAATTCAAGTGTTTTTCAATGACATGCAATGTTGGTTCAGCACTTTCAGCTGACTTGCAACATTCAAAAAGTTTTTTCGAAGTGCTTTTTACTCCGATGAGTTATGACAGTATTCAACAAGCCCACATATGAGCTGCTTGTCTTTGAAACAAAATTTCAGCACTTGTTTTGTTGTGCACGAAAAAATTGCTGACGCTAGCATTTCATTGAAGGTATTTAAAAGCACTTTCAAGGCAGCTTAAAAAGAAGATCTCTCTTTCTTTTCCATCTATCTTCTTCTTAAGAGCTCCAAATTACTCTTAGAAGCAAGTAAAACTCAATAGAATGAAAAGAACTTTTGACTTAAAGCTTTCCAAGAGAGGTTATTTGAAGCATTTCTATCTATCTGCTTCTTTAGCTCTTTAAATTTTTTTTTATAGTTAAGCATAACTGAAAAGAATGAAACGAACTGCTGACTCAAAGCTTTCCAAGAGAGGCCTTTTGAAGCAATTCTATCTAGCTGCTTCTTTAGCTCTCCAAATTTTTCTTAAAGTTAAGCATAACTGAAAAGAATAAAACGAACTGCTGACTCAAAGCTTTCCAAGAGAGGTTATTTGAAAAAATTCCATCTATCTAATTCTTTAGCTCTCAAAATTTATCTTAGAGTTAAGTTAAACTGAAAAGAAGTTTAATTGAAGTGCTTTTTTCACAGAAATGTATTGATAAAATCAAACTGGTGTGTCATACATGAGGTTAGCGTTTTCAGCTGACTTGCAAGCACTGAAAAAGGTCTCTCGAAGTGCTTTTTATGCTCGATGGCTTTCAACTTTGTTCTAAAAATAGCCAAATTTCACAAGAACAGAGCGCATAAATGTTAAAAGAAAAAAATAAAATACTAAAAGCTTTAAGCTGCCAGCAATTTAATTGCGAAATCATTATTCAAACGCAAGAAGCTGCTATCTATTGGTCTTAAAAATTAACAGCACTACAAAAAAAAAAAAAAAGAAAGAAAAAAAAGAAGAAATGTTGCCATCATCACTAACATGAATGACAAACACAAAAACACGCTCAACCAGTTTGATGACATAATAACTTTAGCGCATGATTTTATAACTTCTTCTATTTTATTTATTGCTTTTATTGTGCTGTGCTTTTAAACCACAACAATTAAAAAAAATTAATACAAAAAGAAATAAAAAAACAACGAAAGTTTTGTACCAACATAAAAAAAGTGTTGCTGTGGGTAACAGAAAAAGTCACAGATTTGCTAACTAAAAAAGGCATTGAAATTAGCGCGTGCCACTGCGTGTTAAACAAAGGTAACAGTTATTTGAGCTTAAAATTTTGTTTTTTTTTTGTATTTTTTTATTTTTAGATCTCTTCATGCACGACATTATCTGGCAACTTCTACGCTTAGCTAGTTAGTTGCAGCAAAGTTTCATAAAGATTTAACCACCGTTAATGGCAGAAATGCATTTTGTTCTATTTTTAATTTTTGTATTTTTCTTTGTTTCATTGCTGTTTTAGTTCTGTTTGCGTGACGGTTTTACCTTAATTATTCATTGATTTATATCTTTTTAAACATGACAAGCTATTAAATAGTTTGAATATTGTTTTATGATATTTATTGTTTTATGTTACATTAAAAGTTTTGGTAGAGAGAGAAAGTTTTTGTATCTTATTTAAATGCACTTTTTATATGACTTCCGAGTTCTTTTATAGCTTTTTGCTAATTTCCGCAATTTAACATGCCTTAATTAGCAAAAAAAACAAAAAAATAGGAACTTCGTCTTCCTTCTAGGTCAAAATTCTATAAAAAAGTATTAAAAAATGCTCGCTTCATCTTTGGACGACTTTATTCTAATAGTATTCAAAATATTCCATAACTTTTGCCTAGCTCCAAAAAAGGAGATCAACGAAACAGCTGTCTAGCCTGTGGATTGTTTGTTCTGTCCAGAACTTTGTTGAAGCAAACTTGAAGCAAACCATTAATAGACCGAAAACTTTCTAGAACAATGTCAAAAATTGCTTGCATCAGTCATTTTACCCAAAAAAAAAAATCATTATCCTTGAAGCCATATCGCTCATATGTGTCCGTTTCCAGCTACATACATCCCAATCAGCCAAACAAGCTTGGAATAAGCTTTAAACAAGCTTACACACGTAAGCCTCAAGCTTGGATAACGCTTTCATTTACTATTGTAGAACGCTTACATGTAATTGTAGGATAAACGAAAGTGAACCCTTGGAATAATATTCCTTACTTCAAGCTTAATCCAAGTGTTGTTTTTACAATTGGATATAAGTGTTTTAATAAGCTTTTTCCAAGTGTGCTACATTCAACAAATCAATTAGCACTCGCGACAAATTTTTATTATGTGGCTCAGTTGGTAAGCCACTTGTTTGTTTATTTGAATTGTTGTGATTTCGACATCCAAGGTTCAATTCCCAACCGGTACATTTTTATTTTTATTTATTTTTTATTTTTGTTTGTTAAAATTGAAGCATATATTTATATGAAAAATTGCATGCCTTCAAAAATTTTTGTGTTTGCTACCCCAGGGATCGAACGCGCGAACCACCGCATATGAGTCGGACACTCTAACAGCTTGCCGTTAGCCTTATGGCTGCTGAGCGAACAAAATGAAAATAAAATACATTTATGTATGTATATATGAGAGCATCACAACTTTGAACAGTTGTGAAACTATTTCCGTTGTCAGCGTTATCTAAGTATGATTGTAAAACACTTACTTGATGCAAGCCTTTCCAAGTATTATTGTACATCACTTGCTTTTTGTGTTTTACGCAATAGTTATACAAAGGAACTTGGAAATTTATTACCTGGGCAAGTGTTTTTCAAGCGTGCTTGGATAAGGCTTGCTTTTTGTATTGCATGTAAGCTTAATCCAAGCACTATTTCTAAATGGTTGATTGGGATGCTTTTGTCATACATTCGCTTTAATTGACATTTTTTTCACCTCCAGCTAGCTGTATAGACCGTTTTTACTCTCGTTTTTGTTTGCGTAAACTTGATATCAACAACAACAACAACAACTCTTACGTTTTTGTTTTCTTCTGCCTTTTTTCATCTTCTATAAACATTCATTTACTTTCGTTTTTTTTCTAGCTTTATGTATGTTAAAAATTTTTTTATTAATAATAACTAGCTTTTAAAGCTTTTAAAACTGTCTGTCTAGAGTTGTAGTAATGTTGTTGGTTGCAGTCTTGAAACCGGTAACTAAGCGTCTGTTGGATTTTTTTTTTCAATCGGCATGGTTGGCTGAAATGTTGCTATATTTAAGACAAATATCTGGTTTTGGCCAGATATGCAAAGCAGTTTTCTGGATTTTATTTAGTTTTCTGGTTTATTTTTATTTTTTTTTTGTCATAAAAAAATGTAAGCCATACGTGGCTAATAGCTTGGCTATTGCGTAGGAAAGGCAACCGGATTTTATAAGTACTTGGCAACCATGATGTTATATTTTTGTTGTACTGTGTTATACATGGAAATGTGTATTGATATTGATGTCTAAACTTACCACAGCTGTTTTCATCGGAACCATCGCCACAGTCCTTCTCGCCGTTACAGAACAGACCACGCTCAATACAGTTGCCATCACCGCAGGCTAGGAAACCATCTTGACACAGTGGTTCGTCGGTGTGCAATAGAGGTTTGACGCGACGCTCCTTGTTCTTGAACTTGCAGTTCTTGACGGCTTCTTTCCAGTCGCAGGTTTGCTTTTCGATGTCGAAGAACAAGCCAGCGGGACAACGAATGGCTTGAAGACCCTTTAAAGAGAGAGAGAGAGAGAGAGAGAGAGAGAGAGAGAGAGATAAAATTTTGAAAAATTAAAAGGGGTGAAAAATTAATTTTCACGATATGTAAAATTTCTTACTGTAATGCGCTAATTGATTTTGAAATACATAACTTAAAAAACAAAGCATAATACTTTTTATTGAAAGAAATTATTTTACAAACATATAAAATTTGAAATGAAATAATCGAAAAAATTATTTTTTTAAAATACTAAAAGGCAATATTAAAAAAATATTGAAAAATAGTATTAAAAAATATTGCAAAATAGTGTTCAAAAACAATATAAAAATTCTAAAAATTATATACTTGAAAAAAAATTTAAAATGTAAAAAGTTAAAAAATTCTTAAAATTACAAATTGCTTATATCAGTTAAGAGTTTTAAATTTGTAAAATTTTAAATTAAAAAAAAAAAAAATTTTAATACATAAAAAAAAAATTTTAGAAAATTTTTATGTCTATACAAATATCAAAGTTAAAAAAATGTTAGAATTAAAATCTTTAACAATTGAAAAATTTTTAAAATTCAGATATTTTGTGAAAGATGAGCTTTTAACGTTAAAATATTAAAAAAAATTTTTAAACGAAAAATTTATGAAAATGCTTAGAAATGAAATACTAAAAACAAAATTTTCCATATATCAAAATAATTAAAAAAAAAATCAAATATCAATATTAAAATAAAAATGAAAGACAATATTAAAAAAAAAAAAATGGAAAAATAGTATACAAAAATTTTGAAAAACAATTAATGAAAAAGTTTTAAAAAGTTGTAAAAACTTCAAGAATTAAGAATATTATATATCAAAAAAAGAATAATTTTAAAAATTTTAAAACCTAAAAATTTTGACAAAGAAAAAATTTTAAAAATTAAGATTATTATATAAGACAAATTTTAAAAATTAGACAATATTAAAAGCTTTAAAAATTTTCCAAAACTCAACATATTTAACAATTTAAGGTTTTATACAATTTTCACAGCTAAAAATGTATCAAAAATAAATAATTTTTAATATTAAAAAAATTTTAAAGCTAAGAATTTTTCATACGAAAAACTTTAAAAAATTAAAAATATAAAAATTGCACAAGTTTTTGAAAACATACACAATTTTTAAATGCGTTGCAATAAAATATTAAAAAAATTTAATTACATTTTTTAAAAAAATATAGAAAAAATTTTTAAGAAATATATTAAAAAAAATTCCAAAAATTTTGGAAAAACTCTTTTAAAAATGCAAAAACTTAAGAATACAAAATTTGAATAATTAAGAATGTTAAAATTTCAAAAAAATTGAAATACGGAAAGTTCTAAAAATGAATGATTAAATATTAAAAAATTCTGAAATTAAAATTTTTAGATACGGAAAAATTAAAGAATTTAAACAGGCAAATATTTCAAAATTTGGAATTTAAAAATAAAAAATATTTTGAATTTTAAAAAAACAGAAATTCAAAATTTTTAAAATTTCAATTTTTTTAAGTATGAAACAATTTTGAAAATTAAAAACTATCACAAAAAAAAAAAAAGTTCAAAAACTTTAAAATTATAAAAATTTATAAGTTATGAAATTTAAAACAGAAAAAATTAGGATTCAATATGAAAAAATTTTAAAAAGTAAAATTTTTAAAAATGAATAAAATGAATTAAATCAAAATAAATTCTATATAGAAGAACATTAAATAGTACAAAGTTAAAATAAAAGAAGTATTAATTAGTTTTGAAAATGATAAAATTCAATTAAAAAATTTTGAAATTAAAAACGTTAAAAATCATAATTATAAAAATTTTTAAAATTGAAATATTAAAAAGTTGAATTTAATTGAATTGAGATGAAACGATGAATTTTATTTATTAAAAATTTTTAAAAAGTGAAAAAATTTTAAAATAAAACATTAAAATAATTTAAAATTTTAATCCAAACAAAATTCAGAAATATTAAAAATAAAAAATTCGAAAATCTTTTATCGACTATGTTTGAACAAAAAAATGATAACAAAATTTTTTAATAATCCTTTTTCAAATATTAAAAAAATATGTATAAATTCAATAGACAACTTTTGGGACTGAAAATGACTTAATGACTTCAAAACACCACATTCCGAATAGCCCTAACAATTGTTGTAATATAGTTACAAAATAACTTCTAAATATTATATTTAAAATAAAGTTAGTGAAAACAAATAAAAAATTTAAAAGTTTTACTTACCGATGATGTACATTGAATAACATCACGGCAGTTATCACCATCACCGGCTACCAAACGGAACCATTCTCCAGCATCCTTGTCTTTGCAGAGCTCTTTTTCGAAGGATTCCTCCTTTTTGGGCTCTTCAGTTGAGGCTGCTTGACGCTTATAACGATCTGAAGAGGCGCCAGCTGTAAAGAGAAGAGCAAGAAAGAGAAAACGAAACAATTAGTAAAAGATGTAAAGATGAGACAAAAATAAGTTAAGCTGACAACTCTTTAATTTTTGAACTCTAACTGTCAAACTGACATTTACTGCCATAAAATAAATTTTAAATAACAAAGTTTTTAAAACCTTTAAAATTTACGACTTCAATCATTTTATATAATTTTTACATTTTGACATTTGACTGTGTTTTTTTTCTTTGGCATTTCAACAAAACTTCAATTAAAATTTAATTTAAAAAAACATAACATTTAAACATAAAATTCGCCTCACGCCATCATTTGATGACATTTGTATGCAAACCTTTGATATTTGCTCCAAAAACATGCACCTCTAGCTGTCACAATTGAACTTAATCGGCGCAAATCAAGTTAAAATTTTAATTAGCTTAAAAACAAGTATTTCTTTTTTATTTTAAAAGTCATAAAAAAATAGTTTGGCTTGACAACAGCTTCAAAACACAAAACTCCAGTATTAAGCTTTGAATTCAAGCTTTCAAAGCTTAACGATGACATGCAATAATAACTAAATGACAGTAGTTGAGCGTTTGTTATGCAAATTGTATGACAACAATGACAGTGGAGCAAATGTGCTGCATTGCCTTGTCTGTGTGCTGCTTTTAAATGTCAAAACAATTAAAACATGGCGTTGGCAAATAATAATTTAGATTTTAATTTGCTCGGCTCAGGCAAACGACAAAGAATTTTATTTAATTTAAATATTGATTGATTTCAGCTTTAAGCTTGAGTTTGAATTTGTAAGAGTTTAATAAATGGAGTTTACTTTGTTAACAACGTAGTTAAATGAAATTAACTCTATGTAAATAAATAGTTAAATAAATGAGTTAATTAAAATTCTACGCTTTATTAACTGGGCTACAATAACAACAACGCCCAAATTTAAGAGCGGCATAAATAACTTGTTTGGCTCTTAAAAACAACCTGTTGCTGACGTTGTTAAAGCTCAGTTAGTTGTTTTTTTTGTTGTTTTAACTATAGCTATTACCATTTTATGATACACATTTTGGCTTGCATAAAACTCGCACATTTTAGCCAAAAATACATAAAAATAAAAATTAAATAAAAAAAAACTATAACAGGAAGCTGGCTTTAATTGACGCATGTGTGACGTTTTGACTACATTTTTGCCGACATTTTTGT
The DNA here is from genome assembly GCA_958299015.1 of Tetanocera ferruginea. Lineage (NCBI taxonomy): Eukaryota > Metazoa > Arthropoda > Insecta > Diptera > Sciomyzidae > Tetanocera > Tetanocera ferruginea. Next base: position 2,137,698 of record OY282644.1, read on the forward strand.
ATTATATTTTTTTTGTATTTTTTTTTGTTAAATTATTTCTTGTTAAATAATTTCTTGTTAAAGTACTGCAAGGCCTTTCTTTACATGCTCATGTTGTCTTGTGCGTAGTTGTTTTGCTTCCGGTTGAAACAACTTTTTATGGCTTGCATTTTAAAACGTTTAATTAATTCGAACTGTTGTTAAAATCAAGGCTTTTTTATACATATTTTTCTAGCCAAGAAGAATGTCAACATAATTAAATTTTAACTTATAATGGTTAATGGTTTTTGAAACCAGTTTTTTTTTCTTAGAGAAGAGAAGAGCTTAAAGAAGCTTTGATTTGAACATAAAATATAAAGGTTAGAATAATTTTTTAAAGCAGATACAATTTTTAAGGTTAAAATTTTCATGCATAATAAGTAACAAAGGTCTCGGTTTAAAAATAAATTCAGAATTATACAAAAAACCGTTGATATTTCGGCAAAAATGCGGAAACATGTGTTTTGCTGAAGTAAGCCAGAGAACTCAGACAAACGAATTTGTTTAAAGTTACTATTATTGTATTGATTGAATTATTTTTGTAAGTATCGAAAAATAAAAAAATTTTTCATTGCAATAAAGCGGCAAAAGTAGTTTTACCTAAAAAATATATTCCACAGACTATGAACCGAGAAATGTGTTTTCTGTTGCATTCCAAACTTACAGCTGAAACACATTTTTAGCACAATTTTTGTCTAAGTCAACAAGCAATGCTTGCATGAAAGCGGCACGGGTCAAAGAGAAGTGTAAACTATACTTAAGAACTAATGTTTTGTCTCTAGTTTGATTAAATAAACACATTTCACAACACATTTACACATGAACAGTCAGCACATTAGCACATCTCTTCATTTCTAAATTGATAAATGCGTCTTCACCGTCATCATCATCATTAACGTCATAACAAAACTTTACAATCTCCAGCTTTTTAAGCTTACATAAAAGTCACTTTTGATTTTTTTTTTTGTATTGTCGTTATACCAACACTGTCGCACATTAATTACACTCTCGCTCATATAAATATAATAGCGAATAACATAAAAAATGCATTGCTTTGTAGCAAACCAGAAAAAACAACAACATAATTATAAGTAGCTCTCAAGTGGCAGCAGCAGCAGATTGTGAAGTGACGCTAATAAACACTGCCACAAGAGGGCGCCTTTGCTGCTGCGGCAGCTTGCATGCTTACACAGTTGGCCCACATTAAAGCTTCGAAAGGTTAATAGCAGGTTCTTGTTCAAATACTTGCAAGAAATAATGCTTGAGCAAAGTGCATAAATATTTCATGTGGTTCTAAGTAAGTAAAATGCAAGTTATGAGTACACTGAGCAAAATAATTGGTTAAGTGGGGCAGCCAAAGGGGCAATAAACATTTAACCAAAGCTGAGTTTTGAAAATTATTAGAACAATTTAATTTACGGGAGCTCACGATTTGGCGTATTTGTTCAAAACGTTCACGCTCAAGTCTTGCATTTGTGGATGAGAGATGCTAAAATCAATGTTAGAGAGAGCATGTTCAAAAGAGAATAGCAAAGAATTGATGACAACTTTTGATTAATTTTGGCTTTTAAAATTATTGTATATTATTAAATATTCAAAGAAAAAGTTGCTTTGATTCACGCTGATGACAAAATTTATTTCTTGACGAGAATTGAACCAGGGACCATCGGTAGAGAGTAGCCTTAATGTTGTGATATGTCATTGCTGGGTTGAACGTGAACAAAAGGCAAAATACACGCAGAATCGGCTTGTCAATTGTTAATTTGATTTGCTGATTTGAGAAACCCAGGTTCGATTCTCAACCAGACCGCGCTATTATTTTATTTTTGGCTTTTGAAGTCTTATATAAGTAAATATTCGAAGAAAAAATTGCATATTGTCAAAATTTTATTCATGACATCAGCGTGAATTGAACCACGGACCATCGGTTGAGAGTAGCATGCTTTAACGTTGTGCTATGCTCTTGCTTGCTTGAGCGTTAACAAAATTGAGGCAAAATACAAGCGGAATTGGCTTGTATTTAATTTTTAATTTAAAATGTAATTTTATTATTTGAGCAACTCAGGTTAAATTCTCATCCGGACCGTGGTTAAATTTTATTTTTGGTTACTGAAGTCTTATTTAAGTAAATATTCGAAGAAAAAACTGCCTATCGTCAAAATGTATTTTTTGACATCAGCATGAATTGAACCACGGACCATCGGCTTAGAGTCGCACGCCTCAACGTTGTGCTATGCCTTTGCTTACTTGTGCGTGAGCAAAATTCAACAAAAATACAAGCCGAGCTGGTTTGTTCTCTTTGAATTCCTTGACGAATATTCTTTAATGCGTTTGTGATGTATTTTGTACGTGTATCGAATAAAAGCAGACGCGTTCAAGAATTTTCAACAAGTAATACAAGAATTAAGTAATACAAGACAAATTTTGTATGATTTTCAGCAAGTTTTTTTAAGAAATCATATACATAAATTCGGCAATGATGAAGCGGCTTTTTGGGTTATTTTCATGTTGACAGACATGATGACACATATTTAAAATTAATAAAAAATTTTAATGGAATTTTTTATTTTTAGTTTCAGCTTGTTAAGAACTTATTCATAAGTTCAAAATTATTAAAAAGTTAAAAAAAAGTTTTTAAAATATACTTTTTGAAATATAGCTTATGAAAAAAGCTCTTTATCCGAAAAAAAAGGTTCATTATGTAGCATATAGTGAAATGCTTTTAGGTATATTATATACTTTTAGGTATATTTAACATAATGTTTTTCAAAAAATACTATTTTTCTAAACAAGTAAACTGTAGAAAAATGTTATCCTAAGTGCGCATTATTGCCACTGTGTTAATTTAAAAAATTGTCCCTATGCGAGTTATTACTACAATAAAGTACATTACTTTCAGTAAATTGGTGGTGGCAATAATTCACATGACATAAGGTTTGCCGCTATGTGAATTATTGCTTTTGAATTGGTGGTGGCAATAATTCATACGAAAAAGAGGTATTACTACCAAGTTGGTGGTTCCAATAATTTTCATCTTAAAAGTTTTTTTGCCACAAATTGGTGGCAATAACTCTCTTGGCAATATTGCACATAGCTGTACTCGTATGCATTATTGTCATTGCACTAAGCTAAAGTAATATCATGCTGTAACTGTGATATCATATCATGCTGTGCATTAACTTCATATTAGGTTAAAAATTTTTGTCAAGTGCATTATTGCCACCAAATTACTGGAATCGTTGTAATCTTTTGGAAGCAATAGGGTTATGCATAGGTACGAATTTGGAACAGAAAAGTTAGCTCTTAATTCTTATGAGTCCGTGGTAACAATACAGTTTTCATATCAATTATTGCCAACACCAATTAGGTGGCCAATTGCTGAGCTGAGCTTGAAACCAAAGCAAATGAGATCATGATAATCGTGTGTGAATGAAGAATTGGGGTTGGAGTGAGTGTGGTAATGGACGGGTGGTAATGTGGCTACGATAGCCATGAAAGTGCTAATGTGGGTGCCTCCTTCAGATTTGCTGATAACAGAAAGCAGTATTGCATACTAACTCCGAACAGGTCTATCACACCATAAGAGAACATTTTGGTTAGTGAAGTGGAGTGAAGGGGAATTGTGTTTATTGGAATGCAAGGTTATGTTTAGAGATCAAGTCAATTCTATATGGCAAGCAAGATGGGATTTTGCATCCAGGTGTGAGTCACATATGAATTCATACTTGATTCTACATTTGTACAGGATCACCCATAATTTTGTTTTAACTTAAGTTTTGGCTTCTTTCGGACGGGGCACGGTTCTCAAAATGCTTTTCTGCATAAAATAAACCATGCTCCGTCAACTGAATGTAATTCTGGGGCCGTCCTTGACGGTAACTTGCATGTTTTGCGGCATTATCTGAGAAAATTGCCGAATGGGTATGATTTTAATCTGGGAAAAGCTCTCTGGGAAATTTTTCACCAGATTTCGCCTTCCAAACTTGGCAGATACGCTCGTCAACGAGCAAAGCGAACAATTTAAATATTTTATTTAAGTTCAGGTGCTATTCCTCGAATGAATTTTTAATTTATGGTTGGGTCATTGGCTGCTTTCTTTTTAAATCACATGTTATTTTGATACTGACTGTTATTAAGAATCATATTTCCAAGGCAAGCGTATGCTAAAAATATTTCAATTCGATGCTTTATGGCTCATTTTGCTGAAAACTGTTGAAAATATTTCATTAAAACAATAATTAAGGGACAGTCTATTTTAATTCTCGTTAAAATACCACGAATTGTTGCTTTAGCCAAATTTGCGTTGCTATTTTCATATCAAAATCAGACACCTTCGTCCTTAGCAGGTTTCAATTTCAATTTCAAGTGAAATTATCATAAAGCCTGTTGCCTTTCACAGTTTCGACCATCAAGGTTGTCAAGGCATAAAATGGCCAAAAAAAAAAAAATATAAAAATACAATACCGCAAAAAATGCAACAAATCAAAAAGATAAAAAATAAACAAAAACACATATAAACACTTTTTCTTTTAGACTCTTGAATTTTTATGCAACAAATTTTATTGGCCCCAAAAATAAAAATAATGTAGGAAAAACAACGTCGCGACGCACACACTCAAGCAAACGCACATAAAATGTAGGCTGCGCTCAAAACCTGCTGCTCTGCGTTGAATGCATGAAGCATGATGCATGTGCCTGTAAGCTGGCCGCCAGCTGCCAGCCGCACATGTTGTATAATGCAACAAATACAAATACAAATGTGGTGCCACCACACCGCACCGCACCGCATCGCATCACAACGCACTGCAGCGCAACGGCTACATATCATATCATACATAGCCAGCCCAGTGAGTGAACGCGGCAAACTTGGCTGCAATGCAGCTATTTTGAATATTGCGGCCTGTGTGTTGTTTTTTTTTGGGCTTTTTTATGTTTTTCTTTGTTATTTTTTGGGCATAAAAAGCGTAAGAGCATAAAAATAACAAAATAAAATAAAAACAAAAAATAATTGAAACCCAAAAAAGCAAATGTCGAAGGTCTTCTGCTAAGCTCTTAAATAATAAGTTACAGCTTGATTGTTTTTTTGCTTCAAGCTAGCAATAATACGAGTACAAGATGATTGATGTAGGCGTTTTTTTAAGCTTTTGTTTTTGTTTTTTTTTTTCAATTTTTTCTTAGCTCAATTCATGTTGCGTCAAGCTTGTCGCAGCCATATTGTATGCAAAATATTTTCAAGTGTTACTTAGCAAAATATTTGTAAGCTTGTTTTCTGCTCAAGCTCTGGCATTTATGTGAGGAATTTCACATTTAAGTCAATTAGCTGAGGTCTAAAGTCTAAGCCACTGTGAAGTGGGCACTAAATAATGAAAATTTTGAAAACTATAATATCATAACTGTTGTATATGTGTTGATTATGTGAAAGTCGTTAGGATGTTTTGAAAATTTCATAGAGAAAAATTATAGAGAATTTTGAGATTTATTAAAATGAAAGCTGAAATTAAAAAAATTAAATAAGAAATTTTCAAAATAGTTCATAGTTGGTGAAATAATTCTAGCAGTGAAGCCAACCAACCGGGGTAGTCCGAGTTCAATTCTTACATCTGTCAGAAATTTTTTTTTTTAGATATAAATTTTTCTGATTAGTCGTAGCCACTCTGTAGACAATGGCAAACCTCAGAGAGCATGCAAAGCCATGAAGAGCTTATGGAGGACATGAACTTATTAAGGACTAAAATGTAAAAAAAGTCTGAACAGTGTCTGAAATACCCACAATAGCACTCTTTGCTGGAACCCCGGACACAGTAATGGAAAAGGGAACGATAAAGCAGATGAGCTGGCAAGAAGTTAGTATCGATATACAAAAACAGGACTATTATAGAAGTGTTCATTCGAATAAGCGTTTTCAGTGATAATCTCAACACAAACTGGGCTTCCAGAATGACTGGATTATATCTAGAAGGCTCAAGCTAGAACTAAACGAGAACAGGACTAGAGCCTTTTGTTCTTGTCAAAACGGGAGATCCAAACAGGTCACTGCCCTGTGGATGTGATGGCTTATATGATTGGCTTAACAGCATCAGAATTTTGTCGAAGCTGTTAGGATCGGGAAGAAATGAACAATCACCCACCTACAGAATCTTCACCTCCGATATATACCATTATTAGACACATGAAAGTTCACTAGGAGCACAGGATGGCTCGGTTAACGAGCATAAATAAAAAGGCATAAGGTTCATAGGGTGCCACAAATAATGGTTTAAACTTTAACAAATAAAGGATTCGTAATGGTCAAAAAAGACACCCGTGGAAGCGTCTCAACGAAGCACAACCCTTCTAACCTAACCTAGCCAGCCAAAAAAAAAAATCCAAGTCCAAGGGGATAGAGTTTGTTTTACAAAATACGACCTACATAATATATATTATGAAAGCAAAAATGAGGTCAAATTTTTGAAGTCAAGAGGTTTGCGAAAAACTAAACCGTGACTCTTGGTTTTAATGAAGTTTATGTTTTGTATGTCAAAAAAGTCGAAAAGTACATTTTAACGATTTAAAAAAAAAGTACTTTACAGTGTACAATAGGGTATTTGAATATGATTAAAATTTTTGTTTAAAATGTTAAAGAAATAAATTAATTATATATGATTGTATACTTAATTTATTTTTATTTTATTATATATTATGCTTCTTATATCATTATTTAACATGAAGTTTGTGCTGAGCTGAAAAAATATTAAAATTTATTGTTATATTTAAATACATTGTCTTTTTCATTTTAAGACAATAATTTTTGTATTTTATTTGGAAAATTTTTTTATTTCTTCTTTTATTTTACTTTTTTTTGTTCATTTATGTGTTTTTATAAAATCTTTTCTTTTCAGATTATTTTTTCATTTTATTTTTTTTTTTAAAATTATATTTTTATTTATTAATTTTTGCATATATTGCTTTTTTTTGTAAGAACAAAAATTTGTATTTTATTTAGTTTAAAATTTAATTTTTATTTATGTTTTTATTTTTACTATTTTTAATCATTAAATTTCTTTTTATTAACAACATAATATATCTAGTTATATTTTTATATAAATTATTAAATTTAAAGATACATTTTTTAACTTAAACTAATTTTTCGTTTTAAGACAAATATTGTTATTTAATTTTGTTTTAAGTTTTACTTTTATTTCTGTTTGTTTTATATTTGTAAATTTTTTTTTAATTAAATAAAGACAATTATTGTTATATTGTTATTTTTATATTATATATATTTTAAATAATTTTTATTTTTACTAATTTTAACTTTTAATTTATTTTTTTTTTATTTAATTTATAATAAATCTATTTATCTATGTTTGTTTTATTTTTTTATTTAAAGGCAAGTTATTTGATTTATATATTAATTTTTTGTTTTAAGACAAATATTAGTATTTAATTTTGTTTTAAGCTTTTTGTTGTTTTATATTTTGAGCTTTTAAATATTTTGAACTTTAAATTTATTTTTTTTTGTATTTACTATTTAATTGTTAGGTTATATTTTAATATTTATTAATATAATATTTTGTTTTTTCAATTTGTAATGTTATTTTTGTTTTTATAATAATTTTTAACTTTAAGACAAATATTTTTTGTTTTTATTTTAATATTTAATATATATTAAATCAAATTTTATTTGCTAATTTTAACTTTTAATTTATTTATTTTTATTAAATTAATTTTGAAGCTAGTAACCTGTTTATATTATTTTGTTTTTATTAGTTTTAAACAAGTTTTTAATACATTATTTTTAATTGTATTTTATTTATTATTTTTATTTTTATATAAGTTTTTCAATTCCAAACAATAAAATTTAAAACAGTTAGTAAAATTTTTAAAAACAAATAAACTATTATTATATTTTATTATTTCTTATGTATTATTTTAATAATAGTTTTTCAATTCCAAACAATAAAATTTAAAACAAATAAACTGTAAATAAATATTTGTTTTAAATTTTATTTTTATTTTTGTATTATTTGTTTATTTTAATGCAAATATTGTTATATCAGCTATTTTGAATTTTAATTATATTAAATAATTTGTATAATTATAAATAATAGTTATGCTATTTTTTATTTTTAAGTATTTTTTTAATTTTTATTGTTCTAACAATGAATTCCCTTGTTTATTTTTTGTTTTAATTTATTATATAATTTTTTTTATTTTATATAATGTTAAAGTCTATTATTATTAGTAGTTATTTTTGTCATTATTTTTAGTTTTAAGACAATTATTGTTTTATTATTTCGATTAAAATTTGTTGTAAGTAATTTTTGTTTTATTTTTACTATTATTTAATTATAACCTAGTTTCAGCTACTGATGAAATGTTTTTTTAAAAATATAATTTATTATTTTATTTCGATTAAAATTTGTTGTAAGTAATTTTTGTTTTATTTTTACTATTATTTAATTATAACCTAGTTTCAGCTACTGATGAAATGTTTTTTAAAAATATAATTGTTTTTAAGGCATTTTTTTTATTTAATCTCATTTTTAATTCTATTTTTGTGTTTTTTTTTTACTTTTAAATTAATTGTTAATTTTATTTTATGCAATTTATTTTTATTTAATATTTAATTTAATGTTTATATATTTTTATTTGAATTATTTGAAATTTTATTTTTATTTCTGCTCTTTTCAAGTTTTCTATCCTTTGTATCTATGTCTTATTAAATTAAATATTTATAAAAATATTTCCTTCGTTGAAGTTTAAATTCGGATGAAAAAATATCGGATTTAATTTTGATATTTCTTGTCTTATTTTTAATATATATTGTTTTTTTAATTTGAAATATTTTTTTATTATATATTACTTTAAACTTTGTTCTCATAACATTTAAATTAAATTTTTAAATTCGGTTAAGTTTAAATTTAGACGACAAAATATAGGATATAATTTTAATATTTCTGGTTATATTTTTAATATATCTGTTTTTTAATTTGAAATATGTTTTATAATATTTTACTTTAAACTTTATTCTCATAATATTTTAATTTAATTGTTTTTTAACGTTTTTGATTTGTTAAATTTTCAAAATTATTAAAATTTTAATATTTTCAGTCGCACAGATGCATAGAACGATATTAAAACGTTTTTTGATCTAATCAGAGTTTTTTAATTTTATCAAATAATTATTTTTCTAACATTTTATTAACGTCTTAATATCTTTTGAAGACTGCTTCAACTTCTTAACTTAATAATCTTCAATTTTCTTTATGAAAACAAACAAAAAAAAAGAGTTATCAGCTTTGATATTATATAATAAACGTATTGTCAAAAAATTTTTTTAAACTCAACAGTTAATTTTGTGCTTTCGCACCACTCACCTGACGCCACTGCAACAGCTAAAACGGCACAAACTATAAAAAGTTTTGCCATTTTCTTTGTGTTTTCCTTTGAAGCGCTTTACTAACTTCGCTTTATATCTCAATTTGTTAAAAAAAACTATATATTTTTCCTTCAATTTAAGTTAGATATAAAACTTAACAAAAAATAAAAAGAAAATAATCAAAAGTTTTATTGGAAACACTGAGTTGAGATCGGCACTAGCGCGCTGTTGCAAATGTCCTTCCGATCGGTATCAAAGTTCCATTTACACTGTTTCTGCGCACCAAAAAACGTCTCGAACTTTGACAAAATTTAAAGTTTTTCTTCTTTTATTACAAGTCAAGTTAAACTTTAAAAAAGATCGCACAACGCGAAAGCTTTCGAATCTGCTGTGGTGTGTGTGCGCGAGCGAGCGAGCGCAACAAAAAAACAACGGCCCCCAAAAATTTTCGTTGGGGAAAGAGCGCACGCGCGAGTGTGTGTGCGTTAGAGCGTTAAAGTAGCGAAAAGCGCACGCGCAGCCAACGTGTTGTTTGTTGAGTTCTGTTTTAATGCGTGGTGAATTTCAACACTTTAACTTAGCTATTAAATAATCTTAGTTAAACACTTTGTCGAATTTTGGCTTTGCTGACTTGGCCTAGACTTTATGCAGCGCGTTTGGGTTTATTTTGCGTTTAGTTCGCTCGCGTTTCCAGCGTGTGACTTGCAAGCTACGTAAGAGAGGGAAGCGCGTTCAACGCGCTTTTATATTCAAAGGCTTCAGTCTACGGCTGGCTGTGGGGAAATTCTTGGCTGCCAGCTAGATGCAATATAAGTTGGAGAACCTTTTGGGGTATTCAACTCATACAGTGGCAGTTATTGTGCTTGAGTCTGTGTGGTTGCAACTGCAGCAGCTTGCCTAGTGGTGAGTTTCTTGGTTTGTGGAACGCATGCGTGGCTGCTTGTGTTGGTGCTCAATACTTAGACGCTGCTCTTTGCTTTTGGCTGCAAGTGAGTCAAAAAAGCTTAGCTACTTGCTCTCCATCGAGTTGCCATGCAATGCTGCTTGTTTGTTGTTGTCTTTTGTTTGTTGAAATCCATTGAGCTGGCATTATAAAGTGGGTGGCTCAGCAACTTGCTTGTTTTTTTTTGTTTTTTCTTAACATTTTAAATTTTAACTAAAAAAAAAATTGTAAAATAATAAAAATAAATATTTATAAATTTCTTGTAACACTCAAACCAGTTTTTTTTTGCATTTCTTAAGTGTTCATCTGCATTTTTTCGGTTGTTTTTTGTTTGTTATTCACAGTTGAGCAAATTTTACACCACACCAGTCAGGCATGCGCAGTGCGCAGATTGGGAACTTTTTTCATCTTGTTTGTTATTGTTGTTGTTATTGTGGTTTTTGGCTCAGAAATTACCAAATAAATGCAAAATTGGCAAAAAAAAACCTGATGAATTTTTGATTAAATTGCAAATTAAAGCACAAAAAAAAAAACGAAAAAGATGTTTCAATCGCGAAGGTTGTTCAAGTCGTGGCTAGGGCGGTTTTGGTTTTGGCCATACTTAATCAGATGATGATTTTTGAATTGCAAAAATATTAATTTCAGACATGACAAGAGTGTTTGATGTTTGACGTTGACTTTTTCTCATGAAAAAACTAAGCTGCATATATTTTTGTATTAAGCAGAGCGTTGCTATGGAAAATGTCACTAAAGATAAGCTTTAGACAAGGCCAATAGCTATGTGTGGGCGCTAAGATATTAAGCACATTTAAGCTTAAAGCCAGTTCATTCTTAAGAACTGATGTTTTCCTAGAATTTGTAAAGTTTTTAGCTCAAATGTACAGCACAATTGCCGTTTTATTCGTAATTATAATAAAATTTGTTGTTGGTTAATAATTTCTTGGAACTGAAATGCTACAAAAAAAAAAAATTATATAAATGCGCTTTAAGTAAAAATCAATGCGCGCATTAATAATATTAACAACAACAACAAAAAAATCTTTAATGAAAAATATCTTCAACCGGTTATTACAAATCCAATCATATAAATAAGTTATAAAAAAGCAAAAACAAAACATAAGGTTGACATAACGACGCATGAAATGAAGTTACTAATTAAAAAGTAAGAAAAAAAAAATGACTAAAATCAATTAAATTAAATTTCATCTGCATAACCTAAAACCAGCTTGATATGAGTTATGAAAAAAAAACCCGCTAACCAAGCCATATCAGGTCTGCCTGCACCTTAAGTTGGTAAATAATAATAAAACAATAAAAAAATAATAAATTTACATCAAGCTGAAAACGCTTAAAACTGAAGATGATTTTACATTAATCATAGTTAAAGGTAGGAACACACAGTCTTACAGTGTGTGAAAGTGTAAATAATTGCAGCATTAAAGCCAAAAGCAGCATGTGTAAAAATCTGACAATCGGTTAATATTCGTTTTTGATATTCTTGCATACCATTTCAAAGCCAACTTACGTGTTGTAGCTTTTTTAAGCACATTTGTATCGAGTTAACGTTTACGTTAGTCTCGACTGTTCTGAGCGCGAACAAAAATGTTCCATTAACTTTGCTTCTGTTGAATTCTTTTGTTTCTTTTTTTTTTTTGCTGCTGACTATTGATCTTAAGTGTTGATATAATATATTGGTTTTTTATGGTACAGAAGCGCAAGAAGCGTTAACAATGAAATAATGACGCAAGTCATCAAATCAACAACAAAACTGATTGTTTATTATGTTAATTTTCATCACAGTTTTCATAAATTTCATAAATCATTTCATCACAAAGAGATTTCAAGAATATTTTGCATTTCTATAGCAAACAAATACAATTACTTAATTATGCATAAAAATGCATATTTATATGCATCAAGGTTAAGGCAGTATTATTATATATAGCTATTTATACAGTTTATGGTTTTTTAAAATTAATTTTTTATATAACTTTTGTAAAAATTTATTTTGGTTTACTTTGCTTTTCTAATTTGTTCTTCAGTTTCATTATTGATCATCAAACTGAACCGTTAATTTAAGAAACACTGAATAAAAAAAACAAAATAAAAAAAAACAAAAAAGTTATAAATTTTTCACGATCTCCACACTGAGGGAAAAATGTGTTAAAATTAAATGAAATTGTGTTCATATCTAACGAATTTGTTTTTGAAATAGAGCTTGAAACAAATTCATTAAAATTAAACACAACTGTTTTTTAAGTTACATTCAAAACAAAAGTTTTTGTTTTTAAAACAATGTTTTTGTTATGAAAAACAAATGTGAAACAAAAATTTTAAAATTCAAAACAAAGATTTCAACGCATATTTTTTCGGTGGCATTCTTTTAGCTTTTTCGAATTCTTAGCATCAGAATCACAACCAGCTACCTCCGGGACGCTCCGAATGCCAACTGTTAGCTCCATTCGATGAAGTTTCCATTGAAATAATTTAATAAATAATTAATTAGTTTTTATTTTATTATATGTTCGACATTTGTCAAACCAATTCAAAAAATTCAAAAATTTTCATTGTGTTCAAATTTTTGTTTATTTTTTCAAAGAAATAATGAAAGAAAATTAAAAAAAAGAAAGAAGTTTATAAGCTGTTCAGAATTAAACACACTCGTTTTAAATTTTGTTTTGTAGAAACGCAAAGGCGTTAAATTTCTATTTTAAAATTTTTTGTTTAATTTTAAAATATGTTTTTTTTCTCAGTGCATGAATAGTATTCATGATTTTTTTCCCAGTAACCAAATACATGAATCACATGAACTGTTTCTGATATCAATGAACAAAATACACAATAGAAAAGAACACGAGAACATAAATATTTCATAAGCCTAGTGTTTAAAGTTCATAAAGTGTGTGTAAAAGATGCATAAATCTAGTGAATCAAAAAAATAAACAATAATTATGAATTTTTACATGATCTCCATGAATCTCCATGAACTATTCATAATATCAATGCACAAAATACACAAAAGAAAAAAAAAACGAAAACATTAGTGTTTAAAGTTCATAAAGTATGCGTACAAGATACATGAACCAATAAAAAATGTCTTAAATGCCATGAAAAATACAAGGGTATCATGAATTATTCATAATTTGTGTGAATAAAATTCATTTAATTTATGTACAAATACGAGGAGAGCAGGAATTGTTCATGAAATACATGAATCTCTCTCGTATTTACTATTTAAAAGAGAAACGTGAGCTGTTTTATGAGTTTAGTGACTGAAATTCATATAATTCATGCACAAATACAATAAAATATCTAGATAAATGTAATAGATAAATGTCAAAAATGCATGAAACTTCAGTACTTAAACAATGGAAGCGCGAACTTATTTACGTTTTGACTGACAGTGACTGAAATGCATACATTCTTTTTACATTAAGATGGTTTCGTCTTCACATAAAAAGCTAATAAACTGGGTTTAAATGTTCTTTGACTCATTTAAGTTAACTCCACGAAACAATTTTGCGATGCATTAACCTTTAAGTTTCCTGGAATATTTTTAAATAAGTGTTTTTATCATTTTTTAATGTTCTGCATATCTCAGCAGAGTCAACGCGAAAACAAACTTCGTTCTTATGGCTGTCATTAGCAACGAGATGCTTTAAAAACTAATGGCACTAATATTTGCGAATAATTACATAAAAAAAGTGTGCTCATTTATGAACTTACGTATGAGCAGACTGAGTATGAATTCACTGTAGTTTGTGTACGAATACACTCAAACCATGTATAATTACTTGAAGCTTATGTAAAAGTACACATGCTCAGTGAACGCGTAATTTATGTTGTTTTTTAAGAAGACCTCGAGTTTTCTAACTTTTAAATTTTTCAAAACTATTTTCGTTTCTGGTTCCGTTGTATCCATAGCACATCTGCGGAGGCTGAACTACAGGCCACGGAACAGGTCACAGTTTTCGGATATGGAACGCGGCCTCTAGATATAGAGGTTAGCCGCGTCTAAGCGGTCCCGGACAAGCGACGGGTGACCAGCTGGGTTGTGGAAGGGCGTAGTGTTGGACAGCGCTGCATCTCGAATGAAAAATCCACATAACCCGTAACTGACACAGTCAAGGCGAGACGGAGCCGCCTTGAAAGCTTCAAGTTCCTGTCTTCTCTAAACTTTAAACTATACGATTCCCCACAAGACTTTAAAAATGTAATGTGAGTTGGGTTTGTGTCCTACTTCATTCTAACAGCACAATGAAAACACAACCAGTTTTGGATATGAACTTATACTACGTTGACTGCAAATGAAAAACGGACAATAAATTATGGATATCCACCAAGAATGCCACCAATCAACGATGATGGAAATTAAATTCCACCTTCTAACCATGAAGAGGTTAGAGATGCTATCCAGTGACTCAAAACTACCTCCCTCTATCTTTCAGCCGTCCGGATCGCTTTTCTTGATTTCTGACATGGTGATGTGCCCACCTTAAACGTCGTTGAAAAGCTTAGGAATGGTTATGTTATACTACCACATATTTTTTAAGCCATCGGCTGAGGTACCTCCTCAAGTTTCTTTGTTGCTTTGCGGGCATCGGTTTTGGGGAGCTTGAGCTTCTCCTGCGAAACCCACCGCCCACTTCAGATACGACTTCTGTTCCATGGCAAGCTGGTTTTCAGTTACGCATAAAATACGGTTCCTTACTCGCTACGCTGCTTTCCGAGTTACTTTGGCCGTCTTTTTGGTGGGTGGCGCACTTTTAGCCTGGACTGCCTTTCGCAGAAAGAAAGTTTCTGCTACACTGAGAAAAAAACACATACCTTGCTCCGGTAAAAAATTTCTCTATTTTCGATATAGAAATTTTTTCTTTTTCAAATAAAACTTTCTTAAATTAGAATAAATTTTCACATTTTCGAAGAAATATTTCTTTACTTCTAGGAAATGGAAATATTTCAACGTCTCTAATAATGATAAGTATTTTTCTCGCACAAAAATTTCTCATTTATAGAGAAAAATTTATTGAAAATGAAAAAATTTTCTTATATTTTGATAAAAAATTCACTATGAGAAGTATTTTCTTCAATAAAAACAAATCTTTTCTCAAAAATAAAAAGTTTTTTCTCAAAAAACGATATATTTTTCTTTTTCATGGAAGCTTTTTACCATTTTTAGAGAATTTTTTGTATCGAAATTAGAGAATAGCATTCTCTGGAGCAAAGTCTATACCATTTTTCTCTAAATATGATGCCTTTTTATCATATTCCGATAAGCTTTTTTCTGACTGTACTTTCATTGGAGCCAGTTTGTTTCCTTCACAGATTTGGTGGGTTACTTGCGAAAGTAGGGTTTTAAAACAGCATTTCGGTAGTATGTTGGCCAGAGTAAGAGGGGACATGACATTGGCCGTTTTTTGAAATCGACCTTGTTTATAATTTTGTATTTTAGTTAATATTTTTAAGATTTTAAGAAAACGCATTTTTATTTGTCTTTGCATTCTTAACTCGAAACCATGTTTTTTGTACTGGTTGCGGCACTAACGGGTTAATTTTATGACGAATTTTTTTTTGTATTTTTATAAACTTGTTTCGTTATCGTATGACACGAACTTTTGTTTAAAATTTTTTTTGCGATTTTTTATGAATTTTTAAAGTCAATATTTTTTTCGAAAAAACACACTTATAAATTTAGAACATCACCAAAAATTAAAAAAAATTTGTTAAAAAAAAGTTCCTGTCATACGATAACCAATTTTGTTACGATTTAAAAAAGTAATTTTTTTGTTCCAGATCGGACAATTTTTGCGACTCCCAGCGCTGCAAATTACGAAGCCCCGTTTTTTTCTATGCCACCAGTTTGGAGCTCTATTAAACCATGTTGGAGTGAAAAATATATTTTTTTGAATTTTTTTTTCTTGTAATTTGTTCAATAATAAAAAAATTTTGGAAAAATATTTGTTTTTGGCTGAATTATGAATTTTTAAAAAAAGGTCTGTTTTCTCTGCCCCGAATATGTTATGTCCCACCTTAAGCTTTTAAAGACCGCGTGTCTAATACTGTGGATAGCTGCATCTCGTTGACATTTTGAGACTGCTCCTCTTGTGTTTCGTTAGTTTTTTCTCTCCCGCTAGGAGACGTAGCTTCAGTCATCATCCACGTGACTATCCACGAAGAGGCTGTTTAGGGTTAAGTATAGATTTGATATTTCCATCTTAGTGAATTATTTGGTTAAAATATTTTTTTTAAACAATGCAATTGTAATAAATATTATTTTTAATATGCAGATTAGATACAGTTGCAGTGATAAAAACAATAATTGAAATGTCACTGAAAAAGCAATCAAAGTAAAAATTTGCATAAGGCTGTTAATGTTATTTTCCAACTACAATCAGCCAAGATCAATGTTTTTTTAAGAGGCGGCACATAAAAATATTGCAAAATTTCATATATTTTTAATTGCTGGCATAACCATAATTTTGTAACGCTAATGCAGTCAGTAGAGAGAGAGAGAGAGAGAGAGAGGGAGATACTGAATTTTCATAAATTTAATTTGGTATGTATTAACTTAACAATAATTTTAATTTTGCATAAAAATAGATGTGGCTAAATTTTTTATTGAATTTTTTTTCATTATTAAGATATTGTCATCAAAAATATTGGCAAAAATAAAATATAAAAAATTAACTAAACGTGAACTGATGCCAGGTTGTTAGCCCGGTTCGAGGTTTTTATTGTATTTAATGTAAAACCTCATATTTTTATTATGGCTAGTTGCTGCTTCTTGCGCTTGTTGCTGTTGCTGATGCTGTTGCTGCTTACCTTGACAAATCAATCGCTAACAATTAAGCACACCTCATTTATTGCCTTTAGACTAAAAATTTTATAACTTTAACCTAATGTCGCACAGATGATGCTTGCCATGAGCTTGCAAGTTGGCGTTTAGACGCACGAACGGGCGGATATATGGGCAGCAATAGGCGCAAAAGCTAGCTGGTAGTACAAAGAAGCGTACTGCTAAGGGCGTTCGTTTTGTTGTGAGACTGTCTTAGGTTTGTTTATTAGCTTGAAACTTAAATTAACCCAATTAGCGGGGTCAATAAAGCTAGTCAAATGATCGGTTTTTAATTGTGCTGGCTTTTAAGCTGAGCTAGTTATAAAAATAAGCGGCTTAGTTATTGTTTTAAGTCCGTTGTTTAGACACTAAAATGTCAAATTTTCGTAGAATTGACCATATATTAAGGGTTTTTTTTTTTTAAACAAATATTAAAGCATGCGACATGTTGCTGCTGTTGACGTCATTGTTAGTGTAAGTTATAATAATTATTTTGAAAACAAGTCATATAGTTTACGTGTTTTTCTTTCTTAATTTTGACTAATTGTCATTCATGTTGTTTGCATTATTTTTGTATGATGTACATATGTGCAAGCGAGAGTTTTTTGCGTGTTGCCAGACATTTTGCTAAATATAGCAAAAATATTATGACGCTTAGATATACGCTTATAATGCTGTACAGCAAGGACGTTGTATAATTATAGCACTCAAGTCCGTCCTTTGCATGCATTTAATAGCGCGCCACCAACTGCTGACCGACGGAAGGATGAAACAATGCCAAAAACAACAACAACTTAAATAATAAACAAACACTTTTGATTGTAATATTGTGTTTTGGTATTTTTTTATTTTTTTCATTTTTCAGAGGTCACTTGATAATGACTATAATAGCTCGTATAGGGATGAGTATTGGGTGTGGCTAGCTAACACGACCCAACTGGAGTAACATGCAAAGTTCGAGTTATATGGAAAAAAACTGAAAGCTTTGTGTTGATGTATTACATCAATTATTTGAGAACATACGTCCATATGTACATTAAGAATGTGTAGTTCAAAGTGGCGGGTTGAAGTTTAGGTATGTGTTGATTTAGTCAAATTATATGTCCTAACTTTTAACAGCACTCAAAGTTTATTTTAACAGTGTTGATTGAAAGTTAGAAAAGCACTTTTTATTGAAATGTTTATGACCAATTTTGAATGGAAAATTACTAGTTGAAATTATATGTGTAGCCACATATTTTAAGAGTGGAACAAACAACATGTTCAATACCAAAAAAAAAAAAAAATAATACTCACACACTCAGTTCAGAAAAAGCCTCAATTAAGTCATCACATAGTGTTTGGAACAGCCGTTCATTATTAGTTGTTCTAATAAATAGCAGAAATTTTATCAATGAAATTTACTAAATGTCTTAATAGTACTGCTGAACGCCAATACAATTCCATTTTTTTCTACCCAATCTAACTTCGTTTGTAAATTCATTATTAAATCCTGTCAATTTACAAAAAACCAAACAAAACAATCAAAATTAATGTCCTTCAATGTTTACTTTCTATTTGACCTGTTCGTGATATCTTCTTTAATAAAACGTTGAACTTAATTATCTAGTCCTAATTATAGTGAACAACATTTTCATTTCTGATAACTCAATTCTATTTATTAAAGCCACTAATGTTGACAACTCATGAAACTTAATCTGTTTTTTTGTTTGTTCTGTTTATCAACAAACTCGCATTAAAAAAAAAAAAAACAAAATAAAACTAAGCACGTGGGCACACAATTCGAAGGTGTTCATTCACCCAGGTGTAGCTGAACTTGCAAAGGAATGTGCTAATCATTGATTGACAAACCCAAGAGACACTGCAAAGCAAGTTGGTGAGCTTAATGAACTTGCCAACGGACATGTTGGGCCAAGCAAATGAAATGAAATGAAATCAAGGTTAATTAGAGTCCTTACGAGCATGTACTATTGGGCCCATAATGTTGGCTCATCATTTGGTGAGTGCATGAAATTCAATCGATAAAATGAATTGATTATACTGTCACCTGCTGGTTCAAGAGCTAAATTAATATGCTTATCAGCATATAGAATAATTCAATGAAATTGTACTTTAATCTTATAGTTGATAAGCAAAGAACTTAACATTGAAAATAAATTGCTGACCTAGGCTAGTGTTTTTTTTTTTGGTAAAAATTTGACTTTAATTCTATTAGCCATACTTACAAGAGGCCATTCTGGTCGAGTCGAAAAGCAAAATATTTATGTTCGAAATAGTTTTTATTAATTTTCAAAATAATCTACATGAGTATAAATATACTTTTGCATGGGTTTTTTACTGATTCTTACACTGAATACACAATAATTATGAACTTTTACATGATCTCTATGAATCTAATTCATACATTTTGGTCCAGTAGCCCATAACATGAGTCACATGAACTACTCATCAATGCATAAAATACACGAAAAAAAAACAAAAAATACGAGAACATGAATGTGTTTAAAGTTCATTAAATGTGTGCACAAGATACATGAACCAATAAAAAAATTTTCTATTTAATAAAAAATACAAGGAGCACATGAATCATAATTCGCAATTCATATCATTCATAATTTTTGTGAAAAAAAATCATAAAATTCATGCACAAATACGTGGAGTAAATGCACAGTTCATGAGATAAGTGACAAAAATGCATGAATATCATGAACATATAGGCACTTCCAAACGTTAAGTGCACGTTATGTACGTTTTGTACGAAAAAATTAAAAAAACAGAATGAAGAAGTCAAAGTTTTCAAAACTTTTTTTTATATTTGCGTAGTAATTAAGTAGCACTATTTTAAGTAAAAAAATTATAACAATCGACTCTAAGAATTAAAAGATATAAGCAAAAATATGCACTGGCGTGACGTTACAAAAACCAGAAGTGGTTTTCGACTTAGATTAGAAAATTTGCAAAACTCTGCGTATTGGGCAAGACTTTTTATACAAAACTTTATTTGGAAGAATTTAAAATAATATGAGTTTATTTTGCTAGTTATCAAATTAAAAAAATCTTTTCTCAGTTTTTTTTTATTATGCTAAGCGGCAAATCCAGAAAAAGTAAACCAAAACCTTAACAAATAAAAATACTTTAAGTTCAATAAAAATACATGGAACGTTAAGGATATCCATTGTGTTTTCCTGCGGTAAAAGCATTTTGAAAAAAACATATTGTATCCTTAAATTTTAACTGATTTTATTGAATGTATTTTCAATCTGTAGCAAGTTAAAAAATTTTAGGTTTTTTATTTTTTGTAATTTGGTATTTCGCGATTTAAATATCAAAATACCGTTATATAATATTCTTAATTGAAACATTTTATATTGAAAAGTGAATATTAAAATTTTTTACAAAACTTATTTTCTATCGAAAAATACAATTTTAGAAAGTGATTCAAGAGTGAAACGTGAGTGACAATGTTTATTGATAAGTTGCATTATCTTGGAAAATAATTGGCTGGCATAATTTATGTCTCGGATTTACTTTTAATATAAGATAAGCAAATTTTTCATTTTTTTAAATCAAGCAGACGCAATTATTTTTCATTAAAAAAGCTTTTGAAGAAGTGAAACGTGAGTGACATATAATTTTTTTCTTTTTGTTTATTTTTGTATTAGAAATGAAAGAAGATGACGAAAACATCAAGAAAAAATGAAAGACGACCCTAAAAGAACGTTTGAAAAAAAAAGAGAAAAATTATAAGAAAAAAAATTTAGCAAAGATTAAAAAGATCTAATTAAATCATTATTTTAAGCCGTTGGCCAATCAAAGTCAAATTTGGCGCGGTCTTTGGCTTTTAATGAGCGTAAGGATGAACGAAATAGGCGAAATAGAATCGGAATAAATTTTGTTAAAATGATATATTTCTGAAATAGTTTTTGTGTTGTTTTTATATTATGAATTATTTTTTTAACTATATTATGCTTAACATAATTCTTTCCATAAAAATTTTTTTCTTTTTTGTATAAAAATGTCGTTAATATTAAGAAAAATTTTTTTTTTTATAAAATATGCTTAATAAAGTTCACCAGATTAACCACGATGCAAAAAAGGACAATTCAAATTTATTTGAAACGTGAGTGACATCGACGTGAAACGTGAGTGACAAAATCAGTAAATGAAAAAATCTTAAAATTCTGAGAGAAAACTAAATTTGTTCCTACAGTTAAAATTTCTACTCAATTTCGTAACGGAATATTACTTTATTCCTTACAGTTACTCAAATAATTCGCAGATTTTAAACAATTCGTTAGAAGACCTCGAAAAATGAAAATCGTGCGAAAACGTGAGTGACACACCATTTAAAGAGAATTTTTTCGAAATGTGTAAATATATATAAAACTTTTTGCATGATCATATAATAGTGAGCCTAAGACTTATTGTACCCGTATAATTTTATCTGAAAAGTTTTTATATTTGATGGAGAAAAACTTATGTTTACTGCTATGACTGAAACGTGAGTGACACTGGATTTGCCGTAAGTCATCTGGCGTGACGTTACTGGCGTTACGTTACTTAAATTTCCATTGCAACATTTTAAGTTAAAATTAGTTTAAAAAAATATTTGACATAAATAAAACATAAAGTTTAGCTATTATATATTATATTTGTTAACTCCTACCCCATCGACCATGAGAAGTTGGACAAAAATTCCACTTAAATACCTGCAACCAAATTCAGTAACGAAATCAGGCAAACTTCGAGCAATGTGGCGTGACGTTACTTACTTTTCAAATTTAATATAAAATAAACGGTTTTTCTTCTTCACGATTTTTTTATTAAATATACTTAACTTGATTAAAATTTATTAAAATGCAAAATTTCATGCACTTTTGAATGTCAGCGTAGAAAAAATAGCACAAATGCTTTTTTGTCTGGCGTGACGTTACCTCAGAATATCATTCAAAAGCCAATCAAAATTTTACCGTTAATTGATATTTGTTTTCTCTTTTGCATTTATTTTGCAGTTTTTTGTTCTTAGATATCAGCCCGATATTAGAACGATATCTTGCCATCGCAACAGGGGAAAAATTTGAACTCTTTAATTAAATAAATCTTGAATATTTCTCTTTAATAATACAAATTTTGGTTAACTATTCATTTTTTGGTCACGTTAGACTTTTCTGCGGAAATGCCCATATATTTATGTTTTCAAAGAATCTGTGACGCAAAGTCGTGTTGGTCTGGATCGAAGCAAGCTGTTTTGAGGCAAAAAGAGTTCCCAGTACATCAAGTTTCAGTTATGCAGGGATATTATAATTTGATAAATCTTGGAAAGTCATTATGATGATGCAGTTACTTTTACTAAAATTTACGCTCTTCAAAAATTTGGCGCAGAACTTGATTTATCCGCAACCGAAATATAAAATTTTAACGTATGCGTTATTATCATGGCTCAGCCTTCGTTATGCGCATATTAACATATACTGGACCGAAGGTTTTAGATATCAAGTAGTAATATTATTCATTTTGTTGATACAAATATATCCAATTCAACAAATAAGTTGAATAACAATAACAATAAGTTGTGGCGTATCCAGCTTGTAATTGATTTAGTTAAAAATCATTGCAACCAACTAGCCATGGATATAACATCATATTCCATTGACGAGAAGATGGTGCCTTTTATCGGTTAATGTCCAGCGCGTCAAGTAATAAGAACCAAGCCACGTTCAGTTGGATTAAAAAAAATCTTGTTTGTGCAAATTTTGGTATTTCAAGGATTCAAATAAAATTGGTGTTTCAAAGAGTCAAAAAAAAACATTTCTTGCCTTTAAATTGGAACTGGAAGAGGTTCTATTAAAGAACATAGCACAGTTGTGTATCATGGATGTGACGAAGTGAAATGACACGTAAGCGGCCAAGTTATACAAATGGGATAAGTCCTATTTTTTCAAAACCCTGTATAAAAAAAATTTAAAAAAATAGTTTTCTGTTCTTTCCGAAAAAATTTTTTCAAATAACTTTATTTTTGCAATAATTATAGAAAAATATCAACTCGTTTCTGAAAGTCCAACTCTTTCCAACGAAGTTAATAGAATAGTTGCAGAAAATAGGGAAGACAAGGCTAGTAGTAAAAGAGAGACACTGGCATTTCGAATATGTAATATTTAGGGAAAGATTATTTAGGATGCACCAATAAGCGACAGAATTAAGATCACGTTAAAGAAGTTTGAAATCATTCTCAGATTTATTTGACCGAAATAATTTAAAGTCATTGGCAAAAAGGAAATATCTAGAGTGTTAATGACTAGAAAAAAGTCATTAATAATTAGAAGAAATAGAAATTAACCAATATGACTTACTTGAGGCAAACCTGATGATACCTTTATGGGGGAAGATAGCAGTCAATAAGTTTATTATAACTAGACATGCTGACTTGAATGAAGGACTAAAATAGAAAGCTTAAGGAGTAAGGGTTCATGATTGAATTTTTCAAACGTTTTAGTGAAGTAAGTTACAGAAGAATAAAAAATATTTAAAATAATGGCGATTGATCTTCTAGAATGGAGCTATGTTTAGTCATAGAGAAGCTTTACATGGCATTTTTAAAACTCTGGGGTGTGCCTTTTTCGGTAATGGCTATTTTTAGCTATTGAAAGACTTACTGTATCAGATGGAGATTTGAACTTGGGACTGCGATAGTTCGTTGACACGCGCGCCACGTACGTAAGCATGCATTGTCACATCCGCCTCAATTTTTTTATATCTACGTATTTCAGTAGATTATCATACAACATTTTTTTTCGATATTATTAAAATATTTCTTCAAATTAACATTCCAACAACTATCAAAAAAGTATCTAGTTCTGAAATGAGATAATTTATATGTAAAATCTTTAAAGCAAAATCGTTAATAAAAAAATTGCTATGTTCTCAATAATGTTGAACAATAATTATTTTATTAATAAGTTTATTTTTTCTAACTATTTTAATAAAAACTAGTTGCTGCATAAATATTTCATTGCAGCGTTTAACGTTTTGCAGACATACTTATATTCAACAGTCATAAATGTCAAACATTGAACTTGTTGGCTAAGCGTAAATGTCAGATTCCACTAAAACCAATTTAAAGCGAACGTTTTTAAATCGTGCCATGTTTGTTTTTGTTTTTTTCTTGTTTTCTTAAAGCTGCTGATGTTTAAGTTGGAACATTGTTGTTGCGGTTGCTGTTATTTTTAGTATAAGCCAGTAGAGAGCAAGTCAAACAATTGACAAGTTGTACAACAAGTGAATACAACAGACATATCAACAACAACAACAACAACAATAACAACAACAACAACAACAACAACAACAACATAGTTAACCATCACATAAGAGTTTTAAACAAAGCGCTGCAGAAAACAACCAATATTTAAACAGAAATGCAAGGCATGGCTTGCAGTTAAAAAATAAAAAGTAAATATACTTTTAAAAAAGTTCCAACACAGTGTAAGTGGAATATTGCACGATCGCAAAAAGGCAGTGAAAAATATTCAAGCAGACAACAAGACAACAAACAGCTCTAAGACAAGATTATGTTGGCTGATTTGAAATGACTTTTTAACTAAGCCACTTTTATATGGCAGATCGATGTTGTTGTTGTTGTTAACATTATTGTTCAGGCAGGTTTTTTTTGTGCTTCTTCTACTTTTTACTATTCCGCTTGAAAAATTTGCAATTCAAATATTTAGTTGATGCTTTGTCGAGACTTAAACATAACAACTCAGCCAACAATTTTTTTCCTTTTTTTTTTTTTTTTTTGTTGTCTTAGCCACAAAGCTTCTTACGTGGAATCGATCTTGACATTTACACTTGATGAAGTGTTTGTGTGGCAATCATGATTTTAATTGTTTTTAGTTTTTTTTGTTGTTGGTGATTTTTATGCATTATTAATGTGGTCAGTTTGTTAGCATGGTAAAAATTACAATAACTGACTGACTGACTGACTGACTGGCTGAATGGCATATGATTTGTTTCAAGCGTATTTTATTATTTAATAGCTAATAAAAAAATTAATCGAAGCGCTTAAAAACGGATGCGCTGCGCTGCGAAGCTTTTGACCATAATACATTTTACTTCCAAAAATATGAGCTTTTCTTAAAATACGCTACTGTTTACATGTTACGCACACAGTTAGCGTAATTAACAATAAAAAAAACTGTTTCTGCATTTTTATGTAACAATTAAGCCGCTGTAAATTGAATTGGGCAGCAATGAATTGTCAAGTCACTAATGTATTGTCAACAATCATAACGGTTAAAGTTAACTTAAAGCCTCTTCTCTGCATTCAAGTCAGTCGTAATAACTAATTGAGTGCAATAATTTAGACTTAACATATAATTTATTCAAATTACGTTTATAAATAAAAATTTTAAACATAAAGTGCATGAAAAAGTTGATGACACGCATAAACATGGGTTAAATGAGTAATAAAGAAATATGCTGCGGTCAGTCAGAAAACCCAACTAACAACAAAGTTGTAGAAATAAAAGAAAATGTAACCAAGTATATCAGCGTGAAACAGAAATCAGCTACACTAAAAAAATAAATTTATCTAAACGTTCATAAAACATCTACAGGAATTTTGCATTCACTGAACTTGTGTACTTGTACATAAGCTCCAAGTAATGACACATGGCTTGAGTGTATTCATACACAAGCCCCAAAAAAAAAAAAAAAATACAAGAATAAGTTATGTAAACGCATAAAAGTGTTCACAAATCTTTCGTCCGTGCGTGAAAACTACAGCAAAAAGAGGAAAGAAGAGCGGCGAATTAAAAATAATTAAGTAACAGACGATATGATAACTTTTCATACAACTTTTATGTTTACCTCGAGTGCTAAGTGGTTGTCAATGTGTCGTTATTAATAAATATCAAATACATTTTGAGTGCACTTATTTTTGAGTCAAATTGTTCCACTCCAAAACTTATGGTTCTACTCCAAAACTTATCAGTTGAGTTTTATATTTTTTAAATTATTTTTGAGTTTTATAGTTATACTTACAAAATAAAAGTTATTTCTGAGATTTATTTTTTCGCTCTTGAATAAAACTTATTTTTTTTACTGAGAAAATAAAACTTATTATTATTAAATTATTGTTTTTGAGTTATACTTTTTTACTCAGAAAATAAAACTTATTTTTTGAGTTTTATATTTTTACTCGGAAAATGTAACTTATTTTTTTAAAATATTACAAACAAAAAGAGCCATTATCAAACGAGAGGCCAATTAAAGAGTTGATATAAAATTAAAAGAGTCTTATTTTGTGAGTAAAATAATAAAACTCAAAAAATAAGTGTTATTTTCTGAGTAAAAAATTAAAACTTAAAAAATATAACTCAAAAAATAAGTTTATTTATTTGATAAAAATTAAACTCAAAAATTAATGTTATTTTCTGATTTAAAATATAAAACTCAAAAATTAAGTTTTATTTCAGAGCAAAAAAATAAAACTCAAAAATAGTTTTATTTTTTAACAAATAAAATAAAACTAAAACAAATAAGTTTTATTTTGGATCGAAAAAATAAAACTAAAAAATAAGTGTTATTTTCTTAGTATAGAAATAAAACTGGAAAAATAAGTATTATTTTAAAAAAAAAAAAAAAAAAACTGGAAAAATAAGTGTTTTATTTGAGCGAAAAAATATAACTCAAAAACTAAGTGCTATTTACTGAGTAAAAAAATAAAACTCGAAACTTAAGTTTTATTTCAGAGCAAAAAAATAAAACTCAAAAATAGGTCTTATTTTCTGAGTAAAAATATAAAACTTAAAAATTATGTTTAACTTCAAAGCAAAAAAATTGAACTCAAAAAATAAGCTTTATTTTGGAGCGAAAAAATAAAACTCAAAAATAATATTATTTTCTGAGTTTTCTTTTTTGAGTAAAAAATAAATTTTAAAAATAGGTCTTTTTTTAAAAACGAAAAAATAAAACTAAAAACAGTGTTATTTTCTGATTAAAAAATAAAACTTAAAAATATATATTATGTTTTAAGTAAAAAACTAAAACTCGAAAAATATGAGTTTTATTTGAGCAAAAAATATATCTCGAAAAATAAGTTTTATTTACTTAGTAAAAAAATAAAACTGAAAAATTAAATTTTATTTCAGTGCAAAAAAATAAAATTCAAAAATAAGTTTTATTTTCTTACAAAGAAAATAAAACTCAAAAAATTATTTTTATTTCGAAGCGAAAAATTAAAACTCAAAAATAAGTGTTATTTTCTGAGTAATAATTATGTTTTATTTTAGAGCAAAAAAATAAAACTCAAAAATAATATATAAATATTTTCTTTGTAAGAAAATAAAACTCAAAAAAGAATTTTTATGTCGGTGTGAAAAAATAAAACTCAATAATAAGTGTTATTTTCTGAGTAAAAAAGTAAAACTCAAAAATAAATATTTTTTTCGGAGTAAAAATATAAAATTTAAAAATTAAGTTTTATTTCAGAGCATAATAATTATACACAAAAATAAGATTTATTTTCTAACAAATAATATAAAACTCAAAAAATAAGTTTCATTTCGGAGTGAAAAAATAAAACTCAAAAATAAGTGTTATATATTGAGCAAAAAAATTTAACTCAAAAATAAGTTTTTCTTACAAATAAACTAAAAATAAAAAAATGAGTTTTATTTTTGGGCGAACAAATAAAATTCAAAAATAAGTGCTATTTACTGAGTAAAACATAAAACTCGAAAATCAAGTTTTATTTCAGAGTGAAAATTTTAAAAAATAAAACTCGAAAATAAGTATAATTTTTTGAGCAAAAAAATAAAACTCGAAAAATAAATTTTAAAAAAGAATAAACAAATTTTTTTTGATAAAGTCATTACAGTTACGGGCTCTGGTTTTTTCGCATAAATGAATGTTTTAAAATCTTCTTTACTTTATATCTGATATCTGAAAAGGGGTAGATATATTTTTGGAATCAAACTTAAAATAAAATTAAAAAAATGTTTTGTCAATATCCATGAATCGTTTTTGCGATCGTTTCTTGCCTAACCTATGTAGTTTGAGTCCGTACGTTGTTGGGGGTCACTTTCTTCTTCAACTATTATGTGATGACACTAAATGTGAATTTATTGACTTTTTTTTTAAATCCTCCGCTATTAATTTAAATATTTTTGCAAACAAAAAAACTGTTTCTATCTAGAGTGTTTCCATAGTTTACAACCTGTTGACAAGTTTTTTTTTAAGTTTAAACATCAGAAGTGTACAAAATTAAATATTAATTCAATCAAGTTAATATAATATTTATTTCAAACATACATTCTTTTGTTAAAACCATAACAATCCTGTCAGTATTTCATTTATATCAATATCCTTAGACCATAAACTGTTAAATATATGCGCTGCGCCACAACTTGTGCCATAAATTTAAGTTGCTATAAAAAAGTAATGCGCCGAATCACTACTCAGGCATACATTTCGACAAACAAACATCACTAGAAAAACCCCTAAAAAGCTTTGTTTGCCCCTTGCAATAAAAGCTCTTTTTGAAAACACTCAACAAGCAGCCACATGGGCCACTAAAAAAAAAAAAGCTATAAACAGCAATAACAACAACAACACAAACAAGCACAAAAAAACTACCTGTTACAATGATAAATGGGCTCACCTTGTAACAGGTTGCTTTCATATGTCGCAATATTAAGAATTCTCTGTTCGTTGTTGTAGGTACAGCGCACACACACGTTCTGCCGCTCGTCGCACTCCTTCTATGTAGCACATTAAAGAAAGTTAACGGCGGGCTATGGTCGTCAGGTGTTCATGGCATTGAACGTATCCTTGTTCAATAAATCGACAGCAGCAGTGCTGGTGGTGGTTTGTTTTTTATTTTTTTGTTGTTGTTGTTCTATTCGATTCGTCCTTTGCGCTGCTAATGCCAGTTTAGACGTTGAATGTTGTTTGTTTTTTTAGCGCAAATCTATGCAGGAATGTCTGCTGCTTGCTTTAAGGGATCATAACATAAAGTACTGGGGGGGAACAAAAAAACAAAAATTTGCTGAGGGTTGACTGGTGTTGGTGTGGAGAGAGTGCTTGAACGCGAGTTGGTTGGTATGACAAGGATATGCAGTGCATTTTCAAGGAGTGTAGAAATGAAAAAAATAAATGTTGCTTTGCTCATTTGCACTTTGCGTTGTTGTTGTTATTGTTGTAGTGATACTAAATGTAATCTATTGCTTTTAAGTGTTGTGTTATTTTTCATATTTTTTTTTTGCCCACCAGCTCTACCTTGAAAAGTTTGCTTTTCCCCTTAAAGCAGTTGGCAGTTTTTTTATTTGTTTATGCAAAGTTGTGTCATTTTAGAAAACTTCCTAAAACTATGCAACAAAGTTGCAACTGCACATAGTTTAACTGTTTGCAGCCTGCTGCGACTGTTGCTTATTGACTAGCCGGCAGTGCTGAACTTAAGCTGCTAAGATATGTTTATTTTTTTTTTCGTTTGTCATTTGCGCAAGTTTTTATTCTACTGCTTCTTTTACTTTTGCTACTATTATCCACTCCACCATTTTTTTTATGGGCTATGTAGCTTCATGCTAGCAGCTTAAATGTTGGGAATGGGCTTGTGTGGTTTCGTGTGGCTTAATACAACTAGATTACTTTTTGCTCATATGTTGTTGGAAAGTTGTTAGCCATTGGTCGTTTTATTTGTGTGTATGTATGTGTGCGTGTGTCTAGGTCTCAGTTGCATTTTTTTTATTGCGCCTTTTTTATTTATTTATTTATTTCTTCTAAATGGTTAATCAATATTTCAGTTCAAGGCAAGAAATGTAAAGTTCTTTGCTATAACACTGAGTTCTGGTTCAGGTGCAAAGTAATAAATTCCATTCAGTTGAAATTCCCCACAGAT
The DNA here is from genome assembly GCA_958299015.1 of Tetanocera ferruginea. Taxonomy (NCBI): domain Eukaryota; kingdom Metazoa; phylum Arthropoda; class Insecta; order Diptera; family Sciomyzidae; genus Tetanocera; species Tetanocera ferruginea. The sequence goes on from OY282644.1 coordinate 2,167,747, forward strand.
TAAGGCAGCATTATTTTCATTGCCATTTTCAGTGTAAAAATACACAGCGAATATTATGAAAATTAAGTAGTGCAGGTATTCTAATTAGCAAAATTGTTTAAAATTTTTGTGGCATGCACGGTTAAGGCAGAGAGATAAAAGAGAGTTCAATTTGAAAACTACACTGAAAATATAAATTATGTCTAAATTCATAAAAAAAACTAATGAATTGTTCGCTGATCTTGTGTAGTTGTACATAAGTGCCAAGTATTTAAACATGGCTTGAGTGTAATCATACACAAACCCATGTAAAATACAAGAATAAGTTATAAAAACGTTCATAAATCTATTGTACATAAAATTCATGAACACAAACACTGTCTTCGAGAATTTTCTCATGGCTTACGCGTATTGTGTGTGTGCACGAATGTCTGAAAAGGCCATCTACACGAAATAATCTTTTAAAAGTAAATGAAAGGCATTGATGTATCGCTCCAAATAAATATATCATTCAATATTCGGCCATTCCACGCCTAATGCAAGTCGTGATTGGCTTTCATGCTCTTCGATTTGCTTGAAATTTTGTCTAAAGGTGCCTTTTCCACTTATAAGAATATAAGTTATTTGTTGTTTTTATCTCCAAGTTTTGAAAAGTTGTGGAGATGCCAATTTTTGATAAAAGTTAAAATCTGGAAAATGGAGTCATTTCCAATAATTCGTATCTACGTCATCTGTTACCCTACTTTTGTAAATTAAGTATCGTCAGTAAGCTCGTTTTTGAAAAGTGATTTTGAAAAAAAATAACATATTTTTGGTATTTTTATGTTAAAATCGCCAACTTTTTAAAAAAAACTCCATGGCCCATAAAACTGTAAAAAACCTGAAAAAAATTAAAAAGCTATAACTTTTAGTTTTCTACACTTTCTTTTAAATAAAAAATTTCGTAAGCGTCATGAAAAAATACAAGGGGAACATGAATTATTCATAATTTTTGTGAAGAAATGCATGAAACTTATGAACAAATACGAGAAGAATAAGAACAGTTCATCACACATGTAAAATTTATAAAAAACTAATTTTTTAAGTGTTTGGCTTTTGAAAATTAAAAAAAAAAAATATTAATTTCTTCAAGTTTTTATTCACATAATTTATCCTTACCAAATGTCTATTAATATTTATGTGGAATATTTTTTAAAATAATGAAACCAATTTCGATTATAAATATTTGCAGTTAGAGAAGTTTAAGTTTCCATTGTATAAGTACATGAATTTCATGCATTTTTTAATTCTTATCTTATGAACTATTCTTGCTGAAATTGTATTTGTGCATGAACTATATGAATTTTGGCCACTAAACTCATTAAGAAACATACGTTTCCCTGATATCATGAGATTCAAGCATTTTCTATACATATTTTATGAACAGTTCTTGTTCTTCTCGTATTGGTACATGCATTTTATGATTTTTTTTTCACAAAAATTATAAATGATTCATGTTCCCCTTGTATTTTTTCATGGCTTTTTGCGAAATTTTTTATTGATTCATGTATCTTGTACATACACTTTATGAACTTGAAAAACTAGGCTTGTGAAATACTACATTCATGCATCTTATACACACACTTTATGAACTTGAAACACTTATGAAATATTCATGTTCTCTTGTTTTTTCTTTTGTTCTGTACATTATTTTTACTTTTATTTTGTACATTAATATCATGAATAGTTCATGGGTCTCATAATATTGCTTACCAAAAGTCATGAATGCGATTCATTGGGTTCATGAAAAAATTCACAATTATTTTGTACAGTTTTGGTTCAGTGTAGGGTTTGAAACGTAGAAACTGTTTAATTAAGTGACAACGACAAGCCTAAAAAGAGGTTAAACAAAATTGAACTAAAAGTTATAACAAAGATGCATTTTTATTTGAAAATTTTTTAATATGGTTTTTTTTAAGACAATGTGATAAGTATTTTTATGTACTGTAGATTAAGATTTCTGATTTTATAAAAATTTATAAACAGTCATTTTAGTGACTTAAGCATCGTAATGTGATGGAAAGTCTGCTGACAGTGGTTTTAATAGTAGGGTTAACAAATACTTGATAAAATTTTGAAATTGGTGAGTCAAAATAACCTGAAATTGTTTATTTGAAGAAAATTTAACAATATATAATATATAATATATTATAATGATATATAATAACTTTGTTGATCGATTGAACCGCTTATACAGAGTATCCATTTATATTACAATCCTTATATCTTAAACAAAGCTTTAAATGTGACTTGAATGTTACTCCGATTTGGTTTCATCTTGATTTTGACTTGACTTTGACTTCGACACTTCGTTGGCCCACACGTCCCACACTTAGCACGCACGACCATGGCAGCCACGGCATAGTATTTATTACATATAAATCCAATTTTTTTTGACATTTTTTTAAAATTTTATTTTCAATAAATAATTTTGTGGTTTGCTTTCAAACTATGTTAAACAATTCCATCTCATGTAAACACTCTCTCGTCCCTCGCCTTGTAATATCAGCGCCTTGCAAATGAAAAACCAAAATATTTGGTTGATTTTTCAGTAAGTTTTTAATTAAAACAATTTATTTTAGACACGCAAATGCTAAACTTTCAAAACTAAAGCCTGCTTTACTCCTTCTACAACCCACCCCTTGCTACTTAGTTGCTTAACCAATATCATTATGTCTCAAAAGTTCAAGAACCTTTAGTAAATTGCGTACGTTAGTCAACAGTTTATACCACAACAACAACAACTTAGCCAACAAAATTAAAGTTGAACCCAAAAGCTGCTTGCATCTAAATTATAGATTTATCATCAAGAAGCGCCCAAAACTTTGGCCAACTAATTGAAACAAATATTATCCACTTTCAACGGAAATGTTAGAGACAAAGTGCAAGCGAGAAGAAGAAGAAAAAAATCCCCGAACTGATGAAAACTTGTTAATTACAAGTTGTTGCATACTTTTCGAGCGTTGGCCAAGTCAAATTAATGGCGTCTGCTAGAGATACTATTTTTATGGCAACATTAGAAATTGTTAGCAAGACTGTGTTTGGAGCATTATTTTGGGCGCCTTAAAAGTATCTGCATAGTTTTGAATTAACTGAACAATAAAAGTAGAGAAGCAGCAAGAAAATCAAAATTGGTGAAAGCAAAAAACAGCAACAACATCAACACCAATTAAAACATCTACTAAAATGAAACTCGGAAAATAATTATGGCTGTTGATGTTTCCGTTTGCTTTCATTTTTATACACTCGCAGTACTTGCGGTGGCTGTTGTTGTTATTGTTGTTGTTGGTTTTGTTATGGGTTTTCTTGTTGGCCATTAACATGGCATAACTCGTACCAAAGGCTGCTGGTGTAACCTCGTTTTGGCCTAAATAAACACACCAACATCAAAGAGGCATGGCAACGAGAATGTGCTAAAATTGTGTTGATGTGGTTTTTGTTTTTGTTGTTGTTGTTGTTGCTATTTTTCTTTCACTCAATATTTGCCATTTATTGTTGACGTACTGTTGTGTTTTTTGATTTTTGCCAGCATTTTGCTAACAGCGTGTAGCTGGATGCTCTATTCGTGTAACGATTTGGCAAATATTTGTTGTAGCAGCATTTTAGGTGCGGTTTCTTGAATGCTTCATAAACAGTCGTTTGAAGTATTTCCAAGAAATTGATTTCCTTTATTATTTTTTTTCTTTCATTATTACCAAAAAAGTCAAGGTATTTATTAAGTATAATACTAGAGTTATGAAATATTTACTCACACACACAATCTACCAAAAATTTGTTTTAACAAATTTGGGTCAGCGCGAAGCCGGGAAAAGCAACAGGTTTTTTTCTGTTCTTTATTAACATAAAGAAAATTCTTAGATTGTTGATATAAGACGAGCTATAAGAGAGTTTGATAATGAATGCGAAAAAAATTTGTGGGTTAAATAAATAAACAAACACAAAAATGGCGAAAAGCTTTTTGCGGACTTATGAGCACATTTTAGATTGTCCATTTAACGCTGTTTTTATTATTGAATAATAAATATATACCAAATATTTTAGCATCCTGAAGGTTAAAAGAGTAACACTTAATATTTAATGTGACAGCCTAAAAATATGCATTAGTTTCTTCTGACAGCTAAATATACAAAATTTAAATAGCTAATCAAATTAGCAGCACAGCTAAAAGTATGCCTGCCATAAATATTTTAAACAATAGCAAGCAGCAAAATTCAACTCCAGCATTTCAGCAAAAATTAATGAACATTTACGTTATAACCATTAAGTTGGCCAAATATTATCACCTTTTAAGCATGCCATTGCCTCAAACTGAATGTCCTTCAATTTGCATTAAAATTTGCTGAGCTTGCATAAATATGCTTTGTTATCTGGCAACGCTAAAGCAGGCAGTACCAGCTATTTGCTTGCTGTCAAAGTAGCGTATAATTTTTAGCGTCGCAGGCAGCTAAATTTTATAACCAAAACCAGTTAGTATGCAATGCAAGCAGTTTTTGCCAATTATTCAACCGACCACCTAAAAGCATGCTTTTGTTTAGAGTAAATTTCAATTTGCCGTCCATTAAAAAAAAAAACACCAACCAAAGGGTGGCCAACAGCTTCGCCTGTCATATTAATATAAAGCATTTTGTTTCTTGTTGACAGTTGTTGATTTTATTTAGTTTATTTTTTTCTTCCTAACTTTTTCCTTTTGCTGCCTGCAAACAGCAACGCAAAAAATTGTTTTTTGAACGCTTTTTGCTACATTCTTGTTTTAGGAGCTTTTCGTGACAGCGCGTAGCGCATGTTTCCGCTGCCGCATATAACTCAATTGTTAAAACTTCTAAAGTTTCATTCTATGCGTGTCACGTGTTGTGGCGTGAAAATAAATTTGTACATGTTTAAGTGATTAAATGGCTGTTGACAAAATGTTTAAATTGCCTGTGTCAGATTTCAATCGAAAATATGCGAATCATTTGAGGTAGCTGTCAAATATCTAAAAGGATATTTCTGTGCTTGAAAAAAATTTTCTATGACCATTACTCTAGAAGTTTTAAAGGGTAAAAGTAATGAGTTAAAGTAACAGGACTAATGAAATTTCAAAGAAAACAAAATAAATTAAAGAGCCTTTTTCAAAGTCAAGTTGAAGTCGAATTCACATAAAAGTCATATCATATTCCAGTCGAGGCCACTTCGAAGTCAGGTCAAAGTCAAGCAGAAATTAAATCGAGGTGCCAAATCAAAATCAGGATAAAGTCAAGTCGATGTAAAGACGAAGTCATGACAAAGTCAAGTCGAAATCAACTCGCAGACAAGTAAAAGTCATATCAAAGTCAAATCGTTGTTATATCGAATTCAAGATAGAGTCATATCATATTTAAGAAAAATTAAGAAGAAAACAAGTCAAAGTCAAGTCGAAGCCAAGTCGATTTGAAGTCGAGGTCACTTCAAAGTCAAGTCAATTCCGCGTCAAGTCCGCGTCAAGTCCAAGTCAAGTCCGCGTCAAGACCGCGTCAAGTCCAAGTCAAGTCCAAGTCAAGTCGAAGTCAAGTCCGCGTCAAGTCCAAGTCAAGTCCGCGTCAAGTCCAAGTCAAGTCCGCGTCAAGACCGCGTCAAGTCCAAGTCAAGTCCAAGTCAAGTTCAAGTCAAGTCCAAGAGTCAAGTCCAAGTCAAGTCCAAGTCAAGTCCAAGTCAAGTCCAAGTCAAGTCTAAGTCAAGTCCAAGTCAAGTCCAAGTCAAGTCCAAGTCAAGTCCAAGTTAAGTCCAAGTCAAGTCCAAGTCAAGTCCAAGTCAAGTCCAAGTCAAGTTCAAGTCATAACATATAACGACATAAGATAACATAACATAAAATTACATAACATAACATAACATAACATAACATAACATAACATAACATAACATAACATAACATAACATAACATAACATAACATAACATAACATAACATAACATAACATAACATAACATAACATAACATAACATAACATAACATAACATAACATAACATAACATAACATAACATAACATAACATAACATAACATAACATAACATAACATAACATAACATAACATAACATAACATAACATAACATAACATAACATAACATAACATAACATAACATAACATAACATAACATAACATAACATAACATAACATAACATAACATAACATAACATAAAATAACATATCTAATAAAATTAAAAATTTTGAAATAACATTTTTTTAGCGTTTTTTTCCTTCGAATGATATAATGAGGTGATGATACAGAATAAATCATTGTTGTTGGTGTTCTGTTAACATTTTTCAATAATTTTTAAAATATTTCTTAACATAACTAGTTTTCTTTTATGCTTTTTAATTCCATTTTTTAATTTGTTTGTTTATTTTTTACGTTTTTAAAAATGATTTTACAATGTTTTCGAAAAGTAAAATTTTTTTTTTTTTGTTAATAATTGAATTGTATATTAATTCTTATTATTATACATAAGTAGATAAAGACTTCACACACTTGAAATCATTTTATGACATTAATTTTGTGAAGGTATTTTTTTTTATCTCCATGCTTTTGACATTTTATTCAAATAGAAAAGCGCAATAGTTGTACATCCACTTTTAACATCAAGGTTACACTTTCTAAAATTATTTATTAAATAACAAAAGTTTGTATAAGTTTGGTCACACATTTATTAGTTATACACGTTGTGCTGCGCTTGAAAAACGCCATATAAGCCGAATTAATAGTCACCAAAGTTGTTTCAAGGTCGTTAGATTACTTATTACTTTATTTTAAATTTGAAGGACATGCTTAAACTGTGTTCGGCTATTGAAGCTACAATAGCCTTGCACACGGGCACGTGTTTATTCAATATACATACTTACACACACAAACACATACACACAAAAAACTAGCTTAACAAATAGTTGTACACAGAAATGATTTCCTTTGTTTTGCTTGTTAAGAAATATGTTCAACATGCTGTTTGTTTTATTTTGCCGGTGTGAAGTAAATGTGTATGTGTGTCTTTGGGACAAAATATGCTTGAATTGTTTGTATGACATTAATTATTATGTAATGTCAAAGGCACACAAAAAACTCAGAATAAGCTACTGCCCAGGTACAGTTGTATGCAGCAAGTAAGTGTCAAGCAAACAACCATAAGAAATCGACAACTGCTGCTCATGTTAAGCACAAAAATATTTATGTTTAAATGCAGAGGTGTGTGTGTATGTGTGTTAAAATAAATTAAGTTCGGTAGAAAACAAGTACACAAAACTATTCCACAGAAACACACACACTCTTTTAAGATAAAAAATATTCCACACAAACACACACTCTTTAAAGATAATCAAAGAAAACACACGCTTATACAAGCACAAAAACAAATAATAGCTAGACAAACAAAAACAGTGCAAATGAGAAAATGAATTAACAACGTTTGCTGTTGTGCACGTTATATGTATGTATATGTGTGAGTGTTAACATGTAATTGAAACGCAGTTAAAGCTATGAGAAAGCTTCAATTCAATTCAATTGAATTGTATTAAATGTCAGTCATTGGTTCGCGCCAACAAACTGCTGCTGCTGCTGCTGAAATGAGCAAACAAGAAATAAACGGCAACAAGCTGAACTACAACAAACACTGTTCTATGCAAATGTTGGTAATGCGTAAAAGTAGTTAAGCACTGCATGGCTTGGACGTTGGTTTGTCTTGTGTGAAACGCTCCTTACGATTGATTTGTACGAGGCTGTTGACATTATTTGCTGTGATTGACATTTTGACTTGTATAAAATTCTCACCTAAATAATTATTTGCGTTGTTGGCAACAGTGGTGTGGGTTTTAGAGAGACGTTTTAAGCAACAAACTTATATGTTAGTGTTGCTTATTAAAAACCTTTAGAGTATTTAAAGTAAGTTTCTGCTCATTTTCATTTGATACTTTTGTAAATTTTAGTTTTGAGTACTTTAACAATGTATCCTTTGATATGCTAGTTTTGTTCATAGAACACTACTAAAATTTTATGAGTTTTGTGTTTGCAAAATATTTCACTTTTCTAGCGCATCTTTTAATGAGCATTTTGTGTGCGTTTTTCAGATTAATTTTAAAATCCTTTCGTATACCAGAACGTATTCAATTTTTGTATAATAAAAGTGGTTTTAAACGAAATCTGAAATATGAAAAGATAGGGATGGCTTAGAGAAAAAAATTCAAATTAACAAAAACTTGAACTTTAAATGCATTTCATGCATATTATCTCTCTCGTGGAATAACAAAACCAAGTAACTACTAGTTACTTGGTTTTGTTGTTCTCTCATGTTTTAAAATCTAGACTGCGAGAAACTTCAACCCATTTTTTCCTATCTCTTTTCTAAAGACTAATATTAAAAAAAAAAAATAAAACAAGTATCTTGAAATGCCTTGATTAGATTAAAACGGATTACAACAAAACCAAGTAACTTCAATACTTTTCAGTAATTTACTTAAACAAAGTTAAATATTATGCGAAATAATTGACTTCAAAGTACTGCAATCGAAAAATTTTTTCTTACATTAGTCACATTTTCTTCACATCTTGAGCTTTTTTCTAAAAAACTAAGATCAAATTCGAGAATGGAAATCGGCTGAAAACCATGCCTATCTCCCATACAACCCCAATAATGAAATCTCTTTAAAGAGGCTAATATTTAAGCTACATAACTGAAATTCGGTATTTGTGCTTTATGTGAAAACTGAGGTTTGAAATGAGCGTCATCCATTTACTAACATGCCCACCTCCCGTACAACCCCAAAATTGGATGCATTATAAAGAGGCGTATGTCAATCCTACATAAATAAAATTAGGTATTTATTAATTTTATATCAAAACTAAGGCAAATTAGAAAAATAGGCGTCATCCACCCACGCACATGCCCTCCTCCCATACTAACCTAAAATTTATTACTATATGAAGAGGCTTTTGTTTTAGTTAAATAAAAAATAATATTAGATATTTATTCATTTCATATCAATATAAAAACTTGTCAGAAAAATGGGTGTCATACACCTACAAACACGTCCACCTCCTATATAACCCCAAAATTGAAAACTATATAAAGAGGCTTCTGTCGAAGCTACAAAAAAAAAAATTAGATATATATTAATTTTGTATCACAATTAAGGCGTGTAGGAAAAAAGGCCGTCATCCATCTACGCACACGCCACCTCCCAAACAATCCCAAAGTTGGAAACTTTATAAAGAGGCTTCTGTCGAAGTTACAAAAATAAAATGAGGTCTTAATTCATTTTATGTCAAAAATAAAACGTGCTAGAAAAATGGACGTCAACCATTCACGAACACGCCCACCTCCCATATAACCCCAAAACTGAAAACTTAATAAATAGGATTCGTTTAAAGCTAAAGGCAAAAACTTTAATGCGTTTGTATTTTATATCAAAACTAAATCGTGAAATAAAGTCGGCGTCATCTAACTATTGACACACCCACTTCTCATAGAACCCACTACAATAGTGAAAACTCTAAAAAAATGCTTATACTTAAGCTACAAAACTGAAACCACCACGAACACGTCAACCTCCCATACAACCCCAAAATTAAATATAAATAGGCTTCTTTCGAAGCTACAAAAGTAAAATTATATATTTATTCTTTTTATAAAAAAATTAAGTCGTGTTAGAAAAAGGGTCATCATCCACCCACGAACATGCCCATCTCTCATACAAACCTAAAATTTAAAATTCTACAAAAAGTTCTTCGCATTATCTTTGGTCCTGTTCGAGTTGGTGACAACTTTCGCATTCGAATGAACCCCACGAACTGTGCGAGCTTTACGACGACATTAACTTAGTCCAGCGTTTAACAATTCAGCGACTACGTTGGATGAAGGAGCTCCAGCGCTTGGTGAAAGAGATTGGAGACGGAGAGCCCGAAGCAGAGATGCCTGGCGAGAGTTGATGAAATAGGCCGTAACCCGACCACGGGTTGTCATGACCACTTAAGTAAGTAAATTAATTGTGGAAAAAAAGTGGCTGCCATCCGCCTACGAACCCATCCACCTCCCATACAACCCATAATAATGAAAACTCTATAAATAGGCTAATATTTAAGCTACAGTCCTGAAATTGGGTATTTGTGTATTTTATATTAAAACTGAGTCGTGTTAGAAAAATTTTCAACAACCACTCAAGAACACGCCCACCTCCCATACAACCCCTAATTGAAAACTTTATAGAGGCTTGTCTTTACTTTGCAGCAAAACATTGGATATGAATGTATTTTAGACGTCATCAAAATAGTAGAACGTTTTAAAATCTCATAGAAAAAGCGCTACAATTTAAGACTGTTTTAGCCTTATGATAGGCCGTTTGGGTATTTTTTAACTTTGGCCAAGTCGCAGATATACCGTACTATGTTTTTTTTTTAAATGAAAAATAGATTAAAAAAATTTTCTAAGCATCTTAAGTTCGACTTAATATTTAAAAACTGCAGCTTCAAAATTTCAAAATTTTTGTAACTCTTTAATAATTTGAAAAATTTGTTAAAAATCTTATATATGGAAAGATTATGTCCTATAGCGCGAAACCGCAATTTCTTACAATTCTCAAAAAACACGTTGCTTGGTTTTGATATGTCACGGGGAACTGTAATTTTTAAAAAAAAAAACAAAACAACAATTTTTTATTCAATACAGAAACCGGACTATTTTTCACTGCTGTGAAGACTGTTGACCTTGATAACTATAGTGTATTGAAAGAAACCAGTGCCGAGGGTAAATATTAAGTGGTGAAGCCAAATTTTGTTAAACATAATGATTGCTAAATAACAAATAATTGTTAAATCTATATAATTAATAGGCTTAGGTTTTTTTTGTGACTTCAACTCCTCCCAGACCAATGGACCGATTCTATCGATTTAGATGTCATTAAATCAGGTTTAGGCTGTATATGTGCAAACCACTTTTAAAAATTGTGATTTCACTTCAGGGTGTTCCCAACCTTTTTAAACAGAAATAAAATTTTTGTGCAAAAATCCGCTATTTAATTGATTTGAAATTTAGTTTAAGAAGAGCTTATAAATTGAACGAATTTCAGTTTTTTTCAAAACTAAAAATTTGTAACCAAAATTATCTTTTATGCATTCCTCAAATGTCAATTGTCCGAAAAATGCAGTTCCGAAATCAAAAGTTTCACTTTCCGAGCAAACAACTCAGTCAAATTTTAACGGTTTTCAAAATTTTTTTGTTTTTCTTAATTTTTGTTCAATTTTCTTTGAAATATGTTGACAATTAAAGTAATTATCTTACCAGATGTATTTTTAATAAATTTTCTTAATATTGCCTGTAGTTGTTTAACGTGTATTTTTACCAAACGCCAATACAGAGAAAAAAACTCTCTGAAATTTAACGTTCTATATTTGGAAGCGAATGTCTCTGTCAGTTTATAAAAAATTTCATTTATTTCTTTTTTGTATTTAAATGCAATTAATTGACTTAAAAAAAATGTTAACATTTTAACCTTTGCTTTATTATTTATATTTTAATCATTGCCTTTAAAAAGAGTCCACTTAATTTAATGTTTTTTAAAAAAATGGTATACAAATTGTTTTTGTTGTAAAAATAAGAAAAATTCAAATTTGCATTTTTGATTTTCTTTTATTATTTTGAGTTTTTTTAAGGCGAATTTGTTTTTGTATGGCAAAAAAATTAATAAATACTATGCGTCATCAAAAAAACAAGGCTAGCCTCTATGATTTTTTGCACAAAATTTCATTTTTTTAAAATCTTGTTTCTATATTTTTAAAATCTTCAACAAGCTTCAAAAACAATATATTTGAAGAAAATTTTATTATAGCTCCAACCAATAAAAAGCTATAGCCACAAATCTGTTTTAATCATCCTGCGTATCTATATAATTAATAGGCTAAGGTTTTTTTGTGACTTCAACTTCTCCCAGACCAATGGACCGATTCTATCGATTTAGATGTCATTAAATCAGGTTTAGGCTGTATATGTGCAAACCACTTTTAAAAATTGTGATTTCTCGTCAGGGGGTTCCCAACCTTTTAAAACAGAAATAAAATTTTTGTACAAAAATCCGTTATTTTATCGATTTGAAATTTAGTCTGAGAAGAGCTTATGAATTGATCGAATTTGAATTTTTTTCAAAACTAAAAATTTTTAACCAAAATTATCTTTTATGCATTCCTCAAATGTCAATTGTCAACTCATTGCAAACAACTCAGTCAAATTTTAACGGGTTTTTTGGCGTTTTTTCATCGGTATATGCTATAAAGTGATGTTTTGGATGTTCTGTAAGTATTTTTAATTATATTTTAGTATTAATTTTTTTCTAAAATCTATTTTATAATTCGTTTTTATTTTAATTAGTTATGTTTTATAGCTTTAAAAGTTAAGCAGCGATGTTGTTGCATAGTAATAATATTTATCTCGCTAGATGTATTAATGTAAATCCGTTTTCGTATTTTGACAGTTACATTTAAAATTTTAGTGTCAGATCATAAGTTTAAAGCATTCAGATGATGATCTTTTATATCATTATTGAGACTGAATATATCGTTATTGAGGAAAAAGCTGCTTGAATAGAATATCATAAATTAAGCTTCTATAATGTTGCTAACATTTAATTTTTATTGAATTGCTCGAAATCGGGCAACAGGTTTACAAGTAAGTAATAATTGTTAAATAAGTAGACGACAAAGTTTCAGGTAATTAAAAAAAAACATAGCTTAAATGAACTAAATCAAATTTTAGACAATTTTTAGAACGTAAGCAAGTCAAAGACATGCAAAAAAACGTAACCACCAAATATATGGAATGGAATATACATTTTTTTGCCAACAACAATTTTAATACAAACCAAATTTAAGCAGCCTTCTGAGCGGAGGCATTAATTAAGTGGAAGAATGGAAATGTATTAAGTTGTTTTAAAACAAATTTGTTGTATTTTACATAAAATGACAGCATTCTTGGCTTGACAAGCAGTTGAAGAAGATGAACTTACATTTTGAAGTTTCAAGTACCTAACTAAGAAATACAAACTCAGCAGACCTGAAAAATAATTTTGCTTTGTTGATGGTTGTAGTGTTTATTTCAAGAAAGATTTGTGAGCTTCTTGCACCCTTTTAAAAAATTTAGAAAATTAAAAAAAAAAATAATTTGTTGATAGTCATAATTCAAACTTGCACATCATGTGTAAAATATGGTTTTTGCTCTTTTGCCCTTTTAAAATTAAAAAAAAATTTTAAAGCTCATATTTCAACTGTTCTTAAGGATTTTTGGACATTTTTTTACTATTTTAAAATATGCAAAAAAATTTCAAAAACAAATGACTTTGTTAATGGTTCAATTCGTGCTTTGTGAGCAAAAGATTTTTGACCTTTTTATCAAATTTCTGAGGATAAGCCTTAAATAAAAATAAAAACTTGAAAAATGTTACTGCTGTCATCGTTTTGACAAAGAAATTAATGCAAACCATTGTTGCAAGCTTATTAAAGGCATTACCAAAAAAAAAAAAAAAAAATCTGCAAACATTTATAACCAAACCACAATGTGCTTAAGGCTTACGCTAAATTAAATAAAACAAATTTAAGTGTGTAACTCATACGACATGCTAAATCCAATCAGGCATTGCTTTATTGCACGCACACACACAAGCTCAGTGCTATTATATGATGACTTGGAGAAGACCAGTAGAATCAGAACAAGAAACAATGGCTTAGTATAAAATCCACTAAGCTGCATTAAAACAACAAATTGCTCAATATAAGCAACATTTTTAAATGCAATAAACCGAAAGTTAATGTCAAGTAAAAACAAGAACTGCAGCTGGTGAAGCACACTTAAGTAGGACTTGCTACAAGATGAGTCATAAAAGAAGTTGCACACACACAATCACACACACATTTCAGAACAACTCTTAAAATTCTGTGTATGTTAACAACTATAACAACATCTGTTGCCGGGGCAGAAAGCATCAAATAACTTAAATATTGTTTTGTTTTTTTTTTTGGTGTGTGTGTGTGCTTAACATGCACGCTTAAGCAGCCACGTGAGCCATATAAGCGCGTTAAGATGTGCAAGTGTGTGTGTATGTTGCGTTCTGCTGTCTTTTTTTTGCACTGTTTTTACATTTATGACGGTAATTTTAAGCATAGTATTCTGTTTATGCACGCAGATTATGTGCGCGTTAAGCACAAATAAAGCAAAAGCAAAAGCAAAAGCAAAGAAAGTAAATGAAATAAAGCAAGTATAAGATATGAAAAATATAAATAAAAATATGTGGCCATTTAGCATAAAACTAAGCACAGCCAAAGAAAACAAAATAAAATAAAAATAAATTAGAATGAGAAGGAAAAACACATACAATAGGCTGCTGTTAATGGACAATGCAAATCAAGCAATAATAATACAAAAACCTTGAGTAGCCGTAAAATGCGAAAATTAAAGTGGCGCGCAACAGCAACCCACCCCCCTCTGTCTCTTCACCCTCTCGACTAGTTCTTAATCAAATTCAGCGTTATTATTATATAAGTTATAATATTTTCGCAGCATATAAAATCAAGCTATATAATTGGCTCTTATAGCTATTTAAATATTAAAATTTAAATTTTGCGCGCACTTTTTCTTATGTATTTTATTTCTGCTTTCTTATTCCAAAGCATGCTTAATAAAATTGTAAAAACATTTGCAGAACATACAAAACACAGTGAAAGCAAAGCAAAGTAAAGCAATTGTAGCGCAAGGAGCAAACATTAAATATGCATAAACAATTGTTTTTGTGTTTTTTTTTTTTTTATTTATATTTTTTGTTTTGTTATTATTGCCAACTCATAGGGGCGCGTTTTCTTAGCTGCCGCAGCTAAGCATTGCATACAGCAAAAAAAAAAAAAATAAATAAAAAATTAAATTAATTTCAAAGCACATCGAATGCAATCTCACTCACCCACACACATTTACACAATCATACGCACAAACAACGTTACCAATGTGCTTAACACAAACAATGCCTTAATTAACATTAACAATTCATTTCGCTAAATTAAGCAATATTTTTTTATTACGATTTGTTGTTTTGTTTTGTTATTTTATTGTTATGGCGCTGCTGCGCGCTATACACCATGGCGTATGCGTGCTATTTAATTATTAATGCAATCAACAGCTACGCATACGCCATTAGCTAGGGCAGAGTACGACAACTACGCGATACTTTCTAATTAGCATACAACATAGATTACTGGTATATATTTTGAAGCATATTTATATTGATTTATGTGAAGAAATTAGCTTCACTTTTTATAAAAAAAAAAAAAAAAATGGGCCGAAGAGAATGTTTTATTTTCAAGTACATTGGCGACACGTGGCATGCAGCTGTTGCTTACTGTATGTACTCAGTGACTGAGTAAGTAATCTTATCTCTGCTTAGTACACGTGTGCAAAAGCAGCATGAAATTGTAGTCAGATGTAATTAAAATTTAATTACTGTTAAAGATGAACAACAGTACACAACAGACCAACCAACACTTAAGAAAATTATTGACTTCGTACAACGGATGCGTGTAGAAAAGATTAAAGAAACATGCCACGTGCACCGGTGAACAGTGCGTTGATCCAATACGAAGACGGGAAAAAAGAAGGAGGCGTCTACCATCAAATTCTCAACAGTGTAAGAAAATGCAAAATCGCTTATATACTACAGAGATGCATGCACAATAAGCCGGATCCAAATTTTGATTTCGGCGGACACCAACTCAAAATTTCGAAGGACTCTTAAAAAATTTTTTCAGCATGATTTTTTGTAGATCGCAGAAGGCTTTCCGTGGAGCCATTTTTGTTCTCTTGTACTTCTTTTTTGGCCAAAAGTTTTTTGCGTATAATTTTTTTTCTTGAATGTGTAAATTTGTTGTTCTTAAAAACTCTTTTGAGACCCCGAAAAAATTCGTCTTTTCGTCATTTTCAATAATTTATTTTTTTAAATTTCTATAAAATATGTATATTTTATGGTATTTACATGCAATTTAGAAATCGTTACGGAGGATGTGTTATCTTCGGGTATGGTTTCGAACTAAGTAGTGTCAAGTAGTGCCAAAGTAGGACACCGATAAAAGTATTTTTTTGATCCCTTCTAAATAGGCAGATGTTGAGCTTCTCTGTCTTCTCGTTTAGAGGTCTGCGGCAGTTTAGACAGTTTTCAATGCAGTCAGTTATTTTAACAGTTTTCAGGACTTTCAAACCGGCTTGACTATCAAATAGAATGCAAATATCCTTAGTTGATATATCATTTATCTAAAGCCAAGTAATGGCTTCAAGTATAACAGTAACTTCTACTTGGAAGACACTAGACACAGTGGTTAGTGTCCATGGCATTTCTAGTCGGAAGGCTTCTAATATCTTTTTCATTTCTAGAGGGAATGGATACATCAAACTTTTTCTAGAAGAAATGTTTTTGCGTGATGTAGTCAACGCTGTAGTCAACAATATAATGCTAGAGAGTCCTATAGTACCTTCTCTTCATTGAGAGGTGGCTTCCAGAGGCATAGCTGTATTTCAAGCAAACTGTTTTGTTAAAATATCAAGTGGTTTAAGGTAGAGCCTTGTGTCGAGTGTGTCTTTGGAAGTGGTACTCAGTGCTTTGCCAATGCACAGCTCAGCTGATCTTTGAATTTTGCGGAAGTATATTGAGGTGTGTTTGTTTGTTCAGTGCAGGCCACCAGACTAAAGCACCATACAGCAATATAGGCCTATTAACAGCTGTATAGAGCCAGTGTGTAACACTTGGTTTTGCTCCCCACTTGCTACTGGTTTTTGCATGAATTTAGGGCTATATTGGCTTTTTTAGCTCTCTCGAGTAGGTTGGGTTTCGAATTTAGTTTCATATCTAAAATGAGACCCAGGATGAGACCCATTTTGCTTGATACGAGCCGTAAAGTCTTGTGTTGTCCAGTTTTGGAGGACTGATTGTGGGTAAGTTATACCCCATGTACCCATGTCTTGTTGTTTCAACAAGTTCGAGTTTAAAGAACTTGTTGCGCAATTATTTGTAAGTCTCGACTTCACAGAGGTTTATGATATTTCTTCACTCTAACCATATAACTTAAAAAGTATTTGCACGGATTCTAACCATTGTTGGATAAGTTTTTTTTTCTCTCGTTCATCTTTGATTGTTACTCTTGTCAAATAAGATGGTACTTCAAAAAAGTTTTGAATATGTTTTTATACAAACCATGGTTACCGACAAGGTGCAGGCTCGTAGTTATAAGTTGATATATATAAGAACCTCGATTGTCCAAAGGAGTTTCAAATTTAAGCTTTTTATTTATATTTTTTATTAATATAATATCATTTCTAAACAAAAACGTATTCGAGAGGCACACCCTGTCTTGATTTCATTATTTTGACCAATTTTTAATGCAGTTGTATTATTATAAAGAAAATTTTCATCATACTTTGTAATGAAAAACACAATTATGTAAAAAGCATGTAAGAGGTTCTCTGATTACAGTTCTGAAGTCAGATTTCAAAAATACAAAAATTTCCTCACAAAGAAAAAAAAACTTCTATAAAACATATTTTAAATTTTACACATTTTAAGCAAAAAAGGTTTTTAGTCCTTTCATAATCATATCTGTGTCGACAAGGAATAACCACTAAAGTCGAGTTAGAACAAAGTGAAATTATTACTTTCATTGGGTTTTTTTCGCAACGAAATACAATAGTATGCAAATTTTTATGATTGTACCTTGATAATTAAATATTTGAGGTCATCAAATCTAAACTGAAAAATTCAGGGTGCCTTGATATAAGGTAGCAATTTTAATGTAAAAAATGTTCCTTTGAAATTTTGAAAATGAGTTTAGCTGTTATTTTCTTGTCAACACATTCATTAAAAAATTGCTCAAATCCTATGGACAAGAAGGACAAATTAATTTTTGATGCACAAAATATGAAATACTATTGTTGGGGAAACTTTTTTCGGAACGCGTATTCATTAGGAAAAACTACTTCAAACCTTTTGTGTTTGAAAGGCGTCATATGGAATCCATTATCTTGCATCTCTTAAATCTGATGTAGGTTAGTAATCAGTTAACAAAATTATTTAAAAGAAAAACTGTTTTACTTTATAGTTACCCTTCCGTCAGGAAACAAATAAAACAAAATTGTAAAATTATTTTTTCTAGTAATGTTTCCTAGATGGTTTTTGTAGAAATTTAGATATTAGAAATTTTTTAGAAATTTTGCTTTAAATAAAATTTGATTTTAAAAATATCTTTATCAACTTAACTGTCTTATTAACGTATCATGAAACTCGAATTTAATTCTTCCAAATTAATATTATTTTTTTGTTTATGTTATACCGTCGAAATTTAAAAAAAAAAAAAATTAATAATGAGTATTTTTCGTCACATAATTACTTTTTTTTTTTTTTAAATTGCTCACTATACAATTGTACAAATGCATGTACCATGTTCCAAAATTGGACAAAAATTGGTGATAAACAAAATTGCTGTTAAAGTTTCTTCAAAAAAAATTCCAAGACACGGTATAGGGAATATAACTGCATTAATAAGTTTTAAGCCTTCATACAAAATATTTTGTTGAAAATGTTGTCGCCAAAAGAAGATTTTCTGATTATATTCCCTATTTTATGGCTTGTAATTTGTATCTGGTTGATTTTTTCAGCAGGATTTCTTTGGAAAAGATGTTGTTCTTTTTAAAACCATATCAAATACCAAAAACGAGGTCTCGGACTCTTTGGCCTGAAGGTTTAAATTTTAACCAGGTATTTCAAGGTCCCGATTCAAAAAAATTGTATCTTTTATATGACTTTTTTACAGTTTCAAGAATACAAGCGGCCGAAACTTGTGAAACCTGCAAAAAAATATTAAAATTCATAAGTGAAAACCATTTTGGTCCTCGTTAAATACCGAACAATATCAACTAGGTATTGGGTTCTTTTATTTTAAACCGAAAATGGTGCTTATAAATGTAAATATATAGTAGAAATTAACATTAAGAAATTATTTAAAAATTTTGTTTTTTACAATTCCTGTGTTCATTAGTTTAGATCAAAATTAAGGATTTTTGCAGAATTCAGACTTCTGGTGTTATCGTGTCAGCAGATATTGAATGTCTCACATATGCATGTAAGTTTGCAACAATGCCATTTTGTTTTAGTATTTTATTTTTGTATTTTTATTTTATACTAGTTCTTTCCCGTCAAAAAATGACGGGCCCGGTTTTAATAAAGAAAATCAAGAAAATAATCAGAAATCAGCGATGTTCAAATTTCGATTTTAAATTGTGCAAATAACAATTTTTAGTTCCAAATATTTATAAAATACCTTTGAGTAAAAATGGAAACCATAGTTGGTGCGACGAAATATGTTTGAAAAATTTTTATAAAACGGAAAATTTAAAAATGAAAAAAATAAAAATTTTTCAATATGTCACAAAACAAAAATGCCTAAAAATATGCTATGAAATTTAAAAAAAAAAATCAAGCGTTCCGCACTCACATTTTACGGAATTATGTTATAGTAATGTTATTGCTTCAACTGCGTATTTGTTGTTTAAATAAATGATTTATATATATTTTTATTTAATTTATAACTGTTGCGCTAATAAACTTTTTGCTCAACTTGCTGAAACTTAACACTGAATAATGCAGCGTAGTTATGTTGACTGCAACACAACTTTTGTTTTTTTGTTGTTTTTTATTCTATTTAAGAACAACACTTATTCAATTCGATGTCTTCTTTGATGAGTAAGTTATGTTTGTAAAAAATTAAATGGAGCTTAAAACACAAAGTTGCTTACAAGCAACGTTGGTGTCGGAAGTGTTAAGTACATATATTTTTTTTTATAAAACCTCCCTCAAAGGAAAATCCTGCTTACGGTCCTGTCAACGTCTATAACTAATTTAACACTTCAACCCGGTGGAAAGTAGAGAATAAATTTTATCGGCTCTTAGACTGCTTACGTTGTATTTATAATGTAATGTTCAAGTTTTAATAAATATAAGTTTGTTAAAAAAAATTAAAAAAAATTTTTTTTCATCGACTAGTTTTATAATTTTCAAAGTCAATATTTCGCAAATGATTTAACTGCTATTATTAACTCAATATAAATAGTACTTTTGATAATTTTACGCATTTTTATAATCATGGATTTCAGAGGGTTTGTATGTGTTTGTAATTTTTTATTTAAAGCTTTTAAATAAAGCAATACGCGCAGCATTAAGTGAGTGCCTTAAAACGCAAGAGATTGTGTTAAAATGCAAATTTTGACATAAAACAGAAACAATTTTTTACATGTGTTTGTCCTCAATAGCTGCAAATTCCATATTTGCAAAAATCTTTGTTATTAAGTTTGTAAGGCTTTTTTAGGCCTTACAAATTTTCAAAATCCCAGTACTTAAAGCAACAATGCTTTTCAGGTAGAAAATCCCATAAAGGCACTTGAGCAATACGCTAGAAATATATTCATTTGTCAATATAAAATTATGCATACGAAGTGAGCACGTAATGATTGAACCTCAAATGTGTTTTTATAAGCAGTGTAGCAATTTTTTTATTTTTTTTTATTTGTTTGCATGAATATTATTTAAATTTGCAAAAATTTAAAAAGAGGCGCGAGGCATATATAACACC
Source organism: Tetanocera ferruginea (assembly GCA_958299015.1). Lineage (NCBI taxonomy): Eukaryota > Metazoa > Arthropoda > Insecta > Diptera > Sciomyzidae > Tetanocera > Tetanocera ferruginea. Next base: position 2,188,403 of record OY282644.1, read on the forward strand.
GCAGCCTTGAGCACTTTACCATATGTCCTTTTTGCCATATGGGCCATATGTTCCTTTCAACATTCGCCTTAGCTTGCTCAGCATGGCTTGGCAACAAAAACAAAGATTGTAATTAATTTTGTGCCAGTTACAGCCAGGCCGACATTAGACATAAAATCAATTGGCGGCTTTGGTGCAAAGACGAGTAAAGCATAACTTAAGGCGCTAACATAGATATGTGTGCAGAGCAGACAAGCCAGCAAAGTGGTTCTCACATGCAAAGCTCAAGCTGTGTGAGTGGCTTGTCGTTAATACCTGCAGCTGAGCACTTTTAATTTATAAATCTATTAATTTGTATGCGTGCTTGCATATGTTTGAAGAAGCTCATAGACAGCAACACGCACATGCACACATACCACCATACCGCCCAGTGCCTGTGCATTTAATGATGTGTGCTTTAAAGGCTTTAAGGACAATGCAAACAATGTGGGCATGGGTGTGTTTTTGTGCATAATGCACGTGCGTGCTTACACGCATTCGTCGCTTCCTTGCATGCATATCTTGTACGCGATTTAAAACTTAGTTACTCCAAGCAAAAATTTTTTTTTTTTTCTACAACTACTTTAGCTGTGTTGCTATGGCTGTACATGTACACTTGGTTGTTTTTGCCATGCCAGCCAGCCAACTAACCAACCACTTCGCACATCGTCTTGATGTGTTGAATAAATTTCGAACAACTGGAAAATGCCTGCGAGTTAAATGTTAAGAAAAGTAAACAGTTAGAAAATCCAATTATTTTTGTTGTTGCTTGTTGCATGCAACAAACGCGTTGTCTGGACGTGCGTGTCGCTATAAAAGCGGCAAATGGTGTCTGTGCGAGTGGTTGTGGCTATGTGTGTGTATATGTGTAACGGCATGCCACAATGTCGTTTATATTATGTTCGTTGCTCGTGCTTTGGTTGGTATTCGTATTTTAAGCAAAGCATGTTTTTAGGTTAGAAAAGTGACTGTGCAAGGGTTGGGGGTGAGTTGAAGCAAAGCGCGAACATCTGTTTTGCCTGGTTGCCACAAGCTTGGCATGCTGCGAGCTCAGTGAGAGTTGTAGTAGAAAAAAAAGTAAATAGAGAGAGTTTGAGAGAGAAACTAAGAGAGAAAGAGATAGTGCGAAATTTGTTTATTTCTACTCATTGGTTAGGTGTAACAAGTTGTTAAGAAAGCACATTTTAAAGCAATAAAAGAATACTTGAACATTTTAAAATTTTTATTTTAAGAAAGTAATTTTAAAATTTTATTCACAACTAGCTGGTTTTCAAAATTATATCCAGCCCAATCATGAAACATTTTCTCCCGGGAGTTGTTAATGGGAGTTTCCGGGCTTAAGATAGCAGATAAAGACATCTCATTTTTTTTATTTTACATTCATAAATATTGGCGGTTGATGAATAAAATTGCATTAAAAATTTCCAAAAAAGTATTTTAACTTTAATCTTAAAAACGGAAACTCCCATTTACAACTCCCGGGAGAAAATGTTTCATGATTGGGCTGATCATGTCAAAATATGTTTCCATAACAGTTAAACCACTATCGGCTTTAATAAAGTTACTCATACGCAGTGATGTTCGCAAATTTTATGCAAATTGCAAATTATTTTATAACATTTGTTTAGCAAAAATTAAAAAAATTGTAATTTATGCTGAACAGTATTAAACATGAAAGTTTTTTGAGTACTTTTACGAATAATATTCGAAATGTTATATAATATTCTTTTTGTTTTTATCATAATTGACAGCTCGGGGTCAATTTTGCTTAGCATATACATATATAAAAGGATTTCATACATACGGAACAGTGCTTGAAATATAATTTTTTAAATGCCATTGTAAACGAAGGACTTTTTATTCATTGTATAAACGTTTTAATAACATTGTAAGTTTTCTATACAAAAATTGTAAACTGATTTATTAATCACAGTTATAATAATGACTAAAACTCGAGTAATAAAAGTTCTTAAAATTTTTATTTTTTATACTTGATTTTGTGAAGTTTTGCTTTCTTAACATTACTTGTGAGTGTTTGTTTAAATTTAAATTCATTGATTTTCGTTGGTTCAATTTCGCATTAAAATAAATCTTGGATTAAAAATATAATAACTCTGAACTGCTCTGTGTCGCAATTTTATAGTAACAATTGCACAAATCTACTCCTCAAAAAGCTCGCTTCCCCTGAAAATTATTCTTACACATTCTTGCTATTGCCGAGTATCCTGTGAAAGCTTTACGGGCCATAGCATAATCATCGTTTGCTATTCGATTCGCTCGTTCGTTTGATCGTCTGTGTGTTCATTCGTTGACTTGCAGGAAGTTGCCTGCAACGACCAACGACAACAGTTTGTTGCTTAAGCTCCGACATTGCGGTAGTCCTTTGGCGTTCGCTCGCGTCCTAAGCGTTAGGCAACGTGTACGACCTGTGGTGTTTTATACATATTTAAAACCAAAGCAAAAATAGAAAAAAAATTTGCCATAATAAAAAAAAAAAAATAATAAAATACTAGCCATCAACATGAAAAGAAAAAAAATGCAAAAATTCAAGTTTAAAGCAACACGCACACATTAGATTATTAATTGCTGCCTGAACACAAAGTAATATATATATATATATACGTGTGTGCGAGTGTGTGTGTTAAGTTGTGTATGAGTTTAGGTGTTCTGTGTTTTTTTAACATTTAACTACACGTTGGTGTTGAAATAAAGTGCTTAATTATAGATATTAATAATTATATCATATTCTCTGTGGAAAATTAAAGTGAACAGAAAACAAGAATTATTAGAGTGAAAAACAATTTAAATAATTAAAATTTTGCTAGTTAATATGACAAAAAAAAAAAAAAAATTATGAAAAAATTTGAGATATAAATAAAACTAAATGCACAGTATAGTACTAAAAAGAGTAAAAAAAATAAAAAACTTTTAATTTATATTTAAAATATCAATATACAATACAATATTTAATGTAGAATTAGTTAGCATTTCAATTTTGCTTAGAAACTAAAAAAACTTAATTAACTAATTAAAATAATAAAACAACAAAACCTATTGTTTGGTTTAGTTTGGATAAAATATATGCCAAATGATAGTATCCAAATGTATACTATTATTATTAGATAAAATAATAACAAATAATAATAAAATATGAGAAATGTTTGATTACTATAGAATTATATAAAAATTAAAAAAAAAATTTAACAATATTTAAAAAAAAAATAAAACAAGCATACATGTATCCAAAAAGATATAAAAAAACAAAACCCTCTCTCTTTTGAAGTCGGTGAAAAATTTGAATAAATATAAATTTAAAAAAAAAAAAAAACTAGATCATTACAATTTTTAACACTTACAATTTAAAGTTATTTAAAACTGTATATATACAGAGAAACGGTTGGAAAATATTTGTGAAAAATATTGTTTTCTTTTGAGATGCATCCTTGATCCTTTATAAGATTAACAAAACCTCAAGACCCAAAAATATTTGTCCTCTACATATTGCGGAAATCGTTTAATATTGAACTAAAATCATTTTGAAAAATGTGGTGTACAAACCAAAACACACATGGAACATATTTTGATAGAAAATCATTTAAAAATGATTTAAGCTTTTCAGTTTTTTTTTAATGCGCTGAATTTTAGCAAAATTTTTAACATGCAATTAAACTTTAAGCGTTTAATATTATGTGTTTTTCTCAAATATGAAATATTGTTCTTATTTTTCATACAACAAATTTATATTTGCAATTTTGTATTTTTCTGTAAAGATTAAGCTTTCTAGCGGTATATTCTGTTTAACATTATTTTAGACCACAACAAACAAAAAATACTGCAAACCCCAACGAAAACTTCAACCGCCCATATAGCATTGGAATAAAAAAAAAATGTTGATAAATACATAAAAAAACTTATGTTTTAAAAAAAACTTATACAAGAAATACTAAAGTTTTATAGTATTTTTACATATGGGCATTTCCATAGTCGCAAACGCAACATTCGTACCAGAGAACTGCAATTATTCTTATTTTTGAGTCATTGGTTGACTTACACAAAAAAGGGTAAAGTGGATTTAAGTCAAAGAAGAACTTCCACTCATATTCACTCATACTCGTTCGTGTGCCGTACACATAGCGATTGAATGAACAAGAATTATTTTTATATTGATATGAACCGATGCAGTGCTCAATTCTCTCATTGAGTGAATAGATTTATTGTGCTATACCGCAATGACTCACAACACGAATAAACACCCGAGTTCAGTGGAATGACTTAAGTACTTAGAGTCATTTTTAGTTCAGCTTTCTTATAATTTCATTCAAATTAGATTGTAAATGTCCAGCAACACGTGCCAAACCAAACAATAACTGTTTTGCAAGAAGCATAACGAAAAATAACCCTGCAGATAAATGGACCAGATTTAGAATAGTTCTAAACTAGTTCCAGAAGGGGCCAGTACTGGTCCCACTTCAATACCCTTTTACATTGAACAAACTGACGCTTTTTACGGGTTGATGTCATAGGAAAAGATAATTGTCCCCATAAACATCCCTTTTTCCCTATATCTGACCTAGTTCCATTATGAATAGTTTTAAACTGGTCCGTTTTGATATAGTCAAAAAGTGGTCAGTTGTAAGCCCTATTATTAGCCTTATTTCGAATACAGGTTCGTACAATAGAACTAATTAAATTATGGTATATAGTTTTGCCTGTATATTTAACACTTAATCATTTTCATCGAAAATATTTGCAAAAGTTCAAAGAAGTGTGGAATCTAAATGAAGAAATGAGCCATAACACGTTTTGAACATGTTTATTTTTTTAATTTTATTTGTGCCTGCTGACAAGAAAAACAAAGAATATAAAAATAAATTCAAACTGTTCTATTCTAAGCGTCTTTTGTACTAGTTCGAAACTAACTCCAATTTCACTAGAAATAAATTAGTTGGTTTTTCCAATTGTCTCCAAAATAACTGCTGGGCATACTTAACTTTTTCATTTTCTCACATAAAAAGTAAATAAAACAGCAAAAACCATCAGCAGGGCAAAACACAAAATAATACTCAACTCACTCATTGTTCTTACATTTCTCTCTAATGAATAAGTGACTCACCTCAGATTACTAACCAAATCCAATAAAGTCAGAATTTGCATTTTGGTCCTGGTAGACTTTTCTGTGGAAGTGCCCTTATTTGCAAAAAAAATTTTATAAGGAAAAACAATATTATTTGCTGAGTAATGATTTAAGTCCAATATATGTAGCTCTAATCTGACTTTTAAACGATTTGCGCAGTATCTAGAGGTCAACTTTTTTTAGTTATTTAGTTACTTTTGTGATCATTTGCACCGGAGTTTTTCTACATTTTTGAAATATGAACCGGTCTAGTGAATATACAATAAAAACTAAAATTAAAAAAATTGTTTTGTACAACTTAATGCTATTATTTCAATGATCTTAAATCGCAAAATTTCAAAAACAAATGTTAATTTTAAAATGATATTTTAAAATTTTTCGATGACGGATTTATAATATAGGACCTTAATTTTGTTAAAAATATACTTTATATGCGAAAATTTGCCAAATTTTGCAGTGAGTCATAAAATGGGTTAATTAAAAATATTCGCTACTCTACATTGTATGATCAGCTGCTATTTTCTAAAGTCCACAAATTTTCTAAAAATTGCAAAAAATTTCACACCAAGAATCCTTGTGGATGGCCAAGAAAACGACAGAGACTTTACAGTTAGTTGGTGATATTAATGCAGCCAAACCGAATACCAAGAGGAACTAAAAACAATCCAAAATAACGATGTTTCTCTCAGAACCGTATACCGTCAGCCCTAAAATACTTGTTTTCAAAGACTACATCTACAGCTCAAATATTATTTGTTGACTACTCGTCACCGTTAGATGCGTCTTAAAGTTTGACGGAAGGGCAAAACACATACAGAAGTAGCCCCTCTGGTGTTATATTGTACCATACTTCTTGCATCAAGAGATCTCGAACAAATGCTTTCACTATCAATAGCATCACGCTTGGAACGTGATGAATACGTTTAACGAAACCGACAAAAACAACTTTAGTTTGTGAGAAAACTTAGTTATTCTTAACATTTTGTTCAAATAATTACGAAAAATTACTAATACTCATATTATGACATGCAATTTAACACAAAAACTTTTATCTTAAATACAATATCTGAGTTTAAAATTTGCCAAAATCGAATGAATTATTCGCCTACCTACCATACAAAGTTACGTCATCAATATATAAAACCTTTATAAATTTCTCAAAAATTAATCTTTTAACTTGATATCCATACTAGCCCATGTCAAGGTTATGACATAAAAAATGAAACTCTTTTCTCTGAGTTTGTTCTTGGGAAGTCAAAAAAAGTTGCTGTTTATTTATGATGTTACTTTGATTAAAAAAAAATAAGTTCATGTTCGGTGCCAGCGTACTTGAAAATATGACCCTGGACCTTTAAATTTTTATAGTTCGAATCTATAAGCTTTTCAGTTGTTTTATACAAATTTTTCTTTTTCCATTATTCTTATACATTTAAAAGATTCTGTCTGATATGTCAAAATTATCTATTAATTGAATGAAATTAAAACCAAGCAAATCGTAAGATACCGAGAACTATATGTGTTTTTTCTTTACTTTTTTGTCCACATCAACTTACTTACAAAAAGTTCAGCTTAAATTCTATTATTTTTCAAACTATGCATTCATGGACATGTTTTGTAAGTGACTTTTTAACTATAAATTAAATCATTGTGTCATGTTTGTGCGGAGTCCTTTAAACCTTTCTTGGTGGTAAAATAAACATTTAATAGAATTCAAAACTTCATATTAAATATTTTAGTATGTTAGGTGCCAAAAAAAAAAAAAACTGAATGCATCAATCCATTTTTTCAGTGCAACGGTGTCCACATGAATGGAAAACGAACTTCAATATTAAAACTGAAAATTATCTCATTCTGAAAAAGTGCTTTCCTCCACTGGTTTGTTAAGAAAATATTCTTGCTTCCGAAATGATGTCTGGTCTTGTCTTATTTTTCTTTTCATTTAGGAGAAAAATATACTTAAGACGCATACATCTAAAGATTCAACAATAGCTTATTGTTAATGAAAGAAAAAAAAAAAAATTAAAAAAAGACAAAATTAATTCAATGGTTCACCCATCAATCTTATGCTCAACAGTAAAGTTATGTTAATACATTTCAATAAAAAGAATTCAGCCAACTTTCTGCTGCAGCATTTAAATTTAAACAAATTAATTTTGTTTTCAAATGAAAACATCAATCAATGCTGGACATTGACATTAATTGAATCATCCCACAATTTACATGACTGCTTTTTTTTTCCCCATCAGACAGTTGTGGTAGTGATAGATCGAGGAGTATTGAACCTAGCAGGCTTTTGTGTGTTCATTAGATAGTGGTGGGGGGGGAGGGGGGTTTTATAAACAAAAAGTTAGATAAGAAATTTAAACAACTTTAAACTAAGAAACCATCAATATTTAAAAAAATTTTTTTTTAATGCATTGCAGACAAAATTTCTATCATATACGTTAGGCCGACTTGGTCTCCATAAATAAAAAATGTGTTTTAACTCGGTCTTATTGCGATGTCTTTTCGTGAATGTTACAATTATGAGTCAAGGAATATTTTTGACCGATTTTATTAAAACTTTATTTTTGTTGAATGTCATATTTAAAATTTAAATTTATAAATTTTATTATTTTGACTTTAATATACAAAAGTTTACTTTAATTTTATGAAAACTATTTCAAAATTAACTCATATTGCATTGCATTGACATATCCATGCAACAAAAAATTTCGTTAAAATTTAATTTTTCAAGATTGTCTAGAATACATAAATGTTAAACATATGCGCCAAATAATATTATTTGTGCTTCACCAAACTTGATCAAATATTTTTAAAGTTAACAAAACAAGCAGTTAAATTAAAATAAAATGCATCAAATTCAATGCATTTAATTTGAATATAATTTATATTATTTTAACTGCTGCATATTTTAACTTAAAAGCTGAACAGAACTAAATTCAAATTTCACTCAGCCAGCAGATAGAATAATTTCAAATATTCTCATATATGTTTTTGTTCTACAACTCAATTTTCGTGCATTCTATTTAGGTTTTATTCAGTTCTTCTTTTTTTGTTTTTTTTTAGTCTTTCTACATTCCTGCTGACTTATATATTTATGTAAATTTTGCTATTTTTAAATGAATGTCTAAAAACAAACATCAAAAGCAAGAGACTTAAGCACAAAAATAAACATGCTTCAACTGAATGCAACTCAAGTCAAGGCTGCAAAAGGGTTAAAAAAATAAAAAAAAAAAAGTATAAAAATAGTTAAAGCAACAACAACAACAACAACATTAGTCACACAAAAACAACAGCCAGCACAAAGCAAACACAAATGCCAAGCATTGCTTCAAAAAAGAAATCTAAGTAAAAAAATGCTTGCTATAAAATAATAAAATGTAAAAACAACAAAAGCAACCAAATTTACAAAAAAAGAAAATGGACAGACTGTTGCTGAACTGTTCATATGAACAGCCTAGAAAATGGCGTCATTCGGCATATTAAATGATATGCAGCGCAACGCATGCATGCACAGGATATGCATTAGCCGAGTGCCAGGCATGATGAACACACGACATACGGATGCTGCTAAATTGGTATTTTGTTGTTGTTGTTGTTGTTGTTGTTGTTGTTGTTGTTGTTGTTGTTGCTGCTGCTGCTGTCTAACTTGATGTGTTCAGGCTGCTTGTTGAGGCTATTGTTTTTGCTGTTCTTGCTATTATTGTTGTTGTTGTTTTTGCAACTGCTGTTGTTGTTTGTAATATCCACAGGATATGCTTGCGACACATTTAGATAAATTTGGTTTTAATTACAACAGCAGCAGCGACTAAGAAAGTGCAGCGCCAAGCAGCCTTGTTTTTTTTGTGTGTTGTTTTTGTTATATTGTCCAACTAATTAAAATGTCATTTGCTGCATTTGGCGCTGTGAGGCAGCTATATAGCAATTAAGTTGATTTAGGCTTTTTTTAACCACTTCAGTTAGAAAATTTAAGCAAGGAATGATTTAAGTGTTCATTTCAAGGACTAGTTCTTATTCTGAATCTTAGTGTGCACTCATACATATTTAACAGTAACACACCAAAAATAGCAATTTGAGGGAAAAAAGATCAAACCCACAAATAGATGTTTCAAATCAGTATGAAAATATAAATATAGTTAACAAGAAAAAAAAAAAAAACTAAAAACAAGGACTTTCTCTTAAACGAAGCCACTTGGTACCTAGTGTACCTTTTTCATGGTCAAAAAGGCATGTGAGTGGACTCTTCTGCACTCTGATTTTTTTCGTACAATTTCTTTAAATAAGAGCAAGGTTCGAATAACGATCAAAATACGATTGTTCTCACAACTAATCACCACTAATAAATTGCTGTTTTTAATTATGAGTGAAAAAAATTTCACCGCAAACAAAAGGATTAACTATTACTCTTAAATGAAACACTTCGCTGCAATGTTCGTTGGTTTGCTCACTTACTATCGTTCTTTGGTTGTGATCATTCGTTAGTTGTTTCATTTAATATTCAATTCATATCTCACATTTTGAAGACTGCGAATCTACACAATTTCAGTAATCGATCGCATATAAATACAAAAAACTAAATTCAATGATTTCTTCTACCTGAGCTTAACATATGAATGTTGAAAAAGAAAACATTTAAGAACGTTCATAATTCAATTTTCTCATAATAACTCATTATGCGGTTATACTTCTCATGAGTGCGCTTGTCAAAGCGATCGTTCGTGGGTAGTGCACGAGATCAAACAATCATTGCATTGAGTCTTCCGTGAGAGAAAAAGAAGGCAATGTTGAATGTTACCGTTCCATTTCTGAAGTATTTGTCTTCATAGAATTGGTTGCAAAATGAGTTGTCATGAAAAGATTGAGTTTTAAATCATTCATGAGCGAGTTTTTCTTACATAAAAAAAATTTATTTGTTTTTCTAATTTCTTCCGAACTTCAACTTTGGTGCCAATTAAAAAAAAAACTTAAATTTGTTAATATTTTATTATAGTTTATTTGAAAAAAAATTTATAAAACTTGTTGAGCGTGTTTTTCGTTTTTTCGAATTAAAATATTAAAAAAAAATATTTCAGTTTTTTACGAGGAACAAGAGACATTTAAAAAATTAAAACCTTAGATTTTTTCTTTTAAATATTTTAAAATAACTTTTTCAAAAAAAAAAAAAATAGTCAAAACACAAAATATAATATACAAAATAATGAAAACATTTGAAAAACGCCACTCGACAAAAAAATTAGACGTTCCCACAAAAATTTTGGAACCTTGCTGACGTTTTTGGCTTGTGGGCTGAGAGATGTTCCGTTCAACGTGGAATGTCTCTAGATTTTTTTGAATTTTTCATCTTCGGATTTGAAAACTCGTTGAAAAGAACTTGAAGTCTGAAAAATTATTTTAATTATTTTCTAAATTAGTTGCTGCTACTATCACAAAATTTGGAATTATTTAAATTTAAATGGCTGAGTGACTTTATGTTAATCACGTTCTAGATGGTATGAAAAAAATTAAAATGATACACAATTAAAAATTTTTCATAGAGCATCTTTTTAAGAATATTCAGTTAAAATTTTATCAAAAATATTCATAATTGGACAGCTGGTCTGCTGTTTTGCGAAAAAAAACTAATCTATGGTGGACACGATTCGTCATCACAGGTTCAGCAGATATACAGAAATTAGTAAGATTTAGATAAAGGAAAAGTTTTTCCTCCCTCTTTTCTTTTCTATGAATAATAGTTTTTTTGTTTTGTTTTTGTTTTGTAATTTCTTATATTTTTCTGATTTTTGCATTATTAAAGCAAAAATAAAAACTTAATAAAAGAGAGACGGGCTTCTTATTTAAAGAGAAAGCATCTGCAGAATTTCAGAGGGTTTACGAGTGCCAACAGAAAGAATTAGAAGTCTTGAGAAAAACTCTTTTAAGGTTTGAAGCTGCGAGCCTTGAAGAGACGAGAATTTAAACTCTTTAGCTTTGTGAGTTTTGCTCCGAGTTATTAAAAAGGAATATAGTTTTTTTAGTTTTAATACTAAAAACAAAAAAAAAAAAACAAAACAAAAATTGATATAAAAAATATTAAACTAAGGAGGAAAAAAGTCAATTAAAAGAAGGGAAAAAGTCAATTAAAAGAATTTATATTGAAAAAAATAATGAATTAAAATATTTTTTTACACGATTTTTATGAATTAAAGGCCTTGTGGTGCAAATGAAAATGCAAAAAAAAAATATATTTTTAAAAAAATTAATATGATATAAATGGATTTCATAAGTTGTTAACAATATTTAAAACAACTTGAAAATGAATTGAACTTTCAAAATAGAGCTCAAAATTGAGTTACATTTTAATCCAACTCTGAGCACTATAAATGAATAATTATTTTAGAAAACTTTAATCTGAGCAAGTAAAATTAAGGTAAAATATTTTAAGTGAAAAAATTAACAATATCTGGTTTGCAAAATTATATTGTTATCAATGCAAATCAATTTAATAAAGACCAATTTTAAACGACATCAACTTCAAAATGCATAATTTTTTAATATAACAAAAATTAAAAGCATTTTAAAAATTATTAAATCTATCTCAGTGTCATCCTTACTTCAACTCTATAACAAACAAAAAAAAAAAAAAAAATGAAAAACATAGTAAAATACAAAATTTGTGGATATGAATAAAATACGAAAATAAAAATTGAAAATGAAAACGTTAAAATATAAAAACTAAAAATACAAACATGCAAGTTAGACAAACAGAAAAATTAATTAACAAAGGAAATTAATATGCTAAGAAATTAAAAATAAATTCAAACTACAAATAAAACTTCACTCTTATAATAATTATGCACATAAGAAGAATTAAGTTTAAAATAATACTTTTGTAAAATTAAAAAAAATGCATAAAAAAACAAAAATAAATCCATAATATTTTATAGTCCGTTTAAAAATCAGCAAAAAACAAAGAAAGTGTTTAAATTTGACAAAAATCATTAACGTGTTGTTAAATCATAAAAATCATGACCATAACAGCACAAAATAAAAGCTTGAAACAATTGTAAGCTGCAGCTTTTAGGCACTCTTAAAAGCTAAAACCATCAACAACAAAATAGCAAAAATTTTAAAAAAAACTGGATTTTCTACAATAAAACATGGATTTGTCAAAGGATTATTTTTAATGGTATGCATTATAAGTTAAGCTAAGTTGTTTATTTAAACTGGTATCAGGCATGTTTTTAAAATAATACTATATAAATAAATCCCTTCCCCTGGTGTAAATTAGCAAAACTCTGGTATTAAAAGCTTTTTGCGTTTAATTGAAATTTTACAGCACTTTGAATTAAGCCAAACAGGGGTCAAGGGTTCAACTTTTCAGGCAACCTAATGAGGCAGTCACAAGCAAACGGCTGTGAGTGGAGTGAGAAATAATTTTGTGCTTCAATTTGAAGTAGTGTAATTATCAGGTTTTTGTTAAAAATATTCAATTGTGTTGGAGTGCGCAAAGCAGCGAACCAATCGGTTTAACCATTTAATTTTTTTAAAAGTTTATGGATTCTGCTTTGCTTGTGCCTTCGTTAAGAATTTTCTCAAAAAAAAAAAAAAATTTTTTTTATATAAAGCGACCTTTTTTTTTGGAGTCAGCCGTTCGTTTTCTGTGAGGTAAGCCAGATGTTGTTCTATTGTGCAGCTGTTCGTTGGCTATTTAAGAGGTTACTTACTTTATGATGGGTATAGCTTCAAAGTGGAGGTGGTTTTGTCTCAGTTTTACCTTTAAGACAGCTGAAAAATAAATTAATTTTTATAAATAGCTTAACAATAACGAAAGAAACTAAAAAAAATCATCTAAAAATTTGAAAATAAAAATAAAAAATTAAAAGACTAAAACTAAGACCGAGACTAAGAACAAGAATAAAAGAAATCATAATAAATATATGAACTTAAATCAAATAAAACAAAATTAAACATATAAAATAAAATTATTATATATTTAAATTAAATTAGTTAAATTAAATAAAGTATTTGCCACAAATCTCAAAATAAAATTTTTAAAAAATAATTTTTTAAGAATTATTAACTTAAAAAATAAAACAAAAGAAAACAAAACAAAAAGAAAGCATATTGTTTGTTTATGTTTGTTATTATTTAATAATAAAAACTAAATTATGTATAAAAAAAATTTAAAAATAAAAAAAAAATTAAAAAAAATAAGAATTATAATGAAAATATGTGAAAACAGAAAAAAAAGAACGCAATAGAATTAAAAATTAAATTAAAAGAAAAATAATATTATAAAAAATTATAAATAGAACAAACACAGAATTAACTGAAAATATATTTATATAAAAACTACAATATAAAAGTAAACTTAATTAAAATACCTAAAAAAATCTAATAAAAATAAAAACGGAAATGAATTTCAAAGATGCGAATCCATATATCATTAATTCTTCAAAAACACCGAAAACGGAATCAAACTTAAAATCAAAATCAAAATCAAAATCAAAATCAAAATCAAAATCAAAATCAAAATCAAAATCATAATCAAAATCAAAATCAAAATCAAAATCAAAATCAAAATCAAAATCAAAATCAAAATCAAAATCAAAATCAAAATCAAAATCAAAATCAAAATCAAAATCAAAATCAAAATCAAAATCAAAATCAAAATCAAAATCAAAATCAAAATCAAAATCAAAATCAAAATCAAAATCAAAATCAAAATCAAAATCAAAATCAAAATCAAAATCAAAATCAAAATCAAAATCAAAATCAAAATCAAAATCAAAATCAAAATCAAAATCAAAATCAAAATCAAAATCAAAATCAAAATCAAAATCAAAATCAAAATCAAAATCAAAATCAAAATCAAAATCAAAATCAAAATCAAAATCAAAATCAAAATCAAAATCAAAATCAAAATCAAAATCAAAATCAAAATCAAAATCAAAATCAAAATCAAAATCAAAATCAAAATCAAAATCAAAATCAAAATCAAAATCAAAATCAAAATCAAAATCAAAATCAAAATCAAAATCAAAATCAAAATCAAAATCAAAATCAAAATCAAAATCAAAATCAAAATCAAAATCAAAATCAAAATCAAAATCAAAATCAAAATCAAAATCAAAATCAAAATCAAAATCAAAATCAAAATCAAAATCAAAATCAAAATCAAAATCAAAATCAAAATCAAAATCAAAATCAAAATCAAAATCAAAATCAAAATCAAAATCAAAATCAAAATCAAAATCAAAATCAAAATCAAAATCAAAATCAAAATCAAAATCAAAATCAAAATCAAAATCAAAATCAAAATCAAAATCAAAATCAAAATCAAAATCAAAATCAAAATCAAAATCAAAATCAAAATCAAAATCAAAATCAAAATCAAAATCAAAATCAAAATCAAAATCAAAATCAAAATCAAAATCAAAATCAAAATCAAAATCAAAATCAAAATCAAAATCAAAATCAAAATCAAAATCAAAATCAAAATCAAAATCAAAATCAAAATCAAAATCAAAATCAAAATCAAAATCAAAATCAAAATCAAAATCAAAATCAAAATCAAAATCAAAATCAAAATCAAAATCAAAATCAAAATCAAAATCAAAATCAAAATCAAAATCAAAATCAAAATCAAAATCAAAATCAAAATCAAAATCAAAATCAAAATCAAAATCAAAATCAAAATCAAAATCAAAATCAAAATCAAAATCAAAATCAAAATCAAAATCAAAATCAAAATCAAAATCAAAATCAAAATCAAAATCAAAATCAAAATCAAAATCAAAATCAAAATCAAAATCAAAATCAAAATCAAAATCAAAATCAAAATCAAAATCAAAATCAAAATCAAAATCAAAATCAAAATCAAAATCAAAATCAAAATCAAAATCAAAATCAAAATCAAAATCAAAATCAAAATCAAAATCAAAATCAAAATCAAAATCAAAATCAAAATCAAAATCAAAATCAAAATCAAAATCAAAATCAAAATCAAAATCAAAATCAAAATCAAAATCAAAATCAAAATCAAAATCAAAATCAAAATCAAAATCAAAATCAAAATCAAAATCAAAATCAAAATCAAAATCAAAATCAAAATCAAAATCAAAATCAAAATCAAAATCAAAATCAAAATCAAAATCAAAATCAAAATCAAAATCAAAATCAAAATCAAAATCAAAATCAAAATCAAAATCAAAATCAAAATCAAAATCAAAATCAAAATCAAAATCAAAATCAAAATCAAAATCAAAATCAAAATCAAAATCAAAATCAAAATCAAAATCAAAATCAAAATCAAAATCAAAATCAAAATCAAAATCAAAATCAAAATCAAAATCAAAATCAAAATCAAAATCAAAATCAAAATCAAAATCAAAATCAAAATCAAAATCAAAATCAAAATCAAAATCAAAATCAAAATCAAAATCAAAATCAAAATCAAAATCAAAATCAAAATCAAAATCAAAATCAAAATCAAAATCAAAATCAAAATCAAAATCAAAATCAAAATCAAAATCAAAATCAAAATCAAAATCAAAATCAAAATCAAAATCAAAATCAAAATCAAAATCAAAATCAAAATCAAAATCAAAATCAAAATCAAAATCAAAATCAAAATCAAAATCAAAATCAAAATCAAAATCAAAATCAAAATCAAAATCAAAATCAAAATCAAAATCAAAATCAAAATCAAAATCAAAATCAAAATCAAAATCAAAATCAAAATCAAAATCAAAATCAAAATCAAAATCAAAATCAAAGTTCAATCTTTACATCTGACCAAAAATTTCTTTGATAGAAATACATTTTACTGATCAGCTGTCAACTGTCGCAGACAATTGCTAGCCTAGGAGAGTAAGCTTTACCATGAGCCGTTCGAAGTAGGCAGAAAATATGTAGGTGCAGTTTTTGTTCAAATGTGTGCCAACATTGAATAACACACGCGGTATCTTATCGAGTTCACCTTCATTCTAACTGCTTAGCGCATTTATGAAATACTCTATCTATATTTTATATTGCTTGCTAGGAACGTTTAAGAAACGTTCTAGGAATGTTTATTGTTTACAAAAAACATTTCTGAAAACCCTTTTAAGAATTTTGCCAGAGTTTATTTTTCAGTGCCAAAATAAATATGTTTTTGAAAGAAATTTTGTAATTTTTAATTTTTATTTTCTCTCTTTCAAACACTCTCACCTACACTTATACCCATTCTTTAATACGTGCCTCTTTTTTAAGGTTTTATTATCTACTCGCATTTTTTATTATAATTAATTCTTCTGCTTGTATTGTTATTTTTGTGCTTTAGCCAACATTAAGTTCATTATATTTAATTGATTTTCTTTTTTGTTTTTTTTTTGTCTTGCACATTTTTTCTACTTAAGTTAATCATCAGCTGCTTCTTATTTTACTTCATCAATTACAAATTTTGTCTTGGTTAGCCTTGAAAGTTGTTGCTTTCTGTATCTTAATAAATCAACTTGAATTTATTAATTCTTGTTTTCTGCTTTTGCTTTCTTTACTTCGTACTGACGAAATTTTTGAAATCATGTTTGTCTCACAGCATTTTTGTTTTGTATTATAATTCATTTGTGTATTTTTGTTTTGCTTTCATCTTGTAGCGTCTTTTTTTGTTTCTTTGCTCTAAAATTGTAACAAATTATTGATGCATGCCTTAACGATGTTGACTGTGTGTGTGTGTGTGTTTTTTTTTTGTTTTTATTTGAGCTCTGCTGGGATTTTATTTAATATTTGCTCTTACTTTGGCTTATATTGAAATAAGTAATTTTTTTTTCATACTGATTATATTTTCTTTGAACTCTGTGCTTGTCGTGTAGCGCCTCAGGCCTAGAGGCATGCCTGCCGTATACATAAATAATAAAATAATATTAATTTTTTGTTTTTAGCTTTTTGCACGTCGCGCAAAGGTCGGTCGCTAATGGTTTCATACAAAGATACAATGATTTTTATTATGACCAAAATGACCTTAGATGGTGTAGTTTTACCTTGAGTCGAAGGCGATTTTTGGTTAGCGTGTGATTTTTTTGCCTTTGTGTGTTTGTATGAAATGACCTTTAATGGCATTTTTGTTGAGGTTTAGTGAAAATAGAAATGAAAAAATATATGGCAAATCTGGTATAAAAGTAGCTGCTGGTGGGTGTGGCAGCTTTAATTTCGTTTTATTAAAAGCAAAAAAAAAAAAAATATATATATATATTATCTGCCGACATTGCTTAAATGTCAAAGTAATAAATCATAAATTTTGTGCTACACGACGTATGAGTAACTTTTAATTGCCTTTCACAGATTCTAAATGGCGATAACGTAATGAGCGTGCGTGTTTATGAAATAAAATTAATGACAAATGATGCGCAAATAAATACATTTTGAAGTCTAGAGCGTATATTTTAGTAGATAAATTGATTTTGGCAAAATTAAGCGGCTGTTAGAGGGGGAAAAATAAATTAAATATTTGGTAGTGTTATAAAAAAGTTATTTTTTATTTACAAAAACCACAATGCTGTTAAATGTTAACACAAATACTTAAGTAGGTTATAAGCACACGCGCAACACCAAATGTACTTGACAATAAAGCAATTGTGACAGTGCAACAGTTGCTTTGAGCAGCAACAGCTACAAATACTAGAGCAAGTTCAGCAACTTTTGTCACTACAACGGCACTAACAACAACAATCACAAACACAATAACTACAGCAACCAACTAATATTTGCTGCAGCAAAGTGACTTAAATTAATTATTAATGCTACGACAATAGTTTTGTTGGCATTTTAAGCTGTGTTTGTTGTAGCGCAATAAAGTTGTAAGCAAAAAGCACACCAAGAAAAAACAAAAAATAAAAAAAAAAACACACAGCAAACTAATAAAAAACTAACAAAGCAAATTGCAATAACAACATAAAATATGAAAAAGAAAATAAGAAATGAAAAATAAAGCACAGAAATAAATAAACAACAGCGGCAAGCCAGCGGATTTAAGTGTCGCGCAGCACGCATTATAATGCCTTTTTATGGCGCCCAACTGCAGCGCTGGGTAAATAAAAGAATATAGAAAAATATAAAAATTTCGAACTGAAGCAGCAACAAAAACAACAACAAAAACAACCACAATGAGAAAATAAAGCATGCAAAGGTTGGAAAATAGCGCTAGTTGTGTTTGAATAATATTTATGCTAATTATTTGCGTTATTGTTTTGCCTAAAGCTAGGTTTTTCTGCTGCTTAATGTGCGTTTGTAATGAAGAAATTTCGACTGACTGATGTGTTGGTACAGTTTTGTGACAATAGCTATTTATTACATTAACAAGCAAATTCTGAAAGAAGTCTATTAAATAAAGTTACTCATACGTCAAGGTGTACCAAACAAAATGCTGCTTGGAGCAGTGCAACGACTTAGAACAAATTTTTTTAAATTTTTTATAGAGAATAGAGGGTTAAAATATTGTTTGTAAAATTACGCTATTAGTCATGTAGTACAATATTTGCCTGCAGCTTAGTTTTGTTGAGAAAAAGTATAAGTTTTTCCTAACATGCTGTGAAAAGTACATCATTTGATGAACTATAAGTTCTAAAAGCAGGCAATGAACATATGCTTGAAAGATTTTTGCTAAAAATGTCTTCACGAGCTGCATTTTTTATTGTTATTAATTAAAAAAAAAATATTTTATTATAAATATTGTTGAAAAAGAGTTTTGATGATTTTTTATTTTAACAGAAATTTTAAATTCTAAACCGTTACTACCACTACTTAGCATATTTTGTTATCTTTTGATAAAAAAAAAATTCAAAAATTATAACTTATAGATTTAAATATATCGATGTCTTGTTCACTCTTGAGCATTTAAGCATTTTTGGGTCTCATATTTTAACCTTGACTTCTAACTATCGAATATCAATAATTATCGTCAATATAACCTTGAAATATTTACAAATTTTAAGTCATAACTTTTCTATTGCATATTAAATTTACTAATAGACATAATAAAAATTCAACAGAACATGATTCTCTAGCAAATAATTAAGTTAAACACTTTTTATTTCACTTTTATTTCTTCCAAAGTATAAACAAAATATTTCTGTGCAGCTACTTATATTAAAGCCATTAAGATACCCACAAGCAAACTATATAATAAAAATAAAAATAAAAACGAAAAAATTCTATTATTTTTTCAAAAACTAACAATCATAAAATCAATAAACTGAAACCGTCTCATGCAAACCGTTACGAAAAACAATGACCTGAAGGTGTACAATTAGCATGATGACCCATAAGCGCAGCGAAAAGGGCAGGGGGCGGGGTGTTGAAAAATAGAAATAAAAAACACGCATCAGTTAACATGCCAAGAAGTATGCTATAAATAAAAGCATAACATTAAATTTGTTGTGCTCATTTGTGTTGTTGTGCTCTGGTTGCTATTTTATCAACAGCTTGACTTCATTCGTTTGTGCTGCTATTTTTTTTTTTCTTATTTTTGTTTTTGTTGTTATTGCAATTTTTGTTGTTTTCATTTTGTTATTGTTGTTGTTATTGCTTTTGTTTGTTTTTTTTTTATGTGCCATTCTTCGAGCTGCTGTTTTTGCTAGAGTATGTGTTATTGTTGTTGTTATTGTTATTGTTATTGCTACTCGAGTGTTAAGTAGCAGCAACATAAAACTTACCGTAGCATTGGTTTTATGCCAGTAACGCCCAACATATTCATTCGAGCCTAAGTCAGAGAGCAAAATAAAGAAAATCTACGAAAAAATTTAATATTTTTTATATGGCATACTTTTGGGTGCTCCGTTTTCACTGCTGCTTGCTGATAAAACATCGATTGCACTGTAAACAAAAAGCATTAAATTGCCAACAAATCCAAGAGAGCAATGTTTGTTGTACATATACATATATATTACAAATAAATGTAAAACAAAATTAAACAAATTCGATAGTAGCGTAAGTGTAGATGTAGAATTCCGTTTAAGTTGTAATCTCTTCTACTCTGTCTCTTTGGTCCGATTGTTTTGTCCATTTTGCACATATTTTTTATTGATCTTCCGAAAATTAACAAATAAATTAATAAAACTCAATTCTGGACTTCTTATTGAGACCAAAACAAATAAAACGTTAAAAGCAAGCATGATAAAATGAGCAAGCAAAAAAAAAGAAACTAGCAAAATGTCAAATTTCGTTAAGTTTGCTAGGTTGAGTTATTAGTTGAAAAGAAGGCGAGGTAAATGCACTTTCTATTAGTGCCACTTTCATCTCTGCCCGATATATAGTTTGCGAGCTCCAGTCAGTTTAACTTCTTATTTCAAAATAAAATTAAGACCCTGATTTTTAAAAAAATCGTTTGGTGACTATATCTCATGTCCTTTCCATTAGTGCCACTTTCGTCTCTGTCCGATGTATAGCTTGCGAGCTACACTCGCTTGTGCTAGTGGGATGTGCGATTCAAATTAATTTGCATTAAAAACCAAAATTCAAGTTTTACGCCATCTATTGGACAAAAGCATAAAATTAAATATAGTCCGGATCACAGACCCATTTCGTTAAGTTTGACAGTTTGAGTTCATTGACTGAGTTGAAAAGAGGTTGTGATTGATATCTTGTGGGAAAATAGAGCACTCATTTGCAAGTAGAACATACAAGAACCCAATTAAATAGTACATTCAAGAACCCAATGAAGAAGCCTGGGAATCAGTTCGTATAAAACAAATACAATACAAGCAAAAACAACGAAACAAGCACAAAGAAAGCAGCAGGCACAGCATAAGCAGCTGATGATTCATTTTCTTATAAAAACACGTGTATTTTTCTTCTTACACTTTACTATTTTGTGACTTTAATATAATAGTGACAAAATTTAAAATGAGATATTTATTCAACGCAGTATATATCTGATATTTTAGTATATATATTATCTTTGAACGATGAGTATTAAAGACTATAGGTATACGCTAAAGTATTCGTCAAAAAAGTTTCCTGGCTTTAAACGACCCCATACAAACCGTCAAAACCATGGGCCGTCTACGTCAAAATATTTATAATGTATACAAAATGTTTTTAAAATGCTATTTTAAATACTTAAACATGAAATTAAATTTTTAAATAATTAAATAAACGAAGATAAAAAAAAAAATTTTCTGAAATGGGCATAATTCTTGCTTAACAAAATAATTCATATCAAAATGGCTAGGTTTTTATCTATTAGTTTCATTTATTAAATATTCGTATTAAAAATCCAGCAGGCTATAGATTCTTTTTCAGAATAAAAATCCGAATTAAAAATGTTACCACTCTACAAGTCGTTCCTTAACCAGAGATAATATATAAACTATGTTTTAGATTTAACTACGTGTCTGTAGTCTGAAGGATAGCTAGATTGGTTTTCATACTAAAATCAAGTTGTACTCACTTTTATCACAAGGACTACAGACCCATTTGCCTAACATCATTTTTACTCAAAACACTTGAGAAGTTGAAAAAACATCATATTCCACAGTGTTCCATCTTGAACAAGCCAGCTGGACAAAAGAGATTTTACTAAATACTAAAATGAGGTATACAATTTTGTGACAAAATGACCCGAAAAAGCAAAACAAAAAGAATTAGTTTAAAAATATCCATTGTTTTTAAGCAATGAATCACAAAAGTGGAAACTTGTTTGTGGCTGCTGATTGCATTTGACAGTCGATGTAAGCACATGTTAAGGAGGGACAGACAATCGCGGCAAAGAAAACAGACCCTTTTTAAAAATTCATAACTCAGTCAAAAACAAACATTTTTCCGAAATTTTATTATTGTAGAGAATTGAAAAAATTACAAGAAAAAAATTCAAAAAAATATATTTTTCACTCCAACATGGTTTTATAGAGCTCCAAACTGGCGGCAGAGAAAAAAACGGGGCCTCATGGTTGCAGCGCTGGGAGTCGCAAACATTTTCCGATCTGGAACAAAATGACTTTTTTTAATCTTCTTAAAATTGGTTATCGTATGACAGGAGCTTTTAATTACAATTTTTTTTTCAATTTTTGGTGATGTTGACAATTTGAAAGTGTGTTTTTTCAAAAAAAAAAAAAAATTAACTATAAGAAATCATAAAAAATTGAAAAAAATGTACAAAAAAGCTCGTGTCATACGATAGTGAATCAAATTTAAAAAAATACAAAAAAAAAAAAATTTCGTCAAAAAATGAACTTGCTAGTGCCGCAACCAGTACAAAAAACATGGTTTCGACAAAAACGCGTTCAAAGTTTGTGTACAAAGAAAAATGCAAAGAAAAATAAAAATGCTTGCTTGGAAAAAATAGAAATTTTTCCATGAAAATATTTTTTTTCTTAGAATCTTAAGAATATTTACTAAAATACAAAATATAAAAAAGTCTAATTAAAAAAACGACCAATGTCATGTCCCCTGTTAAGTGAAGTTATAATTTTTTATCAAAACGCATATTTTATAAAAAAAGTTAAAAATTGAATACAAAATTGAAGTTCACAACATTTTAATTTTGGTAATTATTTAAAGCAGGTTTATGTTGTTTATAAACTGAATAAATTAAACATGACAAAAAACCATGTTTTTCATATTTGGTGGAGCGCAGCTTTCATGTAACTCTTGTAACCGGACTGAATTTTTGGTTTGTGTAAATTATGTTTGTCTACTAGAAATATATTAGAAATATTTTCTAGAAATATAGCACTGTTCAACACTTTTCAACCAAAATTTCTTTGATTACACGTACCTACTGCTAAAAGTTGAGCTTTTTGAAGAACTGCTTAAGCAGGAGATGTAGAGAATCTTTTTCATATAGTACTAATAATAATTATAATAAATTTAATAATATACGAAATCTTTAATATTGATATGCAAATTCACTTTTAAAGCACACATATGATGAAACACTCAGATCAAAAAAATTTTTGAATTTTTTTTATTTTCTTTTTTATTTTGGTTTTTATTAGAACTTTAGATGAATGATACATATATCATTTGAAAGGTTTTGTTACACAGATGTTCAGAATATATATATGAATGATATATCTTATGGAGGAGGTTCCCAACCTTCTAAGAGACAGATAAAATTTTTGAGAAAAAACCGCTTTTTGATCGTTGATCGATATGAAATTTGGTTGAGAGAGAGCTTTTAAGTTGGTCGAATTTGAGTTTTTTCAAAACTAAAAATTTCTTACAAAAATTTTGTTTTGTAATTGTCAAATTTTTAAAAAAATTTGTTTTGCATTAAAAAATATGAATTTCTATGTCAATATATTGTTCTAATTAGAACGGTTTCTAAACTTATTTTAATTATTTCTAAATGTTTGTTCAGTTTTCTTTCAAATTTGATAACAATCAGTGTACAAATTTAACCAAAAATACTTTTAATTAATTGTCTTTATATTGTCGTTAGTTATTAAGCGTGTATTTCATTTGATGGAAAGAGAGAGAAAAAAACCGTCTCAAATTTAATGTTATAAATTCGGAAGCCTATATCTCTGCCTTCTTTGAATAAATTTCATTTATTTCTTATTTATATTTAATTCCTATCAGTTAACTTAAAAAAATTAAAAATAAAATTTGATCGTTAATTTTTTTATATGTAAATTATTCCTTTTAAATAATTACATAAAAAAAACCACAAAATTTTATCTCTTCTCAAAATATGGAGTAAATATGATTTTTGTTAAAAATAAATAAACTCAAATTTGCATTTTTGATTGTTTTTCAAAGTCTATACAATGTATTAACTGCAGGTATCCTTAATGGATTAATTATTACCATTAGAAATTGACTTTTGAATAGACAACCTACTAAATTTAGGAAAAGTCCAAGCCAAGTGAGGCTCTTTAACCATGGTAGAGATGTGAACAGTAGAAGTTCCCAAGATGAGTTCTCTCTTCCCTACTATAGAATCTAGTTGCCAACGATCTACTCAAAAACTTTGAAGCCAGAGCCCCAAAGATAACAGCTTATTTCAATTTGTATCTTAATGATTTTTATTAAAAAGATAAAAACTTCAAAGTTGCTTGAAAATGGAAATTTCATTGTCTTAGACTTGAACAATAAATTTTATTTTTAATTATAACTCTTGTCAATTTTTAATTAATTGCGGCTCACAAGTTTTATGCTTTAGTTCAGAAATTTGTTTTCAAACTTTTGTCAATTTTGCTTACAGTGCCCTCTTGACTAAACTTGACTTAAGATATTGTTTTTCATGTTTTATTTTGTGCTATTCTTAACAGCTATTGTTGTGGCGATATTGTTTTTTTTTTATGAATTTTAGTGTTTTTGTTACTGTTACTGTAACGACCAAAGCTATTGTCTCGACGGATTTATTGAGTATGTATGAAATGGTGAAAGAAAATATTTGATATATTTGACAATATGTTAAACTTCTTTTATGTTTAATTTTATTTTTTTTTATTTTTATTTTTGTGCTGTGCTTTACGGTTTCTGTCAGCTACAGCAATGTTTCATTGTGTCGCTTATAATAAGTGACTGCATGCATATCTGTTTCAATATATATATATATACATATGTGTGTATTTCTGTATGTGTGTTTGTTAGCAGACAAACACAATATATTTTCAATAAAGTTGCTTAAGCTTTGGCACACTTTTTGCTGGCATATTTCATATAGCTTTTTATCACTATAGCATGTATGAGCCAGCTATTGTTGTAGCATAACAGCAGACGTTTTTTTTATTTTTAATATGTTTCTGAATTTTTTTAGCTCATGTGTGTGTGTGTGTGATATTATTGTAAAATTCTTTTGTGTAAATTTTAAGATACATTTTATATCTGTTAAAAATATGTTGTATTCGTATGTTTGGCATGTGGTATGATTTCAATTTTATGCTACTTCATGTAGCTCAAATATTTGTGTTCAATAAAAAACCAGAATTGGGTCAACAGGAATTGGAAATAATCGATTTTTTTGCCTTTGTACATATATGTATGCAGACAACTTAAAACGTAATTATATTTCGATATAAAGGAAAAATAAGTAATGTCACATAAAGCTATTTGGGCGAATTTAGCTCAAGGCAAAATATAATGAAGTATGCTAAGAAATTGTTGACTAAACATTCAATAAAGCAGTCGATTCGAAATGAATGAGAACAATTGTGCAAAAGTTGTTTCTAAGAATATAACCTAATTTTACTTGAAAATAAAAACCTTTTGTGCATTTAATGAGGTTAAGATCGAAAGGTGCGATTTCAGTAAAAGTACTTTTTTGAGCTGCTTTTACTCGGATTGTTAAATTTATATGAGAAGTAATAATTTCTTAATATTAAAAAAAAGCATTAAATTTTAATGTGAAACAAGAAAATCAACCAAAGTGCTTGTTCCTATGGCTATAAGCGCTGCACAGATTGTCGGTCTCTACTGAAGAAGAATGCCAAAAGTTCCTAAAATTAAGATTCAAATTTAAACAAAAGGATTTTTTTCTAAAAGTAAGTATATTTCTGCAATTAATAAATAATATATTTCAGTCAAAATGATTTTTGTAAATATTTTTAAAATTCATCAAATTTATAACTTTGAATAAACGAAGGAAAACTGAATGTAACGCTCTCTAGAAGTAAGCCAACTTTAAGCAAACATAACTTTTGTCGTACAAAATATTTTGAATTTTGTTCAAATATTTTTAAAAATTTTCATTTAATTAAAAAAGAATTAATATAATTAAGTTTATAAAAAAATGATCAAGGGATGAAATAAGACCTTAAAAAAATTTCCCTTTCCAAAATTCTCTTTTTGAAAATTCACCTTTTTTAAAGAAAATACTTTACAAAAAACCTCCTTATCAAAATGCCTCTTTACAATTCACCTTCACAAAATATTTTGTATATATTTAAATTGATTTGTCCAGTGATATAGAAAGAAGGCGTAATGATGGTAGGCATGTAACAAAACTTATGTTTATAATACTACTCCGGCCGTTTCGGTCCAAAAATCCAGTTATTATGAAAATTTCATGGTAAACGCACCTTGTATTTAATGAAACAAACGACCAATGCACCATGTAGTAATCCTTATACGATGGAACTTATCAATAGAGAAATAAGCTGTGACTCATCTGAAGAAAAGCCAACAGTCTAGTTCACCGGACAACCCTTGGGGCTTCGCTCTATTTTGGAAACATTACATTCAGTCAAATAATAAAAATCATCACCACCGCAGTTATCGTTCCAGGCACAAATACTGCTTTGAACAGGTTTGTGCTCACGCCCCAAATCCTGCCGAACTACCTTTTTACCGGTTACACACACCTCAAGCAATAACACGTTACACATCAAAAGATTTCTGTTACATATTTTTTGAATTTTTTGAAAACTCTTCATTACATATGTAATGAAACTAAGAAATCGAACTATCAATCGATTTGAAGTCCCTCCACTTCGTTCGATTTCTATGTATGTTTTTTTTTTTAATTAATTATTTGCCATGCGTCGCAATGTCTCAGTGTAGTCGAGCTTCATCGACTTTCAATTCATTGCTCTACTTATAGTAGTCCTTGCTTCATGCTACTTATACAAGAATCTGCAATTCAAATTAACCTCAATTATTTATGATCATTATCCTAACCACGTTGGTTGAAAAGCCGGAAATGCTTGATTGCAACAATTTGATTTTATATCTACAGCAATTTGCAGTTAAGTTTTGTGCAAAAGCTCTCTACTCTAACTTCCGGCAAAGTCTTTGCAATAATTTCTGAGAAATAATTTATGCTTCAGTTAAGTTTATAAGGATAAAAAGAAATTGCTTTAAACTTGGCTGCTTAAATGTTGTTTTTATTTTTTTTTCCCTTCGTTGAGTACAAAATAAACATTATAAATTATTTTAAAAAAATCTGCAGGCAGGCAAAACTGCCGCCATGTAGCATACAGCGAGGCAGCGCAAGCAACAATTGCAAATTTCCATTTTGTTCTTCTTCTTCTGTTTGCATGCCTTATGCAATAATGGTTTTACGCCATTTTGATTCCATTGCAGCTTGCACGCTGCTGCTGTTGCTGCTGTAGCGGATTAAGTTTTTAAAAACTTTTTGCTG
Organism: Tetanocera ferruginea; assembly: GCA_958299015.1. NCBI lineage: Eukaryota > Metazoa > Arthropoda > Insecta > Diptera > Sciomyzidae > Tetanocera > Tetanocera ferruginea. The sequence goes on from OY282644.1 coordinate 2,215,600, forward strand.
GTTTTTGGTTAATGCGGTGCTGGTTGACCAAAAACAAAAATCAAGCACAAGAATTTCTTAAATTTGCTACAATTTCTTATTTTGCCGTATTTATTTTAATTTGCATTTTGCGCCATTTTGCCCACAATGAGTTTCAGCAACGTGTCCTTGTTGCTGTTGCTGTTGCGCCAAAATTTAACATATCTGCTACCTGCTGCATATTTTTTTTTTCGCTCTTGCATGCTTCATTTGCAATTTTTAATGGAAAAAACGATTAGCGTAAATAAACAGTGTTGAAGTATAACAAGAAGGAAGAAAGAACAAAAAAAACACAATATTGCACATAAGCCAGAAAGAGAGCGAATATAAGAAAAACCGTTAATGCTTTATAGACACAATGAACCAGCTGTGCTCGTGCAGTGAAAAAGAGTATAAAACTTGCTGTCCGTCTGCCTGTCCGTCTGCCTGTCCGTCTGTCTGTCTTGGCATGACAGGTAGTATGAAATGGATTCACCTTTAATTACTGTTGAGGTCATTTATTTTAAAAGTTGCTGAGACGAATGAATGCACAGGAAGCACTCAGACAGCTATTATATAATTTTTTCACTATCTTTTTTTTTATTAAACGTGCTTAAAATGATTACATGTGCAAATTACTTTATTTATCGCTGAATGCACATTCTCTATAGTACTCTATGAACTTAAAGTCAGAGTTTAAGAAGCCAACCATTGTTAAAATGGGTCGAACAAGTTGTTGGAAAAGCAAATAATGCATGGCAGGAAGTTCTATTCTAAAGAATTTTTAAGTTCGTAGGCAAAGGTTTTAATTCAAACACGTATCTTATATAATTTTGTGTAATTTGTGGTGACCGTAGAATGCAGGCTAAGTTCGATCCCCAGTCGCGGCGAAAAGTTTTTTCAATAAAAAAATATTTCTGATCGGTCGCCACCTCTCTGCAGACAATGGCAAACCTCAGAGAGTAAATAATGCCATGTAAAGCTTCTTGAGAACATGAACTTTAGCCGTTCAGAGTCGGCATAAAACATGTAGGTCCAGTTCTGGGTTCATTGTGTGCAAACAGTTAATAACACACACAACACAATTGATCATAAGAAGCTCGGTCACAAAGTCCTTTCAAGGGCTGAAGTGACCAATTTGTTTGTTTTGTTTTTGTAATGAAGACATTATTATCGATGGGAGACACGGTCGACGGCACCTGTTGTGGTGCAAAAAATCCAACTTATATTACTTAAATAGGTTAAAATATTGCTTTGATATTGACAGCAAAATCGACTTATTGTTTGCCCAGAGTATACGTGTTGTATATAAAGCCAATGCTCTTCTCACACTTTACTGCTCATGTAAAATATTTTTTGGCATGACACGCTCATGGCTTCCGCTACTTCTTATTCTAAACAGTCCTTAACTCAACATCACTTTTCAAAAGTTTAGCTAAGGCCAATGCTAACAGACCCTATTCCACGAGGGAAAGAGAGAGAGACATGTACCTTAAATAAAAACGACCTGAATGGGAAAAGAAATGATTACACAATGATATAAATTTAGGTTCATTAGCTTGGAAGGAATCAAACCTATTGTAAACATTATTATTTCCAATCCCAAATGTAGTTTTCCCCAGCCGCGGCGAAAAGTTTTCACTTCCTCTCTGCAGAAAATGGCAAACCTCAGAGAGTAAATAATACCATGTAGAGCTTCTTGAGAACATGAACTTCAGCCGTTCAGAGTCGGCATAAAACATGTAGGTCCAGTTCTCGGTCAATTGTGTGCAAACATTTAATAACACACACAACACAATTGATCATAAGAAGCTCGGTCAAAGTCTTTCAAGGGCTGAAATGGCCAATTTGTTTTTTTTTTTTTTTTTTTTAATAACACACACAACACAATTGATCATAAGAAGCTCAGTCAAAGTCCTTTCAAGGGCTGAAATGGCCAATTTGTTTGTTTTTTTTTTTTTTTAAATGTAGTTTTGCACCACTACTACATTTTTTGTGTACAGTGGATAGAAATTTGAATGTTTTGGTCAAAATTTTAATTAAGCCATAGAGAAAATCATGTGTTAAACTCAGTTAACCTAAACCAATATTTTTAGAGGAAGATTTTAGTCCTCTAGCTCTTATCCGTATGCCTCTTTTTCGGCCATATTTTGAGAAACTCTCTACAGATCAATTTAGAAGGAATGTCAAGTGTTAAAACCTCTCCCTAAAATATCCTCCAGAAAATTTTACTAATAGTAATCTCTGTGAGTTGAAACTTTATACGCTGCTGGTCATGAAAAATATCTAAAGAACTATTTTAATTGAACCTTTCATTCTAATTTTGTAATGGTGCTTGAAAAAATATGTATGAGATTCGCAATTGATAGTAAAAAGAATCTTGAAGTGGTCGGAGAACAACTCCTTATGTAACTCCTCCCAGTTGCTAACTATGACCTGTTCCCTATTGCTTACTAAAGTAAGGTCGATTATGTCTTCCCTGATTCTATTCTCGAAAACAAGACAAAGAATAAGATCTGTGGAAAGGATAAATTCGAAAATAGACTTACATCTTTTATTGAAATCGGCACTGACACATAGTGAGTGATGAGCGTTAGTGTCGCAATCAATGGCCAGGAGTGTGCTGTTCGTATCAGCGTGGTTTGTCAACTCGCTGTTTGCGCAGGTGAATTTCGCCTCTTCATATAGCATGTATGCGAAGCAAAGAATTAAATGTGTCTGAATGCTAGTTTCCACTAGTCGCCATTGCTGAATCTTGAGAGAATAAAACATACTAGTAAACCTGTTGCCCGAATTCGAGCAATTCAATAAAAATAAATTGTTAGAAACATTAAAGACGTTTAATATATGATATTCTATTCAATAAGTTAAAACGAATAACGATATATTGAGTCTCAATAATGATATAAAAGATCATTATCTGAATGGTTTGACTTGAAACGTTTGATCTGACACAAAATTTTTTAATGTAACTGTCAATATACGAAGACGGACTTACACTAATATAACAACTGAGAAAAACATAATTACTATTCGAAAACTTCGCAGCTTAACTCTTCCAGCTATAAAAAATAACTAATGTAAAAAAAAACGCATTAAAAAATAGATTTAAGAAATAATACTAAGATATATTTCAGAAATTAATAAGAGGTACTTACAAAACACCTACAACATCGATTTATAACACATTTAGAAGAAAAAACACCGAATAACCCAAAAAACAATTGATAAAATAACGGATTTTTGTACAAAAATTTTATTTCTGTTTTAAAAGGTTGGGAACCCCCTGAAGTGAAATCACAATTTTTAAAAGTGGTTTGCACATATACAGCCTAAACCTGATTTAATGACATATAAATCGATAGAATCGGTCCATTGGTCTGGGAGGAGTTGAAGTCACAAAAAAAACCTTAGCCTATTAATTATATAGATTCGTAGATTTTTCTCGCTTGTATACAGCTTCTTTATAACTTACCTTCACTTGTAGGGTGAAATCGGTTAAAATATTTCTACCCAAGGCCTTGGATATTGTTAGTGACGAACCAAGGTTCGTGTAATAGGGCCGCCTCAACGTCCCTCTCGGAAAAGCACAACATTAAGTCGCTGCTTTTCAATAAGGCAGGTTGATTTGCAACACTTGTTGTTTCCTCCATTCATATTGCTAATCCAGCCTGTCCACTTTAATGGTTCTGAGGCTGAATTTTAGCATTAGTGCTTCTTAAGTCATAAGATTGGAAATAATTTGTGGGGTCAAGAAAAGAACAAGAAATTATCTCAGCGCACCAAAGTTTGTTCCTATTACTACGGAGTGAACGTAGTTGTATCATGCAGGAGATGACAAAAAGTTATTCTGCCTAGTAAAGAGGACATATTGTGTGAAGCACTCATATATTTTGTCACAAATGCAGAACAACATTAACATTACTTTCATGAGTATTATTGTAAAGATGTTGAATATCAATGCTTTTAAAAAATTTCTAGGTTTACAAAAGCAGTTTTTCGAAGTTGAAGCTGTAAGCATGCTTGAAGTGTGGCTCTATGGTGTTATTGAAAGAAGATGGTTACGCGTGGATTAAATGATTATCTGAACTAACGATTATCTGAATCTGAAGAAAAGAAAAGGGTCTATCCAATTGTCTATTCTAATTGTTAGTAACACTGCTGAACTGGTAATATCCGGAGTCTGAAAGACAGCTAGTAAAAAGAATTTTATTTCCGAAGAAGGAAATCAAGGAAAATATGTCGAATACGTCGTGTCAACCATTGCAGGATGGGAAGATTAAAGTTGTCTAAAAATATAACTATGTAAGATGCATCAATAAGATCAAAAGGTGCATCGTTTGCGTCTACTGCAAGCTGATAACCATTCATTGGTTGAAAAGGGCGAGAATATTATAGCAGATAATGAATATGTTCCGTTTTGCGATATAAAGTTTGGCAGATATAAATTTAAAGAAAGCTGTGTGTGAGAGTTTTGTACAAAGGTTGAATCGAAGCAATTGCAAATTGCAAGAAGAACATCACGACATGAGGAGAGATCCTCTTTATCAAGTTCATTTGATAACTGAACATGCCGAAATCAAACACACAGACATTAGAATCCTTGAAGTCTTGTGTAAAATTGGGCGCAATAAGGTGCAAAAATATCGTAGTATAGCTTTTATACAGTTGAAAAATACTTTAGAAATTTTGGTGCGTAACGTCTTACATTTTGTTAGTAAAATGAAAACAATAATGGACTGGGAATAGAGTCTTGATAATGAATAATAAGCTGGTTAGAAATAATATTGTTGCTACTCTTAACGGATCTTTTGAAGCTAAGCAACATGTTTTGATCTAACATGAGCACCATATGTGTCAAATTTTTCTTTGCTCTTGAAAACTGAGGAATAAATAGCGTTAGTCGTAGAAGGTAAACCGTCTTTGATGTTTGTCTTGGTTTTGACTTCTTCGGATCGGTGTTTTATGCATGTAAGCAAGGTAAAGACACACATTATGTGGACACTGTGTTATCTCTTAGGCGAGAAACGGCACTCAGTATCGGCATAAGTGTCGGGATCAGTTGGTTGTAGAGAGTCGATGCATGTAATGGGGCTGCCAGGTTGCTTAGGGGTGAAATATGATATTCTCATTTTTATTTGATGGTGTGCTCAAATTAAGATTAAGATTTATTTTCAATTTTTTGAGTAAGAAAGCGGGTTGTTTTGAAGTTCTGTAATTATACCCTAAATCTGAAAGGTCAGGGTTTATTAACTTTGTGCAAACGTTTGTAATGCATAGAACGAAGCGAGTCCGGTATAGAAAAGTATATAAATTCTTGATCAGCGTCACCACGTGAGTCGAGCTATCCATGTCCGTCCGTCCGTCTGTGTGTTGTCCGTATACACAGGATAAGAAGTAGGAGTTGAGATAATTGAATGAAACTTGATACACATAGTCATATGGACTCAAGGATCTGCACTATTGAATATTTTTGTAATCCGCTCACGGACACGCCTACCTCCCATACAAGGCAAAAATTTAAAACTGCATAGCTCAGCTCATAAAAAGCCTGCAACAATAAAATTTGGTATGTATGTGTTTTATATTAACACAAAGACGTCTTTAAAAAATTGACATTATCCGCTCACGGACACACCCACTTCCCATACAACCCAAAAATTGAAAACGCAATAAATAAGCCTATGTATAACTTACAGAGATAAAATTTGGCACGTGTGTTTTTTATGACAAGACAAAGATGGTTTTGAAAAATGGACGTCATCCGCCCACGGACACGCCTACCTCCCACACAACCCAAAAAGTTTAAAACTGAATAAATATGATTATGTTTGTCATACACTCAGAAAAATATCAACTGTAATATTAACAGTCGGCCGCTGTTATTTCAAAACACTGTTCGATTGAATGATTTGCGTTTATGTAAACAATTTTCTGTGATGAATGAACGTTTCAAAGTATTTTTGTGCTGTTAAAATCATCTGTTGAAATATTTTTGTGCTTATATTGAATTGTTAATTTTTTCTAAGCAATAGTTTTTATATGTGTTTTGCTATATTTATATTATCGTTGGCAGTAGCTCAGTGGATGTGCACTAGACTGTCATGCGGGAGACGTGGGTTCGAACCCTGGCTGTGTAAGTATCAAAAATTGGAATTTAATAATTGAAATAATAATAATTCTGTTTCATTAATTGTTTGCTCAAAAATAACCTTCAAAATAAAATGCTTACAATCTTGCAAAAAAAAATTGCACATTTCATTTTTTATTTAAAAAAATATTTTAAATAAAAAAAAAAAATTTTTATTGGCCTTGCCGCATTTGAACCGTGGACACTCGAGTACTAGACGCACACGTCAGCACACTCGGCCATACATGAACTTTGAAAACAGTGATCAAATTTCAATAAATAAGTTTTTATACGGGTTTCGTGTTCCTAGACCAACAGTCAACCGACTGTTGATTTGAAAGTTTCATTTGTTGGATGGTATTTAACAGTGAAATCTGTTATTTCAACCCATGATTTGTTTGATAAAACAGCATTTTTTCCCTGAGTGTAGAGAGATCAAATTTGGTATGTATGTATTTTATACCAAAGCTAAGGTGTGTTAAAATATTGGGAGTAATCCGTCCATGAACACGCCCATCTCCCATAGCGAAAACATAATAAAGGCGTTAACTGTGAGCTACAGGAATAAAACTTGGCATGTGTAAATTTTTCTTCAACATTTCAATGCATATAAAATATAAGCTTCATCCGCCGACGGACACGCCCATTTTCAATAATATTATTATTATTTTTTTGGGAAAGGAGGTTTAGGGTATTTCATAGTCGGCCTAGACCGACTTTAGACTTTCTTTACTTGTTTTTTTTTTTGATTTTATTATATATCAAAAAATTTCTTTTTTTACATTTTTACTTGAGTCTTAAATTAACAATTTTTTTTTTTTCATCAATAGTTATTGTTATACAGCGCGTAAAAGTTGAGGTCACGAACGTGAGGTCTCTTGTGGCTTGCACGAAATCACCTCTCCAGGTAAACTTCAGAAAAACAAAAAAGAAAGCAAAAAACTAGTAACAGTTTTGCGTGATCTTTTGCGTTAACAAACAAATAGTTTAAAACTAAAAATATTACTTCAAAAAACTTTTAATAAAAATAAAACGAAATTTTTCGTGTACGAAAAAAACCTAACGTTTGGTCATTCTTAAGATGTTTCGAAATTAGTGAATTTTTTTCAAAAAAATTTAAATTGAGCCTTAAATGAAACTCGTTATGAGTGAGAGAGCTGAAGGACTGTGTGATTTACTCAGTTCGAGTCAGAAAAATTTATATTTGTTATAAACCAAGAAGTCCTGATTGAAAATTGTCAATTCATGGCGAAGATTACTTTTTATGTGCGTTTTCTTTGGACATGGAGTTCAAAAGTCAACAATTCATTGATCTTTCCTGAAATTGACAATTTGGCAAATAATTAACTTTCTATTTCATTTCATAATAAAGAATTTTTGATGCTTGTCAATAAATTTGCAATTCTTTGCAGTCATAAAAATAAGGCTTTGGTGTTTTTAAAGACTCCTTTTGGTAGTCGAGTAGTAAGCATGCTTGACAGCCATACCAGAGGTCCTGAGTTCGAATCCTGGCTAGGCCATGATTCTACACTTTTTCATTCTTTAATTCTTTTCTCATTTCTTATCCTCTGAAATTCAAAATTCATCAAAATATACGACTCTGTATGTATGAAAAAAGAAAGTTTGTTGATTGGATTGCTTAATAACTTGAATAGATCGATGTAAAGGCATAACACTTGCCTCAAATTCAAATTCGCAAGTTGATATAGCGCTCTGTCACTATAGAATATGCTATACTTGTTTCACTTGATTGCCCACTTGATTGATTTTCCCTTTTTCTTATCTATCTTCCCATTTTCGAATCAAGGTAGACTTGACTGCATAGGTTTGACACCTGAAATCTTTGGTTTAAAACTAAAAATATAAAACTTTTAAAATTTATTTAAAAAAAAAAGTTTATTGCCTTAAATCAATATTTAATTATTACTGAAAAAGCTAGCGATATGCCTTAATAATCAGGCTTCAACTATAATTCGTATGAAAATAAAAATAAAACAAAATTTTAATTTTAAATATTCACGCAAGGAAAGGAAAAATATACTGCATCTGGCTCTCATCATCGCTCATCATTATAACAACATCATTAAATCAAAAGCTACAACAAAGTTGTGACATCATAAAACTGCTGGTAGTAATAAAAAAAGCATGCTGCAAACAGCTCGAAAGGAAGTCCCTTTCAGTATGTATAAGAAAAGCAATGAATTCTTTAGTTGCAGTTGCGACAAAAATGTTGTTAATATTTTTTTGTTGTTTATTTTTTGTTTCTCAACACCAAGAATTCTGGCTGGCTGACTGAGTGACTGACGGGCTGCCTGGCATTTACAAAAGACCATGCATTGCGACTGCATTACATATCATTTCCACACTAAATCAAGTGTCAAAGTGTTGTTGTTGTTGTTGTTGTTGCTGTTAAAGATTTTGTTATAGCGACGCCATGTTGAGCGGAAATAAATCGCAAATACTATATCTTTTATGTATGAGATATGAGCAGAACAAAAAAAAGAAGAGAGAAAAAAAAAACACAGTAAATATTAAACGAATGTATTACTTAAATAAGCACAGCTGAATGTTGTGGATAGTAGGAATGTCGCAGAGTCTGAGTTGCTAGGGTACAACATGATACTTGTACATTTGTTTCATGCATGTAGATATTTGTCACAATTTTATCTTGGTTTTTGTTTTGTTTGTAAAGCATTTACATTGCTTGAGTATGTGTGCATAGTTAAGAAAATCCTTGTCAATTTGTCAAAGCTATCTCATTATTGCTTTAGCTTTGCACACATGTACTATACATGCGTGTTTTACGCTCATTGCTAGCTGCTGCTGCTGGTGTTGGTGGTGATGTTGCTGCTTTATTCAAAACATTGATTTATTATTGCAACATTTGCTGGTGCGCTCATGTGAACCATGCAGCGATATCTTTTATAGTGCACATTATGAGACAGTCAGCTTAAGAATGGCAAGGATGTTGTTAAAGGCAGAATGTTAAAAATATCATGACTGTCAGTTAAACATAAATTTTCAAGTCGATGTGGTGCAAGGCCAACGCTTTAAGTTTTTGACGGCACTTGCTTTTTTCCAGCAGTTGCTAGGAGTACTTAATTACATGACATTTATTTTTAATAGCAGCAAAAGTTGCTCTTTTTGCTCAAATATTAACTGTCTGTTTTGTTGCTGCAGACATAAAACTTTTTTATAACTTCATTTCAGCGAAATAATAATTTTTTATATTGCTTATTTATTTTATTAGTACAATTTTTATTAACATTGTTGCATTATTAACATTAGCTAAATGTAGCATAAAATTTAAATGGCATGCCTGACAAAGCAAATGCTTGCCCTAGTAGCTTGGCATAAAGTAATGAATGTTGATTTAAGCTCTACAGCTTTGAGTTCTAAAAATAGTCAAGTGAGCTAGTATAAAAAAAAAAATAGCTAATATATAGTGTGCTCTGCTTAGCTGCTGCTACACTCTTACAGCTTGTGAATTTTTAATTTTTTTTCAGCTCTCACAGCAAGTTGCCTGGCAGTCATTGTTAACTCCTTGAACTAGTTTAAGTTCTAACCACAGAACATGCTAGTAGCTGGATATTTGCTTTTGTAAAATTTAGATATATACATATATATATAAATATATATATTATGTGTCGTTCATGTTTTAATTTTACGCATGCATGCTTGCATATTTAACGACGTTGCTTTATCATTTGCCGCATTTGACGCTGCTATTGAGTAATTTCCGCTTCCTGCGCAGGCAGCCAGGCAGTCAGCGTTTAACTCTTATAACATGTTATTTAATCAAAATTGCTGTTGCTACCGTTGTCGTTGTTGTAGCTCATTTCTATTTAATCTAGCAAATGTTTCAATTAACGCCAACGTCATATGAAAAGCGTTTATTTTGTATCTTATGTGTGTGTGTGTGTCAGTGCGTGTGTGCTTGCGTGCGTATGCATGTGAGTGAGCTTGATAAAGCTTTAATAATACATGTCAGGCTTACGTTAACAGCAACCTCGTATTAAATGAAAGCTATTATTCACACAAACACAGTCACACATACTCACACAGGCACTCAGCCACACTGACAACGCACTTGCGTTGAGTGTAGCAGCGGAAATCAAGTTCGTTTGTTTCAACTTCCTGTCGCTCTTGATGTTGATGCTGATATTGATGCTGATGCTGATGTTGTTGCTGATGACAATCATGATGAGGTTCTTCACAAGTTTTTAGTTTTGCTTGAGTTTGCGTATTTATTGATAATTTTGCTTGGGTTTGTGTGGTTTTATGACCTTGTTTTCACTTTGCTTTGCTTACCTTTCTTATATTTACGCTCTAGGCCAACCCATTAGTTATTTAAGTTGCCAAAAATTTGTTGGTATTAAAATTTAATCTAACTTTATTTACTTGTCTTCAAAGAATTTCTTCTTGCCTTTGTTCGCAAAACTTGTTTGCTATGCTTTCAGTCGTGATATTGCTGTTGGTGTGTGAAACGGAAGTATGAGTAGTTTTTAAGTTTAATTAAAACAAATATTAATTTATTATTAAAATAATTATTTGATATTAAGTAAATGTTAATTAAAATAGACTCCAAAAATAGTATGAGTTTCATGTTCATTCAAGAAGAAGACTCTGTTTTAAAATTAATAAAATAAAAGGTTTAACCCTTTAACGCAAAAGAAGAATACATTTTCACAATACTATCTTTGAGCTGTTGGTACCTCTTCATGCTCGAATTTGAGGGGAAATTATTATAAAGAAAAATTTAAAAAAAAATGTAGTCGACAGAGTTTTTATTAAACAAATGCAGTTTTAATTAAAAAAAATAACTACTGCGATAAGTAATTTAAAATTTTTTTTTTACCCTATGGTAAATATTGAGATAATTTTTTGAACAAATTTTGTTAAGGGGGACATGACATTGGCCGTTTTTTGAAACTTTAAATTTTTTACTTTCTTTATAATTTTTATTTAAGTAAATATTCTTAAGATTCTAAGAAAATTTCATGAAAAAATTCCTGCGGGTTCAAAATTTACAGCCGGATTAGTGAGAGCGCATTTTTAATTTTCAACTTTTTGTTTCTTTGTTCACAAACTTTGAACCCGTTTATCTCGAAACCATGTTTTTCGCACTGGTTGCGGCACTAGCGGGTTCATTTTCTCGCGATTTTTTTTTTTTTTTTGTATTTTTTTAATTTTGATTCGCTATCGTATGACACGAGCTTTTTTTATTTTTTTAAAATTTTTTTATGAATTTTTAAAGTCAATATTTTTTTTGCAAGAACACACTTTCAAATTTGGAACATCACCAAAAATTGAAAAAAGATTTTAAAAAAGCTCCTGTCATACGATAACCAATTTTGTTAAGTTTTAAAAAAGTCATTTTTTTCCAGATCGGACAATTTTTGCGACTCCCAGCGCTGCAAACGCGAGGCCCCGTTTTTTCTCTGCCACCAGTTTGGAGCTCTATTAAGCCATGTTAGAGTGAAAAATATATTTTTTGAAGTGAAACTTCTTTGGCGGCGAGTGAAATTTCAAGGTCTCTTATTCGTGACGCTAGGCTAACGTTTTCAATTCATATGAAAATTTAAAAAAAATTATTGCCGCTGTCGAGAATTGAACCCCGAACATCGTTGCTTATGAGTTGGAACCTATACCATTACGCCATGTAAGCACATGTAAAGATCAAACAAAATTTAATTAAAACTGAACGCGTAACATACTGAAAATAACATAATTAACATTAACATTACATACATTAACATTAACATTACATTATTAACATAACCGTAACAATAATTTTCATCCTACAAGTATGCACGGAAAAAAATAGAAAAATAGCTAAAACAGGAGCAGAACGCGTTCGTGAATAAAGAGAACGAATTAGAGCTCTAAAGAATGCAGCCGCAGCTGGGTCTGCAACTTATGATGAAGGTAAGGTGATTGCAACATCGGTTGAGTTCCAAAATGCATTTTTACGAAACATCAGTCTATTTTGGTGAATCTACAAAGAACCACTCCCCAAAAAACACACTGATGCTTTGTTAAAATGAATTTTGGAACACAGCCATCATCTCAACAAAATTTTATAGCTAACCAAGTTGATACACTCAACAATCAACAAAATTCTATAGCCAACCAAGTTGATACACTCAACAATCAACATTCGCTGCTTTACGAAGCCCTCACTCAACATAGCAATTATTATGGCCAGGAAGCAAAACACAATAATCAACAAGTTTTGTCTCTGCTTTCGGAGACTAGTACCTTTAACTAGTACTATGCAAATGCAATCCAGCATTCAAAAAGTGACAATGTTGAGAAGACATTCGAAAGCAACTAAAACACCAACTGAACTAAAACAAGTAACAAAAATAACTGTTATTTTACAATTTTCAAATGAAAAAATATTGTTGAAAGACTTTTCCAAATATACCATTATGTTACAAATGTCCTCAGTCTCATGAATATTAAGTTCCTTTTAAATTTAAGACTGATTCTTTAAAAGATAAAATTTAAGTGTTATTTTTTGCTTTTTTTTTTCTAGGAAAAATAAAGGTTCTTTTGATTTTTATTTTATCTTTAATTTTTTCGGTCAAAATAATCAAGCAATTTGTGTTTTTTTTAAAGGCCGCTTGACAGATTGGACTGTTGACACCATGTGTAAAATGTCTCACCGATGAGATGAAAATAATGGTATCAACATTTTTTTAGTCGGTGAAATGACTTGAACAAATATACACTACCTGATATTTTTGACCGAAAAGATAAACGGCAGAAAATAACTGTTATTTTCGACCGATAAAATAAAAGTCAAAAGTAACTGTCATTTTTGCCCAAAAAAACTATAAGGCTCAAAATAACTTTTATTTTTGTCGGAAAAAAAAACAATGAGATAAAAATTAATATGTGACACTTTCGATAAAAACCAAAGCCGATACGGCCCCTGGATGCAAATATTGAATCAACAGATTATTATTCCATTTCGTATTGATTGAATTTCTTTTCAGATACTTTCTCTCTCTATGTCACACTAAAATCTCTCTTATTTCTTACTGTTAAAGAAGTTTCACTTCTGCCACGTGTACGTTGGTACACGCGAGTTTTTTTTAATTTTTTTCTTGTAATTTTTGGAAAAATGTTTGCTTTTGACTGAGTTATGAATTTTTAAAAAAAGGTCTGTTTATGCTGCCGCGAATGTCATGTCCCTCCTTAATTCCATAAAATAAAATTTTTCGAAAATGTTTTGTTATTCGACATTTTCTGCAAGACCAAATATTAAGTTTGACAGATCTATATATATTATATATTAGATCTATATATAAAAGTCATTTGTCACGCTCTTCACCTTGTATCACTCAAACTGTAATCAAGCTATTGCAGGGCCTGTCAAAATTTTCAGCCTTAAAGTATGCACAGAAATTTTTTTTGTTACTTATCAGTGACGATTTTGTTGTACAACAATAGTACGAGTTTTAAATTTTTCCAAACCACTGTAGTACAGACAGATTAAAAAATTTAATTGAATTTGAAATTTTTGGGTAATTTTTAATATGAAAAATTTGTTGCGCAAATTCGCATGGAAAAATTAAAAAAACCAAACAACCACATTTTTAAGACAATAGGCAGGCAAAAGCATTTTCTCCTGGGAATGATGTGAAAAATTTGGGGAATTTGTATTTTTTTTAAAGAATTTTCATTTTTGTGCCATTTTGAGAAAAAAATTGTTAGGCTGTTTTCCTTTTTGTTGTTAATGTGGACAATTGGGCGATTTTGTATCTTTTTTGAGAATTTTTATTTTTGTGACATTTTTCGAAAAAATTGTTAGACTTTTTTCCTGTTTGTTGGGCAAAATTTTGCTTTTTTGTTTTGAGATATTTTTCATTCAGGTTTGGATCATTTTTGAATGACGTTCGCAAATAACATAAAGAATTTGTGATCGAGTAATCGAGTGAAATTTTGGCAGTAATAATAATAAATAAGTAAATTATGAAGATTTCAAAAATTTCGCATTTGAAGTAAAAATTGATCATGAGCTGAAAGCAATAAACATTATTGCATAGTCTTTTTTTTCATAAGGTACGAATAGAAGGCTTGTCGCATTTTTATGACTTTAACACGGTTTTAATAGTCTTCAAAATATTAGTTATTTATTTTGCTGCTTTCTGTAGAAGTAAAATTTCTCAAAAATTCATTATTATTTTAACCTTACTCCTGAATTCAAAGCCAAAAACACAAAATAACTCTTTTCTGATGCACCAAAAGTTCATGTTTCTTGTCAGTTCATTTATTGAAAACCACTGAGAAGCAGAATTCTGGTTGGGAATCGGAATTTGGTTTTCGGAAAAAACATATCTCGCTCTGATAGTTACTAAAAGCTTGCTTACGTGGCATCAATATTTACCAATACACTTCTAATTATTTTATAATTCAAAGGTAAAATACATAACAAATTTCAAAATAATATATAAATTCATCATTTTTTTTTTCTTCAGCCCAAAAAAAATTATATTTAATTTCCTTTTTCTTTCTAAAACCAAAGCTTTTCTTATCAACGATAATAATTAATTAAGATTTGTGTATTATTTTTCTTAATAAAACGCAAAATCGCTTAACTCAAGTCATCAGGAGCACGATAAATTTTTGAAATATGTGCTTATTTTACTCTCCGCTCTTCATACAACCGCTCTACATTTCTCCACTTTGTTGTTTCTATTAATCGCCTACTTGAAAATTCATTAGCTGTTAAACTGTTAAGCATAGCAGCTTGTTTTTGTGGCAAGCAACGTTACGCCCACAACATCATTTGGCAACAAGGACCTTGTGTTGTGCTACAACAACAAAGAAAATTAATTTCTACAACAAGCTAATTAATATGCGTTCGCGATTTTTGTTGTTATATAATTATACGCAAATATTGAAGCAGCCATAATTTATGCTCAACAATGCGGCAGGATACTAGATGTTGCATATTCAAGTTCAGGTTGAGTCTTATATTGGTATATATATATATGTACACAGAATTTTGCGGCAAATATCAGCAGTAGCGCAAAATGTTTTGTTCTTGTGTTGTTTTTTTTTTTTGTGTTTTTTTTTCTTACTTTATGTATTACCGCAGTTTAAATTGAGCCCAACATTGCAGTCGAACTAAGCGCATTGAGCCGCAAAGAAGTCAACACTGCTAGTTGTGGCAAAGTAAAGTTCATTAAAAATTCATTTATATTTACCAAAGCTTTGGCAATTTCTTGCCGCATTGACTTCCGTTTCCGGCATGAATGACGACTACTTGTAGTTTAGTCATTTGTGTACGCAGTAGCAGCAGCAGCAAGAGCTAAAATCACATTATTTTAGCGCAGTTTTTAAAGTTTCAAATGAAGATGTGTGTATGTGTGTGTGTGTGTTTTTGTATAAACCTGAATATTGCACGTGTGTTGGTTTGTGTTTTGTTACATAAAATCGCTGCTGAGTTGTGCCTCCCCAGGGGTAGCAGCTATTTCGCTGTTGGATTTACATTTGAAATCATTTTGCGGATGTTTCAAAGCGGAAGTTTTGCCTTGTACTACAATTTTGAGCTTTTAAGTTGCGTAGGCTTTAGTAGGTAATCAAATGTCGCAATTTTTTTTTTTATTTTTCATTTCAAATTTTGTAAAAAAGTGTTTGCTAGTGGTTAGAAAATATATACTTTAACAATTTTTTTACTAAACTTTTTAAGGCAACGTTAAGCTTAAAATTTTAGCCAAATGTTGCTTTTTATAATCAAATTTCAATTTTAGTTTTTAAGCTACTTAAAGTAAACTTTGAATTATATTCTGAAAAATTCTGATTAAAAAGCTAGAAAACAAGAAATCTGCTTGTTGGTAGAAAACAAACAAAAAAAAAGAAAAATATTCAAGAGTAAATTATTTGTGAGCATGTTTCTAGCGAAAATCATTTTGTTGTATTTTTATTTTTTCAAAATATTGCTCTCATTTCATTGTTTTTTTTTATTTTTTTTTTTGTTTTTTTTTATTTTTTTTTTTGTTTTATTTTATTTATATTCAGAGTCCGCTTGAAAGCTTTGTAGCTTAGCATATTTTAAATAAATGCTAAAAGAAAATTTGCTGTAATCAATCAGCATTTTTCTATTTATTCCACTTTCATTCTTTTTCATTGGTGTTTTCCAAGCGAAAACATTCAAATATTGCTTCAAATATTTTTTATTTATTTTCAATTTCAAGTTGCAGCTGCAAAAAAAAATTTGCATCAACTTTATTTCCGCTCAAAGTAGTTGTATGCAAATCTATAAAAAACATAAAATAATATAAAACGACACAATATTGAGCAGCAACATAGCAAGTACAGAAGGTATTATGAATAAGAGAGCTCGTATACCATTGACGTATAGTAAAATATGATAACATTGCCAGTTACTGAGAATTGTTCAAAGGTCTTGTGCGATGAAGGATTGAATTGTGAACAATATGCAAAATTCATGGCAAACACAAGCGTAACAGTCAGTTCTGGTAACAAAAAGATAATACAACATCAAAAGCAAAAGCTACTTCGACATATTTGAATTCAACATAAAAAATTAAATTTGGCTACATTTGGAGTTTCATTGATTGAATATATGTTCTGACTTACATACACTGAACCAAAAAATTACACAATAATTATGAATTTTTACATAATCTTCATGAATATCATTCAATGTACAAAATAAAAAAAAAAATAATAAAAAAAATCAAATTGACCATTTCCGCCCTTGAAAGGATTTTGACCGAGCTTCTTATGATCAAATTGTTAATTGTTAAAAGTTAATTGTTAAAGTATACCTACAATTTAAAATAAAAAAAAAAAAAACAAAAAAACTCGCGCTTAGCAACGCACACGTGGCAGAAGTGAAACTTCTTAAACAGTAAGAAATAAGAGAGATTTTAGTGTGAAATAGAGCGAGAAAGTATCTGAAAAGAAATTCAAGCAATACGAAATGAAATAATAATCTACTGGTTCAATATTTATATCCAGATACCGTACCGTCTATGGTTTTTATCGAAAGTGTCACATATTAACTGTTATCTTTTAACTTTTATTCTTTTCCGACAAAAATAAAAGTGTTTTTGTGACTTTTAGTTTATGGGCAAAAATAACAGTTACTTTTACTTTTATCATATCGATCAAAAATAACAGTTATTTTTCGGTCTTAGATATCTTATTATTATAGTTATTTATTATAGTTATTTTTGACTAAAAAAAAATTAAAGTCACAAAATAACTGCTATTTTTGACCAATAAAATAAAATTCAAAAGTAACCTTTATTTCTCCTCAAAAAATACAACGCAAAAAATAACAGTTAACTTTTTACTTATAAAGAATCAGTCGAAAATTTAAAATGCACTTAATATTCGTGAGACTGAGGACATTTGTAATATAATGGTATATTTGAAAAAGTAAAATTCAAATTGTAAAAAATGAAGTAAAATGAAATTGTAAAAAATTTTGATATTGTAAAATAACAGTTAATTTTGTTCCCTGCTTTCATTGCGAATGTCTTCTCAACTTTGTCACTTTTTGAATGCTAGATTGCATTTGCATAGTACTCGTTGACGGAGCCTCCGAAAGCAGAGAAAAATCTTGTTGATTATTGCCTTTTGCTTCCTGCTCAAAATAGTTGCTTTGTTGAGTGAGGGCCTCGTAAAGCATCGAACGTCGATTGTTGAGTGTATCATAAAAAAAAGGCTATAACATTTTGTTGAGATGATGACTGAGTTCCAAAATACATTTTTAGAAAGCATCAGTGTATTTTTCTGGGCATTGGTTCTTTGCAGATTCACCAAAATACACTGAAAAAACAAAAAAAAAAACAAATTGGCCATTTCAGCCCTTGAAAGGACTTTGACCGAGCTTCTTATGATCAATTGTGTTGTGTGTGTTATTAAATGTTTGTACACAATTGACCGAGAACTGGACCTACATGTTTTATGCCGACTCCGAACGGCTCATGTTCTCAAGAAGCTTTACATGGCATTATTTACTCTCCGAGGTTTGCCATTGTCTGCAGAGAGGTGGTGACCGATCAGAAAAATTTTATATTGAAAAAACTTTTCGCCGCGGCTGGGGATCGAACCCGGGCTCCGAGCATGCTAAGCCACACACTTAACCTGCATGCCACGGTCACCACAATACACTGATGCTTCGTAAAAATGCATTTTGAAACTCAGCCGATGCTGCAATTACCTTGCCTTCATCATTAGTTGCAGACCCAGCTGCGACTGCAGTCTTAATAGCTCTTATTCGCTGTTTATATTCACGAACGCACTCTGCTCCTGTTTTAGCTATTTTTCTTAGCTTTGAGACTTTTTTTGGCACGGCAAGCACTATTCTCGGCAGTCTTAAATATTGCACTTTTAACACTTTTTGCTTTTAATATAAGTGGTCCTCATGTTAGCTCGCAAATGCCACGTTTACCACACAAACCTGTCAATTTTTCACTGCATATATTAGCTGTTCTCTTTTTCCATACAAAAAAAGTTTAAAAGGTGCTCGCAAGATTCTAATGCATTTTCAGTTCGTAAACTTCGTATGTAAACCTCGTATTGGCGTTTGTACTGAAACAGCTGATTTATATACTCGCAACTTGTAGGGTATGTTCATTAAATGGCGTAAATAAATTTGCGCAAATACGAATATGCGAGAATAAGAGCTTTCATGAGTACCACTATTATATTGAATTAATTGTTTTGCATGTTGTCAAGTTTTTGATAAAAACCAACGAGCCAAATTAAGCTTTAAGCTCATGATGCAGTGAACAGGCAGTCAATTTTTTCCCGCTAGATGTATCTCTATGCCTTAATATTTTGGTTTGAAGCTTAAAGAAAAAAATTTTCCTTGCATACTTTTAGGATGAAAATTAATGTTACGTACCAAAACGCGTTCAATATTAATTACATTTTGTTTGCATTTTTATCATGTGCGTAATTGTAGAGCTTCCGATACTTGAGCAATGGTCAACATCGATGGTCCGGGTTCAATTCTTGATAGCGGCTAACATTTTTTGAAAATTTTCATATGAATTGAAAACGTTAGCCTAGCGTCACGAATAAGAGACTTAGAAATTTCACTCGCCACCAAAGAAGTTTCACTTAAAAAAAAAAAATACAACTGAAAATATTTTAAAAGCGTTGTTTTAAGAATACTATAGAAGAACCTTTATGCCGTATTAGTTGTTATCTGCACTAGTAAAATCTAAAAATATTTTATATGATTTCGTTCAATCAAAAAAGGGAATTTTGAAAACAAAACAAAAAACTACTTTTTGGCTTAAAATTAAGAACTCGACTAGATCTTACATAAGCTGAGCAGACAAAAGTGGCGTAAGTCCATTATTAGTAATTTAGATGAGACAGTGATGACCGTGGCATGCAGGTTAAGTGTGTGGCTTAGCATGTTCGGAACCCGGGTTCGATCCCCAGCCGCGGCGAAAAGTTTTTTTCAATAAAAAAATTTTCTGATCGGTCACCACCTCTCTGCAGACAATGGCAAACCTCAGAGAGTTAATAATGCCATGTAAAGCTTCTTGAGAACATGAACTTTAGCCGTTCGGAGTCGGCATAAAAAATGTAGGTCCAGTTCTCGGTCAATTGTGCGCAAACATTTAATAACACACACAACACAATTGATCATAAGAAGCTCAGTCAAAGTCCTTTCAAGGGCTGAAATGTCCAATTTGTGTTTTTTTTTTTTTGTTTGTCAGTTAGTTCAAAAAAAGCTTTTCATATGATAAAACAAATACATGTTAACCCAAAACCGGTCAAGGAAATGACAAATTATGTAGTATTTAAATAAAAATGAACTTAAGTCACTTGTGCTCTGTACAGCTCATACATAGACTAGTCTAGTGCTGCTCAGCAATCAAAATTACATTTTTTATCATTTAATTAACATTCCTTTACTTTTCTTTGTTTTAAAAGCGTACGACTTTTGGGTACTTCAACCTGGAAATGGCAATATTTATTATTTTTATTTTTGGTCTTTGTTTTTGGTTTATGTTGTTGACTTATTTGTATTGTATAAAAATTAATCATGTTATTTATATATTTGAACAAATATTATATAACAACAATTCGAAAGAAAATTGAATATATTATTTTTAACAAGAATTTGTCTACAAAAACACTGCCTAAAGATATGCAATATCAATTCAACGAAAAACTTTTAGCCAAATAAACAAAAACAAAAGTTGACTTATTTATGTTTCCTTTTTTTTATATATATATTAAAAACTTCAACATCATGCTTGCGTTCGGTGTGACCGTCCCTCTTTCTGCACACACGCTATCAACGTTATGGCCTCCAAAAATAGGTGGTTATTTAAAGGCCAACTTTGGGGTTGAATTTATTTCAAAAATAATACAGTTTAATGCCCATAACGTAAAAATGTTGAATATATGAAAACAGTGTACCGGGAAAAAAAAACAAAACAAAAGAAAAAACAGTTCGTGGCAACGTTATACATTTTATTTCTTTGTTTCTGTTTTATATGTGCGAGCATATTTTGTTCTATATTTTTCTGCTGTAAGCTTCGTTAAACCATTTGTTAAGCTATAAGTTCATAAAATATTAAATTTTAAAAATTTGAAATCCAATTGCTTTTGGTCACACGTCACAAATCCAACACAAATCCAATTACTTTTTATAGCACATATACAGCTGCGATCAAAATAATAGTAGTGCCCACAACGGTTCTACAAAAATTTAAAATAAAACTCGCACGTTACTGGATTTAATAATTGTTGTTAAAAATTATTGTTCTCCACATCTTATCTTTTATTTAACAAAATCTCAAAAAAACTAGTGATTATAAAAATTTCAATACAAATAGAAAAATAACACAAAATTTGGTAATCAACTTCACAGTTCAGATAAATTGTAATTTTTTCTTGTAATTTATACTTAGTTGTATGGCCTTTCTTAGTAAATACTGCTTAACAACGACGAAGCATCGAGTTCACAAGATCCTTTCATGTTTTGATAGGTATGGAGTACATATTGGCTCAACCTCTTCCCAAAGCTGATGTTTGTCTGAAGGTTTAGAGTCAGCAATACCATTTTTAAAACATTACACCACAAATTTTCAATCGTATCTAGATCCGGCGACTGAGCGGGCCACTCCAAGGGCACTCTCCAATTGTCTAAGAACTACTTCTTCACAAGTTTGTTCGTATGTTTAATTTCGTTATTTTATTTATAAACCCATATTAGTGGTAACTCCTTTTGAGCATACGATATCATAGTTTCATGTAACATTTTGACGTAAAGATGTTAATCTATTACGATTCTATACAATAAAATGGACCAACACCATAGATAGAAAAGCATGTCCAAGCCATGATTTTGTCACCACCGTGCTTAATGGTTTTTGTGGTATACTTCGAGTTGAATTGACTATTTTTTGGGACGTCAAATTTATTGACGAGATCCTTTACCACAGTATATTACAATTTTGGACTCGTCCGATCATCAAATGTTCATTTATTTTTCATTTGGCTACAAAGAATAATCTCTTGCGAACTGAATCCGTTTTTGAACATGCTTCTTGGTTAAAAGTAGCCCTGCGTAGTCAAATATTGTTCCGTAAGAAGTCTATGTAAAGTACGATACTTGCGTTTTATTAAGCTCTACTTATATTTGTACTGCATAGGCCAATGGATTGGCTTTATAGTACAGTACCACTTGTTTAATCAAATTCACCGTCATAACTGTCTTGCGTACACGTGTCTCTGGTTTTTTATTGTATTTTATGGCATTGCAAATTGTGGTCGGTGAACATTTGAGCAGATTTTTAACCTCTTGGTATGTTTTGCTCTCATAAATTAATTGTTTTTATCAATTGCCGCTTTTCAACAGAATCATGTTTTCCTCGTTGGTTTTTATATAAACTGAGGGAAAATAGCTCAATACTTACTTTTTCGTGTATTTATAATATAACTAGTATCGCCTGGGGTCGAAATTCGACCAATTTATTAATTGCCTATTTATAACTATATGCGAGATGGTTTAAATAAGTTCGAGGCTATAACTCTTAATTGATTGGAGGTATGAAGCTTTTTTCTTCAAACAAATTATTTTTTTATTTTTTTCAAAAACAGAAAAACAACATTTTAAAAATATTTCATTTTGTCAAAGAAATCATAGGGGGTAGACTTGATTTTTTGCTGCCATGGACAAAATAAATTCACCTAAAATCCGGTGTGGACTTTGAAAAAAAATCAAAACTGCAATTTTGAGTTTTTGCTTTTTTACAACAAAAATCATGTTTACCCCATATTTTAAGAATAAATCAAATTTTATGGTCTTTTTTTTAAAAGGATTAATTTATATATAAACAAAAACAAAACGATATTATTTTCAAAAGTTTTTTGAAGTTAACTGATAAGACTGAAATACAAAAAAGAAATAAATAAAATCTATTTACAGATGGCGGAGGTATTGGCTTCCCAATTTAGAACATTCAATTTGACACAGTTTTTTTTCTCTCTCTTGGCATTTGGTTGAAACACACGCTAAATACCTAACGAAAATATTAAGAACATACTTAAAATAAAAATACTTTTGGTTAGAACTTTGCTGTAATTTTTATCACATTTGAATGAAAATTTAACAAACTTTCAGAAAAAATTAAAAAAAATTGAAAAACCGTTAAAATCCGACCAAAATATTCACATGGAAAGTCAAAATGTGAATTCAAAACACATTTTTTTACAAATTTTACAATTGACGAATGCATAAAACTAAATTTTTTGAAGAAATTGTTACTTTTGAAAAAAACTCAAATTCGACTTACTCAAAAACTCTCCCCCAAGCATTTTTTTCATATTAATCAAAGAGCGGGTTTTTTCTTAAAAATTTAATTTCTCTCTTAGAAGGTTGGGAACCCCCTCTATGAGATATATCATTTATATGTACATTCTGCACATCTGGACAACATAACCTTTCGAATGATATAAGTTTAATTTATTTTGAGTTTTAATTAATACCAAAAAAGCGTACCACAAACTTTAATGTTCACGTGTTAATATATAAGATTTAGCGAAATTTTTCAATGCTTCGGATGTATGAATGAAACTCTACTATTTTTTGACCGAAAAATTTGCATCAATTCTCAATAAAAGTGAATTTACAAAAAAACAACAAAGAGTTGTTGTTTACAAGATCAGGTCACCAGATTGTTTACTCACCATATAACGGTATATAACAGCTGAGGCGAGTTAAAAAAGGCTTGTTTACAAAATAACCTGCTTGATCACTGTTCATATTTGGCACTTCTATTAATTTGACCGCAACTGTATGTAGCTATGCAGTGCAAATAAGAAAAATTTTATTTTTTTATCTAAAAACATTTATAAATTTTTTTTGCTGCCTTACAGACTGCGTGCTTCCTAAGCATAAACCAGCAAGGAAAAAAAAATAGCTTTTTGCAATATTTTTAGGCTTAACTGCAGAGTGTTAACATTTTTACATGCTTGCTAAATTGTTGCATTTTTTGTTATAACTTAATTAGTGCGGCAAGAATTGTACACAATTTTTAGTAAAATTTATGCAATTTATGTGCGCCACTCTAGAGCTGGGCAAAAATATTTCCTTTGATTTTCATTACATTTCATAGAATTTCAACAACACTGACAGCTTTTGATAAAAATATTGTCATAAAAAATGAATGCTGTTGATGAATGAATGTATTGCAACCATTGCATGGCCACAATTGATGGCAACAAGACACAAAAATTTTGATTTATGTTTTATGTATGACACACATACATACACACTCACTCATACAGCATTATTGTATTTGTGCTGCTATTTGGAGTTTATATTTTTTTTTTCATTTCCGGTGTAATATTTTTTTATTTGATTTAAAAATCATAAAAATGTATGAAATAGTTGATGCATAACAGCAGCAAAATACGAGTTATTTTGACACTGCATGGTTATGGTGCTGATGATGATGATGATGATGATGGTGCCACAATATTTCACAGTTTGCTGTCAAAATTTGACATTTGTGGTTTATGTATTTGCTAGCAATTTTTGGTATAAAACATAAAACTGAGATTTTTGCTTAAACCACAAAAGCATATAATTTGATCAATCTTCTGATTTTTTTTTTTTGCCACAAACTCTCAAAATCTGCTAAGCATATGTGTATGTGATTATATGAAAATGTACATCAAGGAATTATCTATTGCTTCTAACTAGCTGTGTCACAAAACGAAATAGCATTTTTCCATTGCATGCTTTTATCCAAATTGTATTTGCTTGCTAACATGAAATACGAACTTTTGTTCTGCTCACTTCTGCAGAATTGAAATGTGAGGCATTTTCATTAAGTCTGAAGAGTTTTCTTGAAATTTTGCGCCTTGTTCGAGTAGAGATTTTTAATGAATTTGCATCGATTACAAGAGCTTAATTTTAGATCTTATCCAAGTGGCTGTAATACTTGCAGGCAGACACTGATTGTGTTAACTGGGCTCAGCTTGAAGTGTGCACACATGAGTGGATGAATTTTTTTATTATTTCTTCACAAATCAATACAATCTTCTAAAATTTCTTCAACTAGCTCAATTTTTGAATATTGAGTAAGTAAATTGTTTCAACTTGTAGTTCACATGCCAGTTTTTTAACTGAAAGTTTGCTTTAAATCAAACTTGCAAAAACTAAGTGTTATCAAAAGTTACTTAAAAAGTACTTTATTACCTCCATTTATTTATTATAGCATCTGTTTAGTTAAAAATAAAAAATCACGCAAAACAAAGTGGATGACATTTTGAAAATAAGTACACCGAGTAATAATGCGCATACCAGTTAGTTTCTCCAACTCTCGGAATTTTAATGCTTTTGCTTAACTTGACTTCTTTTGTTTTTTTCTAAACAAATGGAAAAGTTAAACTTTTATCTTTATTATGAAATCCATATCATTGTTTGATATTACATTTCATTCCATTGTCTGTCTTGTTTCTTCTTCTTCGTCTTCTTACATTTAAAAATATTCTTTACTCTGAATACTTACATAATTATAAAGTTATATTTCCACAGCATTGCTTGCTCTTCTTCCATCTCTCTGCCTACCCCCCAGTCCATATAATCATTATTGCTTATTATTTTTGCTTTTGTTGTACCATTAAAATCTGCCTGTCAGTGTAATTGACAAATGAATGTCTTGAGCCATTCGTCGTTTGCTTTCTTCTTTTGTATTCATTGAAACAACAGTGCCGAGAAATTGAGACATTAACAAGCTACAGGTTAGATAGATGGCTTTAAAGAAAATAACAAAAGACTAGATTCTAAATTCCAGTCACGAGGAATGAAAGAAAAGTTTCTAAACGAAGATTAATTGTTGATATTTATTATTAGTTCTTTAGCAGACGAGCATTTGTATGGATAGTTAGGAGCAGGTGAGTTCAGAGTTATAGATTGAAACATTCATTTCTACTTACGTTTGGCATTTT
Organism: Tetanocera ferruginea; assembly: GCA_958299015.1. Lineage (NCBI taxonomy): Eukaryota > Metazoa > Arthropoda > Insecta > Diptera > Sciomyzidae > Tetanocera > Tetanocera ferruginea. The sequence goes on from OY282644.1 coordinate 2,241,206, forward strand.
TATTAAATAGCACGACAGCACTTTTAGGCTGCTTGCTTAAATAAGGCTTTTGTAAGTTTTTGGGTTTGAATATTAAAGACTTTTTTAGACGGATTTTAGAAGATGATACAAAAAAACATTACATGTTAAACGGTCTTTTCAGTTAGAAAATAAACATTTAAAATTAAAGATTTTTCAACAGCTTAATTCAAAGCATAAATGTTTTTAAAATACTAACCAGACAGACATAATCTTATACCATGTCTACACAGAGAGTTAAGTTAATTTTAACTAATATTTAACCGAAGTTGTTCACACAGAGATACCGTAGCAGAATTGTGTTAAATTTGCCGACAATGCTGCTGGTATCTCTGCGTAGGCAGGCGTTTTTCTTACTTCATTCCCTACTATTGACTAATACCTTTTCGAAGTTATTTTGCTAATTTTTAAAGAAAATAACAACATATAATAAAAAACATAAATTGTATAATTTACGAATCAGCTTTTCTATTTTAGCAGTTCTTATAAAAAAAGTTTCTTTCATCAAAAATACCACTGAATATATATACTTTTATTATATTTTGTGCATACTTTTAGGCACTTTTTGCATTGAGTCATAAAAACTACAATGAATATACAATGAGTTAAGCTGAGTTAAATCGTACATTTTTGTACTGGTAACGCAAGAGTTTATTTCTCGTTAAATGGGTTAACTCAGCTTTGTACTGGTAACTCAAACTTAACTAATGCTATGTCTACACAGAGAGTTAAGTTAATTTTAACTAACATTTAACCGAAGTTGTTCACACAGAGATACCGTAGTAGAATTGAGTTAAATTTGCCGACAATGCTGCTGGTGCCTCTGCGTACACATGCGTTTTTTTCTTGCTATGCGAAAGCTCTGCCCATATTTGGATGAAAACTACTTTCCCCACTATTGCCCAAATCCTTTTCGAAGTTCTTTTACTCATTTTTTAAAGAAAATAACAACATATAGTTAAAAAAATAAATTGTATAATTAACAAATCAGCTGTTCTATTTTGACAGTTCTTGTAAAAAAAAGTTTCTTTCACGAAAAATACCACTGAATATAAACATTTATATTATTTTGTAGTGTACTTTTAGGCACTTTTTACATTGAGTCATAAAAACTCAGAATATATAATGAGTTAAGTTGAGTTAAATCGTACATTTTTGTACTGGTAACGCAAGAGTTTATTTCTCGTTAAATGGGAAAACTCAGCTTTGTACTGGTAACTCAAACTTAACTAACTGTGCAGACATGCTCTTATGAAATATACTTTATGCATCAACTAAAAAAATTTTCATTGCATTGTTTTAGGCAGTTGATGCATAAAGAATATTTCTTAAGATGATGTCTGTCTGCTTTTAACATTAATTTATTAAATACTTTCCAATTTTCTCCATAGCTGCTGAAAAATCTTCTTCAAAGTAGCTGAAAATAAAGATTTACAAATAATATTTTTAAAGAATATTTTAGCCCTTACTTTCAATTTTTGAAACATTTTCAAAAATTTTTTCCTTTCTAATTTTTCTTTTATCTCACAATTTATACGCTTGGAATTAAACATAAACCGAAATATAGTTATCATCGATTTAGGTCGATATTTATGCTTCTTGTGAACAAAATGGCCCTAAGACATTTTTTATACCCTAAACCTGAAAGGTCAGGGTATATTAACTTTGTGCAAACGTTTGTAACGCATAGAACGAAGCGAGTCCGGTATAGAAAAGTATATATATTCTTGATCAGCGTCACCACGTGAGTTGAGCTATCCATGTCCGTCCGTCCGTCCGTCCGTCCGTCCGTCTGTGTGTTGTCCGTATACACAGGATAAGAAGAAGGAGTTGAGATAATTGGATGAAACTTGGTACACATGGTCACATGGACCCAAGGATCTGCACTATTGAATATTTTTGGAATCCGCCCACAGACACGCCTACCTCCCGTACAACGCGAAAATCGAAAACTGCATAACTCAGCTCATAATTAGCCTACAACAATTGGTATGTATGTGTTTTATGCCAACACAAAGATGTCTTTGAAAAATGGACGTCATCCGCTTACGGACACGCCCACCTCCCATACAATCCAAAAATTGAAAACGCAATAAATAAGCCTCTGTTTAACCAACAGAGCTAAAACTTTACACATATATTTTTTGTAACAAAACAAAGAGAGTTTTGAAAAGTGGACATCATCCGCCCACGGACACGCCTACCTCCCGCACAACGCGTAAATTGAAAACTGCATAACTCAGCTCATAATTAGCCTACAACAATAAAATTTGGTATGTATGTGTTTTATGCAAACACAAAGATTTTTTCGAAAAATGGACGTCATCCGCTCACGGACACGCCCACCTCCCATACAAGCCAAAAATTGAAAACGCAATAAATAAGCCTCTGTTTAACCTACAGAGCTATAATTTAGCACGTATGTTTTTTATGACAAGACAAAGAAGCTTTTGAAAAATGGACGTAATCCGCCTACGGACACGCCTACCTCCCATACAACCCAAAAAAGTTTAAAACTCAATAAATAAGGTTATGTTTGTCATAGAGAAATTAAATTTGGTATGGATGTATTTTATACCAAAACTAAGGTGTGTCCAAAAATTGGAAGTAATTCGTCCATGAACACGCCCAACTCCCATAGCGAAAGCACAATAAAGGCATTAACTGTGAGCTACAGGAATAAAACTTGGTATGTGTAAATTTTTCATCAACATTTAAATGCATATAAAATATAGGCTTCATCCGCCCTTGGAGACGCCCATTTACAATACAAATTTTTTGTTTTTGAAAAGTGGGTTTAGGGTATTTCATAGTCGGCCTAGACCGACTTTAGACTTTCTTTACTTGTTTTTTTTTTGGAAAAGCGTTAACAAAGACTTATAAAAAGGGTGTTGCAGGTTAAATATTTTAAAAATATATTCAAACAGTTATTTTAAAATTTTACTATAGGTCTGTGAATACAGCAACTGTGTCGATGCTTATTTCTTTTCTTTAATTGTATAAAATAACTTAACTTAGTTTTATCTTAAAAGCCAATAAAACTGTGTTAAAAGTACTGTTTCACACTTATTTTTGTTTTCTTAGTAAAAAAATGTAGCTCAAAAAAAAAAAAATTTGTTAACTAAAAATGTAATTTTTGAATTGTAAAATTGAATTTTTAAAAAACAATATGTAAAATTATTGTATACTAGTGGGCCCAGCAGACGTTGTCCTACCTTCAAGTATTTGAAAGTAGATGGAAAGTAGACATGTTTTTGAACTTAATTTTAAAGAAAAGAACAATTCAAGCTGATATCTTGAAAAATTTGAGATTTATAAAATTGAAATATTTTGATGACGTTGTTTTATATGGAAGGCTGACGTGGTTTTTTTGTTGAGAAAAGTATGCATGTACACCAAATTTCAACAGGATATATTAAAAACGATGGGGCTTATGAAGGTTTAACTATTTTTTAATAGTTTAAATGTTTATTTACAATTAAGCAATTAACAAAAAACAATTAACAAAATTTCAGAACAATATCTTGAAAACGGCCAGATTTATAACTATGTTAGTGGTGTAATTTTATATGGGAGATGCCCGATTTTTATCCGATTTTTATGATTTTTGATCTTCAGCGTATACATAATACGAATTTGAATTTCGGCCTTTTTCAACGGCCGTTCAATATAAAAAACATTATTCCTTTTCTTCATTCTTCTAAAGCAGCAGCCACTGACACCTCTGTGACGAGCTTAACATGCCGCCCAGTGTCCTAAATAGGGCAAAAAAACAAATGTTTAAAAATGCTTCCATACAAAAAATAAAAACATATCAAATACACATTAAATAACAAGTAGATTCACTTTGAAAAAAACTGTTTTATCTTGTCAAAGCATTTGCCAACAGGGATGAAAATTTGCATTTCTGTGTTTTTATATGAAAGGAATTGCCATGAATATCATGTGCTGAATTTGTGATTTTATTGAGCTTGTAAGAAAAAAAACACGTAGAAAAGGATTTCTTGTAGAAATTAGACCTAGCTAGATCGATTTGTTGCCACACCCCGTAAACCCGTAAATTTCAATCAAATTTCAACCAAATCGGGGTTGCTTTTTCAAAAACTTACAACGTTTCAAACAGTTATAAATAAATTTTTAAATTTTTGCTAACAAATTGAATTTTGAAATTTAAGCATTAAATATAAAATCAACGTTCTCAAAAACACTCGTTCAAAGCCTTTCATATATTTGGCCTGGAAAGTGGTCATGAAAACTTAATTAATTCGATTGAAGAAATGAACACAAATCTATCGAAAATGAATCCAGGTGACTTTAAAAATTAAAAACTCGGTCATGTTGCAATGGATTTTATTCTTTCTTCAGGTTCTTTAAATAATTTTTATAAATTTCCGAAAAATTCTTCATAAAAATTATTATTTTACAAAAACCATACTAAAAATTGTTTTTGTTGTAAAAATTTTAATATTAAAAAAATTAAATTTTTTCTATCTTTCATATGATGTGTATAAATATATGATTTAATCAGAGTTTCTTTTCCGAATTTTCCAAAAAAAATATTTTTTTCTATAAACCAGCCGGGAAAAATTTCTAAGAACTTGATTTTGGTATTTAAGTATAATACCGCCTGGTCGGCACTTGAGCCATTATCCTCTTTAGATGTTCGTCATTTGGCCGAATATCAATATATCAAAAATATCCTACGTACTTCTTTAGCCGATGTTATATTTATATACTAAAAAAAAAATTCATTGGATTTTTGTAACTCAAAAATTACAGGAGTTATTTAAAAAACTTTAAAAATGAAGAGGTCGTCCCAAAAACGCTGTACAGCCACCATTTTAAAATTTAACGTTTTAAAAAATGATTGTATACAGTCACTGATATGTATTTGGAAACCCATTTTTGGAATAAGTCGTTCATATATTTATATATTATCGTTCGTAGAAAAAAATCTAATAGCGTGTTTCTCGACACAAGTTTTTTCGAATCGGCTTCTAAGGTATTTCGAGTTCTGTTTGATCGATTCCGATGAATCTTAATTCACTGTGACCTTTGTAGACTCTGTTAAGTACTGAACCTTTACAGAGCTAAAAAACTTTTATATTTTTTTTATAGACTACAACCTTTTACTGAAGACTGCATTTTGAGTTTTTACTATCGGACGCTTTGAAAATGCTGAAGACAAAAAGTCGACTACAACAACTTTTTAAACACGCCAACTAGAAAATGAACAAAAAACAAATATATAAATAAAAAAATGTGTTTTTTATATCTTCTTTTAACTGCAACAATTTTTAATTAAAAAAAATATGAATTAAATAATTTAACAATACTATGTAAAAAAACATTCACAAAAAATTGGTTTTTTTTTATATCTATTCAGTGTAATAGTTCTTAAAGTGAAATCTTCTTTCAGCACTTTTATTAGTTGAGCGATTATTAGTTGAGAAAAATCTGATGTTTATGCATTATCAATAAACGAGTAACTTTCTCTTTAAAATTTTGTGGTTAACGAGTGTTTGGTATATAAAAAAGTAACGAGTATTTCGCTACTTTAAGCTATACTCTATAAGTCAAGCCACAAAATGAAGACAAAGTGCAAAGCTAAGGCACGAACCATTTGTTCAGTGTAATTTTTGATACTACAAAAAAATGTTGTTTCATAGGTTTAAATTTTCACTTCGGTTGGAAATCCGAATCCCCCCATCCCTTGTATTTTTTTAGTATATTTTGAAAACGAAATTCTAAAACTTTTTTTTATTCTGAGATTTGCTACTAAAAGGTTTCTGTACGTTTACTAAAATTTCTCCTCAAGTCTATAAAAATAGTTTTCAGAACATTTGCATTGTTGACAAATGTTTTGTAAGAAAACTATGCATTTTTCTTTAATTAATTGAATTAAATATATAATCCGCAGCATAAAAATAAGCACCAAAACGTTTAAAGATGATAAAAAAAAAGGTTTCGAAAAAAATGCTTCATGAAAAACGCTTAAATTAATTTTTTCAAAACAATTATTAAAAAAGCTTTTAGCACATATTGATGCCAAGTTGGCATGGAATTATAAATAGCATGCAATAAATAAATGCAGAATTTATTTGAGCACATGTTATGATCAATGTGCGCGCGTGTGTGTCTGATTTTGTGTCTAGTCGTGTGTAGCCTGGCATAAAAGTTCACAGCTGCATGCATTTTGCTGCATATTAATGTGTGAGTTGGTGTGCGTGCGAATATGTGTTGCATGTACGTGTTAGTCGTACATGAAAGTGATGCATAAACATACACATACACACACACACACACAAACTGAACACAGCCACAATGGCACAAGGACTTAATTATGCTCGCCTTTGGCTTGAAAAATATAATAATAATGCATACGTTTGTTCCGATTTCTATTACAGTTGTTGTTGTTGTTGTTGTTGTTGTTGTGGCGCATTGTTATTGTCTGCATCATGCATGCTTTTTTGTGCCCATTTTTTTTTCTCCGCTGCACTCTTCTGCATAATGTAGAAACTATGCAAAACTGTGTGAATTTCTATTGTATTTATTTTCACTCTTCATGCCTTCCCAACACACACACACACACACACTTCTTAACAACGCATAAAGAATGCATGGCATAGCATGACAAAGAAGCAAGGCAGGCAACAAAAACTTTATGCAAAAAAAGTAAAAAAAAAAAAACAGCAACCAGCTCACTTTACGAGCAAAGTGTGCGCACATTATTTGCATTATTTCCGGAAAGTGGATCTGAGCTGTGTTATCCTGTTGCATATGTAAAAATGGCGGCTGTGGCAACGCATACATGACAGCTATGAAAGCTTTTGTGCTCAGTGTATGCACCATTGTAATGCTGTGTGCGTTGCAGTTAATAAATTTTCGCATTCATGAATTGTGAAAACGTATTAGCACTAGATGGCAAAGCGGTAAATGTTCTTAATGGACCACGACTTGTTAGAGCTTAAGTTTTCTCGGAAAAGCTTTTATACAGTTGTCATAGCTTAAAAGACGTAGACCGACGAGCGCCTTTTATGGCAATTAATTTTTGCATATTTAAGCATGTAAATAAATTCTTGTGGCTGTGGTAAAGAAAACGAGAGAGCTGCTTAAAGAGACGAAAAGTTGTACCAAGAATTGAGTCAAACGAGTCTACAGAGCGTATAAAATGCAAGTGCTTGCTCTTAAGTAGAACAGTTTTTGCCGTTTTGTTCATTTCTATGAAACGGTAGTTGTCAAATTTTCAACAACTTAATATAAACTTGAAGCTTTATGCAGACAAGCTATAGTTACAACAGCATAAAACGCAAAATTTATAAATAACTAACCACATATTTGTAGGAATGCCTTTTTTTCATTCTAGTAATTTTTCAAAAAACTAACTAAAGTGCTTTAAGCTTGCAAAAATGCTGGAACATTCGTTCAAACTTACTAAAGTGCTTTAAGCTTACACACATATAAAATATTTTTGAAAATTGTAGCGTAAACTTTCAACTTAAGTTTTGTGCGCAAAAGTTTTTTGATTACATGTTAAATTTAAATAGCTTTTTGAGTGTAGTATTAAGCTGGGCTACCTTAAAATGTCATACCTAGCTGCTGTCAGCTCAAGCTGCTACTGACAGCACAAAGGCCAACAACTTGTATGCATAAAATATTAATACCAAGCTTAAAACTTTTTTCTGCCAACCTAAAACCTACACTTTTAGCCACAATATTATTCGTTCATTAGCCTGTTGATAAATATCTACATGGCTACAATGTTTGCTCATATATGTGTGTCAGTCCTATACAAACACAACCAATGTGTTAATGGACCGAGCAGCCATTATGATGTTTAACAGTACAAATGCGTGCTTGAAATAATTAAAAAACCAAAAGCAAAAAAAAATATGTACAAAAGAGAGGGAACAGCAAAGTAGCTAAAGTAGTAAAAGGTCTTACACACAAATACATACTCACGCGCCAACTCTCACTATAGCTCATCACTATAGCCATGGGTATTAAAATAAGAAAAACAGCACAGCTAGTAGAGGCTATAAAAACTACTACAAGATATACGAAAAAAACAAATAAATTAATTTTTTTTTTCATGACACCAGCTCGTCATGTTAATTTGTTGAAAGACATGAAAACTGTTGTAGTTCAAGAAGAGAAAAAATTTTTAGAAAAAGTGAGAAATAGTAGTTGGCAGAACATGAACTGAAGTTGCTAAAAAATTGAACAAGAAGTCGGTAGGCAAGCAGCTTAGAAAAAAGTAAGTTTTATCTAGTTATGTCGTAGAAAATATTGAATTTTTTAAGATGGCCAAATGGTTGGGGTTGATGTAGAATATTTTAATGTGTATGTGTGTGTGAGAGTGACATTATTTTTTGTGCTAATAAAAGTTTAAAGCTCAACTGAAATTATCTTTAACGAAAACAAGCTAAGAAATGTTTATCAAGTTAACTTAAAAAGGAAAAGCTTTAATGAGCAATTTTAATGATTGGTATAATAAAGATAAACAAATTAAGGTGGTTGTTGCAAGAAAAGACGGCATTTTGATATGAAATCGACAAAGGTTCTTATATTTTAGGTTCGATCTTATCAACTTAAATTTAAAATTCATCTAAATAATAATTTGACTTTGGAAGGTGAAGTTGATGGTAAAAAAGTTAGTGTGAATTGGATAGCCTGATAACCTGAATTGATTGAGGAATCGTCATAACATTTAGCTAAAATTTAAATTCACATGTTGATATAGCTTTCCACCAGGGCCGGCCCAAGAATTTGTGGCACCCTAGGCCAAGGGTTAAAATTGCGTCCCTAAAAGTTGAATCAACTTACTTTAATGTAGAAAATTTAGACCTAAAAAACTTTTTAACAAAAAAAAAAACCTACTTCAAAATCACTAGAAAGTAAAAAATAATTTTAAATTACTTTTACTATTTATTTCTTGGTCAAATTTGTATTTTTATAATAAATATATTTATTTTTTTATGATAATAAAAGCTTCTAGTCAGCGCTAATCATTGACGTAAAATCATGATTTTTTCGCCATCCCTACTCTATTTAAGACTTTTTTATTTGTAAATATCCTGCTTGGGTGACGCTGTATTAATTTGTAATCTTAATTTTTCTTAAATCTTAATAAAAATGCTATTTGTGTGTTGCAGCTGCACAAAAAATCTGATTATATTAGCGCCGACTTCGAAGCTCTTATTATCATATAAAAAAATAAATATATTTATTATAAAAATACAAATTTGACCAAGAAATAAATAGTAAAAGTAATTTAAAATTATTTTTTACTTTCTAGTGATTTTGAAGTAGGTTTTTTTTTTGTTAAAAAGTTTTTATTTCTTTCTTTTTAGAGAAAATGATATATATTAAAAAAGTGTATAAATTAATTAAACACTAATTATTTATGCTCATAATATGGAAAATGCTTTTCTGTGGTTTCTTATTCTGGTCTTTGTCAGTATGTTTATCAGTACCTACTCTTGTATTTTTATCACTACCCCAATGTCAATATTGACTGAAATATAGTGTGTTTATAATATTGACACGCCTCTTTGTCGAGAATATCACACTCTTTGTCATAGTGTTTTCAATAGTTCTACCCATTCTATCAATGAATTTTAGCACCCTTAAGTCAATATGATACAGGTCTTTACACACTGCCTCACCCCTTAGTCGAATAACGCCCAATTCTTCGGTAGTAATTTGGAATAATTGTGCCTACGTCTGTACTTTTTCAGTTAGTAGTGTCAGTATTCGATTTAGTGTTTTATAATATTGCCACACCCCTTTGTCGAATGACGCTCACTTTATTCACAATAACTTTTTATAAATGTGCCTACCTCTATACTAAATATCAGCACTCTAGTGTCAATATTATTCGCGATACAGTGTATTTTATATATTGCCACAACCCTTTATCAAACAAGGTCCACTGTATTGCAAATAATTGTTTTATAACTGTGCCTACCCCTGTAGTTAACTTTAGTACTCAAGTGTCAATATTATTCGAGATACAGAGTTTTTATAATATTGCCACACCTCTTTGTCGACTAACGCCCACTTAATTGACTGTTATTTTTTACGTACCCTTGCATTTTTTCTGTGAATTTTATTAACTCTAGTACTCTAGTGTCAATATTTACTGAAATACAGTGTTTTTCTTACAGTGACACGCCCCTTTATCGAATACCGCCCACATTACTGACAGTTATTTGTTATATTTGTACCTACCTTTGTACTTAATTTTAGTATCGTAGTGGCTATAGTAATCAAGACACAGTGATTTTTTTTAATATTGCCACTCCCCTTCTCGATTAACGCCCATTTTTTTTTTTTACAAAAATTTGTAGTAATTTTTCCTACCTTTGTAATAAATTTCTGTACCCTAGTATCAATATTATTCGAGACACAGTAATTCTCTTATATTGCCACACCCCTTTGTCGAATTACGCCCACTTTTGTTTTAGTAATTTTCTTCGAGATACAATACAATATTGCCACACCCAATATTGCCACACCCTTTTTTAGAATTACGCCCACTTAAGTGATCGTCATTTTTAATACTTGTGCTTGCCCTTGTAATTTTACTGTGAATTTTATTACCGTAGTGTCAATATTTACTGAGATACAGTGTTTTTCTTATAGAGACACGCCCCTTTTCCGAATACCGCCCCCTTTCATAAACGGGCACCTCCGCGTTGATAATCTCTATATGTTGACAAAAAATTACGGCAATCGGGGAAGTACTTTAGGAGTAATCGATGTACATACATTCACAAAAAAAAAAAAAAAAAAAAAAAAAACAGAGAAACCAACCAACTTGAGAACCTCCTCCTTTTCGAAGTCGGTTAAAAAGCAAAATAAAAGAAAATAATATGAAATTCTCAACTATTTAAATAGAATAATTAAAATATTTGTTCAAATTATTTAACGAAAAGGTTGAAAATTTCAACTACAAAGTTCAAAAACGAAAATTTTTATGGAAAAAAATTGAAAAATTCAACAGAAATGTTGACTTTCTCAATCCTAGTAGGTAGCAATACAATTAAAAGATCAATTTTCAACCGAAATAGTTGAAAACTTTTACTTAAAGTTGACTTTTTCAACGAAACAAGTTGAAAAATTTAACAAAAAAACTTTTTCTCAACGCTAGAAGATAACAATTCAACTTAAAGACAAATTCTTTAACCGAAAAAGTTGAAAAATTTAAATAAAAAATGCCTTTTTCAACCCCAAAAATTCCAAAAATTTTGGAACTCAATTGAAAGGTTGTTTTTTTTTTTGTTATAAGTTGAAAAGTTCAAATAAAAATTGGTCCTTTATATATAATTCTTAATAAAAAAAAAATACGAATAATTGATAATTTCAAAAATTTGAGTTTTTTTGGTATAAAATTATAATTGATAATTTTTTGAAACTGTTGGTATTCAAATAATTTGAATTCACTGCGTAAACAGAAAAAAATTTATATGTAAACAATTTCATATAAATTTCATTCATGGCAAAAAATATGTTATACACATGTTGACTTTTTCAATAAATTTTTACCAACCTGTAAAAATCTGTACAGAAAATCTGTACTTAAACAGTTGAAGAAGTAAATTTTAAAGCTGCTAAATTCGTCTCTTAGGTTGAAATACTGCTTGGACTCAGCAATGAAGAAAAACTTTACCAAAATAGTAAAACGTTTTAAAAAAAAATTAAAAATTCGTTCCCTAAAGTTCTAATAAGTTTTATTAACTTTAATTTTTTCGTTTAAATAATTTTAAAACTTAAAAAAAAATTGAAAAACTTGACTCAAATATATGAAAAATTTAACTTAAACTTTGAAAAAAATCGTCTTTTAGGTTTGAATTTTAAATATTTATTGATTTAAACCAATGTAAGGTTTAACATTTGAACTTTAAAGTAGAAAATATAATATTATATAGTAAAAATTTTGGTTTCAACCAAAAAAATTTAACTGAAGTTGAACATTTACTCTTGAATTTTTAACCGTGTATAATATAATGTACCATACTTGTAATTTACTTTTAAATACATGTTAGTCTCGTAGGTCCTTATAACCTACGATATAAATTGTTTGATATAAATATTTTTTTATATATATGTATGTTAGGCTTGGTCGATTTTTAAACCTATTTTGCCTGGGTGATTTTCGGTTCGAGCCTGAAAAGTTATTAAACAAAAAAACAAAAAAAGGGGGCTGGAGGTACACTTTACCCCATTGCACCCTCAATTTTGTGAATTTTATCTATAGGAATTTTGTTCAAATTTTTTTTTTTAAAAACGTACACAATTAGGGCAAAACTTACGCCAGATATGAAATCCTCACACCCGATTCATCCAAAAAACGTTCTAACATGTAAACGTTGTCATACAAAAATTGACCGTAACTAATTCGTAAAGAAAAAATTTCACTAAATTCAAAGTAAATACTTATCGTAGGTGCGTATGTAATTGTGACCATCACGGCTGCACCAATGCAGTTATTGGGTCATATTTTGTTGAGGATGCCATCGGCAACACGATCTTTGTTACTGGCGAACGCTACAGGCCCATGATAAAAGACTTCGCCATTCTCCGACAATCGCAAACGTTAAGGAGAATTTTCGACACGAATACGAACAATTATCTTTCGGAAAGTCATGGACAATATGATAAAACAGGTACAAATGTGTATCAACACTGGCGACTGGCGTCAGGCACTTGACGGATATCATCTTGTCCGCTTAAAACAAATACACTGTAATGGTTCAAATAAAGATTTCCTTCACCCAAAAATTTTTTTTTATTTAGTAAAAAAGTTATTAAACATTAAAGTTAGATGATTAATTTTGCAAAACCTTGTTTATGTATGGTTCATGCATTTTTTTCACTTATTTCATGAACTATTCTTGTTCTCCTCAGATATATACATGTATTTTATGAATTTTATACACACAAATTATGAATAAATCATGCGTTTTTTCACTAAAATTATGAATGATTCATGTTCTCCTTGTACTTTTTCATGGCGTTTTCAAAATTTTTTATTGGTTCATGTTTTATATTGTTCACACATTGTACGAACTTTAAGCACTAGGTATGAAGTATTCATGTGCTCGAATTTTTTTGCTTTTGTGTATTTTGCACTTTAATATCATGAATAGTTGAAGTAACGTATTTAATTGCTTACTGGATCAAAATTCATGCGAATTATGGATAACATGTAAAAATGCATAGTTATTGTGAACTCCCAGCTTAATGAATGTGTCAAAGCGAAGAATACACATATCGCAGCCTGTATCTAGAAATGCACTAAATGTATGCGCATCAATAGTCAAACCAATAAAAAAAGCTCTGACTTTATTATCTTAAATTTTGTGCTGTTAACATAAACCAAATTCATTCAGTTATGTTTGTTTGCCTGTTCAAACATTTATTTGCCATAAGTTTTCCGTTTTAATTAATCATTAATTAATACACTGCCAGCGGTAGAGCAGTGTTGCCACAAGCTGTACCGGAAATGCGGTATTACTTCCGATAACACACAGTGACAGCAGAGTGAGAGCAAGCGATAAAATATGCAAGAGTTTAAAATAAAACAACAAAAACTGAAAGCCCACAGCATGACGTAGCAACTGAAAAAAAAACACAGTATTACACTAGCGTCAGCCAACTACTGTGTAGTATTTTCATTAAAGCGCTTAAATGTTCTGTACAACATCGCTCGTTTGCTCGTTTGCTCTCATAAGAATGCTACAAAAGCGCGGCAGAACAAAGCTGACATATTTATAAAATATACAAGCGTATTAATTATCTTAAATCTGGCAACGCTGGCAACTTTAAACGTGGCTTTATAAAGCGATCTGCCGTTCGCCATGCTTTGTTCAACGCTGAGCTATGTGGCTCTTGTGGTAATAGAAGCTAAAAATAGCAGTAATTCTATTGAAATTGCTGTGGCGGAACATTAATTATTTGTAGCATAATTTTGGGCGTTGTAAAATTGCATTAACAATTTAATCGTGCTGAAATTAAGCTATACTGATGTAATTGCTTTTGCAGAAAACACAATGCAATTGTTGTTTTTATTTTTTTTGTTGTTTTTGTTGATATTGTAAATATTGTTTTTTTTTTATTGTAGCAATGGCGGTGGTTGGCGGTGCTGTTGTTGGCTTTTATGTGGTATGTCAGAATGAAATTAACTTGCACAAAGGCGTTGCTTGTCATTTGAGGTTAGATTGATAAAAATAAACATGCAGTTGAAGCTGATAGGGTGGGTGTGAAAATAAAATTTTCAACTTGTGATAACAAAAAAAAAAAAAATTTTAAAACTGCTATAAAGCTTCAAATCAATTGTCTATGAGTAAATGAGTTTTGAGTACAATCAGTTGTTCAAAATTTGAATCGTTTTAAGAAAATACAAAAAAAAAAACAAACTGGCCATTTCAGCCCTTGAAAAGACTTCAACCGAGCTTCTAATGATCAATTATGTTGTGTATGTTATTAAATGTTTGCACACAATTGACCAATAACTGGACCTACTGGCTAAAGTGCATGTTCTCAAGAAGCGTTACATGACATTATTTACTCTCTGAGGTTTGCCATTGTTTGCAGAGAGGTGGTGACCGATCAGAAATTTTTTATTGAAAAAAAAACTTTTGCCGCGACTGGGGAACGAACTCGGGCTCCGAGCATGCTTAGCCACACACTTAACCTGCATACCAGATCTCCCCAAGAAAATACAATTTCCTTGAAATTTTAGTCATCTGTTGATATCATTGAGTTGCTTTTAGTTTCAAAACTTCACAAAAAAATGGCCTTAAAATTTTTCAGCGCCACCCTGTGTAATCATGTTTAATAAAAGTTTTAATCAGCGTTGATTCTACTGTTGTTGTTTCTGGTGATTTTTTTTTTTGGCTGGGCCAGTGTGTGTTGCAATTAATATTTAATTGCATGAACAACATTTAAATAAACATTATTTTTTCCAGATAAACTGTTCAATTTTATCTGTAATTTTTTTTTTTATTTTTTACAAACAACGTTCATGCTTTCATTTAATTAAATATGCGTGGCATAAATTATTTCCATTTCATTAAAAAATATTTATAGCATAGCATATCAATATATATATATATTGATTATTTTATCATTATTTATGCTTATTTTAGGTAGAGATATTTTTAATTAAAATTTTATTTTTCAAAAAAATTAATTCTAACTAATTTACAAGCAGTTTCAGTGTCCAATATAACCTTGTTGTGCGCTACGGTGTCCTTGTTGGCAGCATAACGTTTCACATTTCAATCAACTCTGACAATGTCAAGTGTTGAAACGAAGACGACGCCATTAAATAAAAACTGACGACAAACATCAATAAAAAGAAAGTAAAAAAAGAGAAAAAACAGCATACAATAAAAAGAAAGTAAAAAAAAGAGAAAAAAAAAATTAGAAAAAAATACAGAAAAAGGTATCAAATATTAAGTGGAAAACAGCAACAAACACGTGAGCTTGATTTAATGTGGCAACATTAAAGCACACTCACACACTCTCACACACTCTCACACACAAACGACGTCTGCTTAATTGCATTATAAAAACAAATGCAACAACAAAAACAACAAAAACAAAAGCAACAACAACGAGTTTAGCAAATAAATTACTTTGATTTCACGTTTTGAGTTTGTTTTTTATTTTTTCTTCGGTTTGTTTTTTGCAATAAATTTGCACATAAAGCACAAATTGCAAGAATAGCGACAGCAAAAAAAAAAAAACAACAACCAATGCCTCCCACTGGCATTTGACTAGACTGCCAAGTATGGCAGGCATAAAAAAAAAAAAAACAAAACACCAAAGTATATGAAAGTCTAAGTATAAAAAAATAAACATCCTTGATGACGGTCTACGTTTTATTTAAAACATTTTATTTATAGTTGAACATATAACTTGGCTTTGAAAAAGTTGCCTGCATTTTAAGTTAAGTAGGTGTGTGTATGTGTAATCAACAGAGTTTAATGTGAGTGGATGTGTGTGTGTTTGTGTACTTTGACCACAAGGACAAGGTGAAAATCAATCGATGGTGGGTGGATGTTTGTTTGGTCGCATTAAGAACCAACTTTGCTGGTCAGTCAGTCACTACGTTTAAGTTAAGCAGCCAGGCGTGGCAATAAATAAAATAAGCTAGATCTTGTGCTTAGATAAGCAGAGCACACTTATGAATTCCCAAAATGATACAACAGATACTATAACAATTGATTTTAATAGAGTAGAAGTGGCATTAAAATTAATGGCAGTTGTGAGTGAGTTTTCTATGAGAATGTTGATTGAATGTTTTGAATATTGATTGATTAGTCTAAGAATAATTTATATTGTTGCATACTGTTAGGCTGACTTCTGTATTATTGTTTGTTAATAAATGAGAGTAGACTGTTTATCAACTGAAATACAATTTTCAAAATTGTACAGCAGACCAATTTCATCAAATTTTATGGAGAGTGAAAAAATCGATATCACATAATGTTGTCTGAAATTTGTATTCGAGCAGACAGGAATTAAATTATTGTGAGAATCAAATAAATTAATGAAAAATAAATAAAAACTTAATCCCCCTTTTTTCAGTTTATAGCCAACACATTTTATTGAAACTTATATAATTTGAAAAGTACTGTAACATAGATATGCAAAATTTATATATAAATCCCAACCTTCTAGGAGAGAAATTAAATTTTTGTAAAATAACCCGCTCTTTTAGCAATATCAAATTTGCTTGAGAGTGAGATTTTGAGTTGTTCGAATTTGAGTTTTTCTCAAAAGCAAATGTTTTCTCAAAAAAATTTAGTTTTATCAATCAACCGTCAAGCTTTTAAAAAAAGGTTCAAAACTTTGACTTTCCATGTCAATATTTTAGTCGAATTTTAACAGTTTTCCAATTTTTCAAATTATTTCCAAAAGTTTGTCAAATTTTCTTTTAAATGTGATACCAAACGCTGTCAAGCTCTAAACAAAATTATTTTTAATGAATTTTCTTAATATTGTCTTCAGTTATTTAGCGTGTATTTCTACCAAATGCCAAGAAAGAGAAAAATTTTTCTCAAATTGAATGTTCTAAATTGGGAAGCCAATATCTCTGCTATGTTTGAGTAAGATTTAATTTTTTACTTTTTTGTATTTAAGTCTTATCAGTTAACTTATAAAAATTTGCAAAAACTTTACCGTTACTTTTTTTTATATATATTTTAATTATTTCTTCTAATAAAAGACCACAAAATTTTATGTTTTCCCAAAATATGGGTTAAGAATTATTTTTGTTGTAAAATAATAAAAACTCAAATTTTAATTTTTGATTTCCTTTCAAAGTCTGTAGCGCATTTAAGCTAAATTTATTTTGTCTTGACACTACATTGATTAACTATTCGTGTCATCAAAAAAAATCAAGGTTTCCGGACTTTTTAGACAGAAGTTTTAAGTTTTCTTAAAATATTGTTTCACTTTTTTTGCAAAATAAATAAAATTCAAAAATAATTTCGAACCCAGTTTGTGTCTAGGTTAAAACCGAAACAAAAGTTACTTGGCTCTTGCAAAGTCTTAGAAAAGCACGAACATGAACTCTAACATGCTGAAAAAGTCTAAGACTTTGAAGGTAAGAGGCGCGCAAGTATGGTGCTGAGTTCTTGAACCCTTAATTTAGTTCAAACTATTTATCACGAAGACCGAATGATGCGCCTTTAAGGGTATCAAGGTGGGCTATGTTTATACATGAGTTAAACTACGTAATAGAGCATCAGAACGGCTTCAAAAGTAAGGTTAAATAGAAGAAAATGAGGTATCGAGTCAAACAAGCACAACTAGGGTATGCTTGGATCAAAGCTGTTAGGGAAGTATTGAAGAAATAGAGCTAAAAGACTTCTTTACAAAAGTTGTCATGCTACACAAAGACCTAAAAGCGTTACTGGTAATACCTTCCGTAATTAAGTAGAAAATCATATAAAAGGCCCTGGGTTAGGGTAGTTTTGCGACAAAAAAAAAAGCAAGACGACTTACAGCGCGTCTTATGAGTTATGCAGTAGTTTTTACAAATTTGTTTAAACACATGCAACGTTTTTGGGTAACACTTTAGGGTATACCTACAGCCTGCATTACTCATCGTTCAAAGATAATATAAATGTTTAAATATTGGCTATATCGTGACATTAACGAATATATCATTTTGGATTTTGTTACTATTTTATTAAAGTCACAGTATGGCAAAATCTAAGAAGGAAAAAAATTTACATTTTCATATGAGAAATCATTTTCGTTGTTTTTGTTTCATTGTTTTTGCTTGGGCTGTTGTTGTACGAACATTACATCTTTACTGTACTGAGTGCTGCATTTTAACACAAGAGGCCAATGAACCTCTTTTCAACTCAGTCAATGAACTGAAACTATCAAACTTAACGAAATGATCGTTAGAATTTGACATTTTGCTTGTTTCTTTTTGCTTGTTTTGTGTATCATGCTTACTTTTTCTGTGTTTTGGTCTCGATAATAAGTTAATAGCTTAAATATTCCCGTAGTTACCGTCATCCGGAATCAAAAATTCAAATAAAAATGAACAATTTACAGCAATAGAATGCGCCCGGTATGACAAAGTTGTTCTTGGCAGAAGTATTTTTTTAAATTTTTCTTTAAAAAAAAAAATTTTAATTTTGTTCCTATCGTAGAATTCAAGTTGAAGTACACCATTGCTGAGGAAAATCAATTCTTTTTCGAACGAACCAACCTGGTATGACAAACTTAAGCCTGATCAAAATGTCAGTCATACCGATTTGAAATTGGTCCTAAGCAATGATGTTTTACCGTCATCGCGCAATTTCATTTTAAGTACATCAATCTGGTACCAATTTTTTTCTCTACCCAACGAAGCAGGTATGATCAACCTTAGCCTGATGAAAATTTCATGGTCATAACGACTACTTTATCTACATTTTGTAACGAATAAAAACATGCGTGAACCTACTTTTATCCTCAAATTACAACATTTTTTTTTAAAATTTTGACTTTCGTGAGCTTTAATTTTGTTAAAAATCAAAAATTTTGAAAAACTCAATGTCAATCCATAGTCTTAAGAGTCTTTATCAGATTTTTTTTTTCTTAAAGATTTTCCAAATTCAAGATATCCTGCTCGTCAAAACAGACCGTTTTTCTAGTTTCTTCACCGGTTTTATTTTCATGAAAAAAATAAGGTCACCAAAAATTATTTTTTTTCAAATTAAATACTTTATAAAATATGCATATATTTCTAATTCTATATCTTATACCGTTATTTTGTAATCTTGCCATAAAAACCACCTACTTAACATTTTTCATAAAAATGTTAGTACGTTCCCTAAATGTTCGAAGTAATGTCTTCAACCGGCCAAAAGACCCAAGCATTTTCAATTGATTCTCGATTAATTTGTCCTTGCTTCACCAGGAACTTTTTGGATTTACTTGCGCTTTAATTTCTGATTTCAAATTTGGTTTATATGTTTGGAATAAGTCCTCAATCGCTCTGTTAGTAAATATGTATCTTTACTGGCGTGACGATCTCGAGTACTAGAAAGATTTCAATTTTGTATTGATAACTTTTTTAAACATTATATTGACAGGTAACTATACTGAGTAAAAATAAAATTTCTATATGACAATAATATTAAAATTAATGAAAATTTTTATATTAACAAAATATGTGTGTGTGGAGGCACGGTAAGAGTGAAACTTTAGCCCAAAAAGAAGGGAATTTTAAGTGTTTAATTGATTTACTTTTTAATAAATTTCATTTCAAATAATGGCAAAAGTATATTAAATGTGATTTAACACAATTTTGAAAAGTTTCAAGATATTGTAAGATATCAACATAACCTTTTATTTCTTGGAAAAATCTTTATTCAAAAATTTTAAATACGAAACTGACAATTTGAGGCTTGACAATTGGTTGTGACAAAAGGGAAAGGAAATTGTAGAAACGCATGCCTTTTTACCGCCAATTTTTTTTCAGAAGATTTAGCTTGATGGTGATGAAACTATGTAAAATAAAATTTTATTAACATACTAAGAGCAGATTTAATGCATTTAGTTTTAATGAAATTCAATCACCATTCTAAAGAGCATTAAAGACCTTTATATGTGACAATAGACGCAAAAAAGCTAAACCTGCTGAGGTATTAAACCTTTTAGTTAGGTTTTACTTCCCGTTTAAATTCGCCGTATTGCTATGTACGCAGCTAAGGCAGTTTTACTTCAAATAATTACGGACTCAAAACATTTTGTATTAGTTCGTTAGGTCTTTTGCTTCGTTAGGTCTGTTAGTTAGGACTCAAACCATTCTTTGATAATTTTTTCTCCCGTTCATTTTGATCTGAGTCTGTTTTTGCAATTGAAGTAAAATAACGAAAATCAATGAACGAATAGTTCAATTGAACTAGTTCGTTCGTGAACTATCAAAATATTCTGCTGAGTTCGTATTGCTGTGAACGCGATTTAAGTAGTTTTACTTCGAAAAGCTAAATCTTTCGAACACCTGCTAATAACTTATGCATTTGCTTCGTTTCATTGGGATGTTTTATAGGTTATACTTCCTGTTTATTTCGCCGTATAAGCGACTAAATAAGTCTCACTTTAAAACTTCATCAACTTCATCTATTTCATCAGTTCAAGTGGTGTCTCAGTAGCATCTTTCTTGTATTCTTGAAACTTTTACTTTTATCAGAAGACATCGCCTCTAATGTTAGTTTGAAGGCAGGTTCGATTTTACAACCAAGTATTTCGCTGTTTCGGTATTCTATATCAATGCCTGAATAAATTCAAAATAATAGTATCAACCATTTA
Source organism: Tetanocera ferruginea (assembly GCA_958299015.1). Lineage (NCBI taxonomy): Eukaryota > Metazoa > Arthropoda > Insecta > Diptera > Sciomyzidae > Tetanocera > Tetanocera ferruginea. The sequence continues at coordinate 2,262,056 of OY282644.1, forward strand.
CTGTTATGATTAGTTGTTTTTTTAATAGAAATAACATGTTTTTCGTAATTGAACAGCCAGGTTGATATTTTTGAATTTTTTTTAAGAATAAAGTAGGTAGTTTCAGAATGCTTTTATGAATTAACTCTTATAGCAAATTGCTATGATTGATTCTATACATAAGGAAAAAAGAATAAGATTACACTAGTATGAGATAAAGAAACATCTATATAAAATATTGACAGATTCAAAACTTTTAAGTTATTCATTCACTCTCACCTTTCGATTTCAATTTTCATTATTTTATCACAGCTCACCTTTGATGAAATATTTTTTTAAATACATATTTTTAAGAACTGTATCTTAGAACTAGCACTTGTATTTATTGTACTATTTTTATTGAACACAATTACTTTTTTTATGTATTTTATTAAAATCAATAACAAAAAAAAAAATGAGCTAAAGAATATTTAAGAATAATTCATATATTTAGAAACTCGAAATTTGTCCCACGCGAGCAATAATGTTGACATTGAAACTTGTCATGAAATTGGAACTTATTAAAAGTAAAAGAAAAAATGAAGAAGAAGAAAAATAATTAGCTTAAAAAAATAAGTCATGAACTGTGTTGAAAGAATAGCCCAAAAAACAAGGTCGCTGGTAAAGCGTCAAAGCATGAAATATGAGTGCAAAGTAATGATGAGTAAATAAAAATACACACTCACACTCACACAAAGACCAACACCAACCCAAGTTGATCCATTCAATGAGTGGTAAAAAAAAGCTACGTTCAAATTATCTTAATACTAATACATGCATATAAATTGCTGCTTCATGCTTTCATTTTTAATTTCTCGCACGCTACCAGCAGCGTGAATATGACAAGCATCAAGGACAAGCTGTCAACATGGCGGCATTTGGCATTTTTGCTTTTTTCTTTTCTTTTTTTTTAATATTTTTTTTTGCTGCTGTTTTGTTTGTAAGCAGCAAAGCGGCACAGGCAGTATAAGAACAATAATAACAGCAAAAACAACAACAACTGTTAGTCTTTAGACATGTGCTAAAGCAACTAAATAAATGTACAACAAATGTATGAGAATGTTAAGAAAAAACCAACAAAATTGCGCAGATCACGCAATGCAGGCAGGGCACAAGCATTCTTAAGCAGCCCTAGCTAGGGCTGGCTACCACCATAGGACTCGCTCAAAAAGAAATGCCACTATGTCGGCGTCTTAACTGCTGGCCGGAAGTACAAAATTATTTTCTCTTGAGTGCAGTTTTTTTTGTTTTTGTTTTATTTATTTATTTGTTTTTTAGCACACATAGTTCACTTCATAGTGTGGAGTAATAACAGCTTTCACCTTGAAGCTATGTATGTAGGTAGGCAGTAACAGTAGCACCAGCAGCAGCAGCGGCAGGAAGTTGGCAGCAACAGCACTAGCAGCAGCAACGAAAAAAAAAGTGGGTGTGTTCACTAATGCTTGGGCAACTTCAAAAACGAAGCACTCCCATGCTAA